>CM042402.1:34516628-34849128 GCA_023634145.1 Thymallus thymallus | reverse complement strand
CTGAAACACTGGGAGAGAGAGGCATGTCTGAGCACAGTCCTATTTAAATGTGTCTGAAACACTGGCAGAGAGAAGCAGGTCTGAACACAGTCCTATTTAAATGTGTCTGAAACACTGGGAGAGAGAGGCATGTCTGAGCACAGTCCTATTTAAATGTGTCTGAAACACTGGGAGAGAGAGGCATGTCTGAGCACAGTCCTATTTAAATGTGTCTGAAACACTGGGAGAGAGAGGCAGGTCTGAGCACAGTCCTATTTAAATGTGTCTGAAACACTGTGAGAGAGAGTCATGTCTGAGCACAGTCCTATTTAAATGTGTCTGAAACACTGGGAGAGAGAGGCAGGTCTGAGCACAGTCCTATTTGGGATACAGAGTGGAGACCTTTGTGTCCAAACCAACAGGCTATGTGTAGGTGGTATTCTCAGACATGGGGCGATGAGGTAGCCTGGTCCCCCGATGCTTAGTGTATATATAATAAGCTCTGGTACAGATGATCCAGAAGTTCATAATCATAGAGTGACATCATTGGGAGTTTTTTTAGTCTTACAGTAATGAAAGAACCTTGTTTACAGTGAACAGATGCCCCAGATTATGGAACCCACTTACAGTCAAGATTCCCAGGGCCTCTCTACCCTAGCCATCTCCAAACACGAGCGGAGTTGCATGAAACCAGCTGCACCATCCATCTGCTCTTTACTAGGGTGAGACTCAATGTCAGAGAGCTTGCTGTGATGTCAGATAAAGCACCGTGATTCAAATCACAGGAGAACACTTCTGTGCTGCTGGATCATCGAGCCAATAAACATTTTAAACATGGGTAAACACAGGAACATAACAGTTCTTAAACAGCTCAGAAAATGTCATGTGTATTTACTCTGGGTAAATAACCTCGTCGACCGTATGCTGACATATCATGGCCTCAACAGTCTGCAGACCTGCTCTCTTTACTCTACCCACTATGTGAATGTGTGTAAATGATGTACAAGTCAATAATTGATCAGATGTATTTCATATTTATTGTGAATCAAGCAGTCACACTTGCTGCACTTGCTGCACTTCTCCCTATACTGACACCTTCTGGTTAAAAGTGCAACTTACTTAATGAATAATGCATTCAACTTTAATAGTGCTTTTCATTAAAGACAGAATCTCAAAGCGCTTATTAGGCTAAATAAACATCAAGAAGTAATTAAAAAATAAATATAGGTGTGTGTGTGTGTGTGTGTGTGTGTGTGTGTGTGTGTGTGTGTGTGTGTGTGTGTGTGTGTGTGTGTGTGTGTGTGTGTGTGTGTGTGTGTGTGTGTGTGTGTGTGTGTGTGTGTGTGTGTGTGTGTGTGTGTGTGTGTGTTTGTGTGTGTGTGTGTGTGTGTGTGTGTGTGTGTGTGTGTGTGTGGTGTGTGTGTGTGCGTTTAACTATTCTTGTGGGAACCAGGAGTCTATTTTGGTTAATTTTATTGTAAATAATATAAATATTTTATCTTTATTTTATCAGGGAGTCATACTGAGACCAAGGTCTCTTTTACAGATGAGCCCTGAATTATATAAATTACAGAAAATACACACATCAATATAAATACAACATGCAGGCAGAAATAAATAGAAATATGGTCATAAAACACCTTCACCACTAATAAGGTCATCAATCAGCTTTATGAACTGACCTAGAGACACCAGAACAAACACATTCATCACTAATAAAGTCATCAATCAGCTTTATGACCTGACCTAGAGACACCAGAACAAACACATTCATCAGTAATAAAGTCATCAATCAGCTTTATGAACTGACCTAGAGACACCAGAACAAACACATTCATCAGTAATAAAGTCATCAATCAGCTTTATGAACTGACCTAGAGGCACCAGAACAAACACATTCATCAGTAATAAAGTCATCAATCAGCTTTATGAACTGACCTAGAGGCACCAGAACAAACACATTCATCAGTAATAAAGTCATCAATCGAAGTGCCAGAACTGAAATACACAAAAGACAGATACATGGTACATGATACATAGAGCGGCAGTATGAAAAAGTATAGAAATACAAGATATCTGGAGTGCAAAAAAGCTATAAAAAGACATTGCATAGTATGGGTGGTTGGCTGAATATGTACACTATACATTGGTGGATGTTGGATGGTTAACTATACTATACAGGTCGATGGCAGAGAAATACTTCAGTAGCTAAAAATGCATATGATATGAGCGAGGGTAATAATAGTTTACTTAATAGACAGACTGGTTAAATGAACAGGTAAGTGAATATTTGCATGGTTACATTAACTGTACAGGTAAATGACAGGAAGAGATACTTTAATAGCTAAATGTGTGTATGATATAATTTAGGGTAATAATAGTAATTCCCTTAAAATACAGTCCTTAGTGCGTAGGGTTTAATTACAGATAAATGCACGTATTGCACATTCGATATACTAAAAGCAATGAGAAAAGATACAACTGACAAGATACTAATATGCATTCCTGAGTGAATGACTACGTAAGTTAAGTCCAAGAATTACTTACAATATTGCACGTGATATGATATAACAACTGTACATGAGTATGTATATACAGACCTGCATGAATAAATAAGTCCTGAGTGAATGAGTGATTACAGACCAGAGTTACTCACGGATGGATGCATAATTGTTAAACTAGGTCCTAGCACCCCAACAGTTTCAGATCTACGTTCCTTTCTCAAGAGGTGAAGTTAAAAAAATGCTATAAGAAGTGCATATTAAGTGCCATATAAAGAAACAGGGTTGACCATAACAGGTTATATTAAACCAGCCATAAATCCCCTTGTGACAGGTTGAATGGTTAAAACATTTCTAGCCTGTCTATACAGTGGGTATTAGTATTTGATACACTGCCGATTTTGCAGATTTCCCCACTTACAAAGCATGTAGAAGTCTGTAATTTTTATCATAGGTACACTTCAACTGTGAGAGACGGAATTTACAACAAAAATCCAGAAAATCACATTGTATGATTTTTAAATAATGAATTTGCATTTTATTGCATGATATAAGTATTTGATCACCTAACAACCAGTAAGAATTCCGGCTCACAGACCTGTTTTTTTTTTTTCTTTAAGAAGCCCTCCTGTTCTCCACTCATTACCTGTATAAAAGACACTTGTCCACACACTCAATCAAACAGACTCCAACCTCTCCACAATGGCCAAGACCAGAGAGCTGTGTAAGGACATCAGGGATAAAATTGTAGACCTGCACAAGGCTGGGATGGGCTAGAGGACAATAGGCAAGCAGCTTGGTGAGAAGACAACAACTGTTGGCGTAATTATTAGAAAATGGAAGAAGTTCAAGATGATGGTCAATCTCCCTCGGTCTGGGGCACCATGCAAGATCTCACCTCGTGGGGCATCAATGATCATGAGGAAGGTGAGGGATCAGCCCAGAACTACACGGCAGGACCTGGTCAATGACCTGAAGAGAGCTGGGACCACAGTCTCAAAGAAAACCATTAGTAACACACTACGCCGTCATGGATTAAAATCCTGCAGCGCACGCAAGGTCCCCCTGCTCAAGCCAGCGCATGTCCAGGCCCCTCTGAAGTTTGCCAATGACCATCTGGATGATCCAGAGGAGGAATGGGAGAAGGTCATGTGGTCTGATGAGACAAAAATAGAGCTTTTTGGTCCAAACTCCACTCGCCGTGTTTGGAGGAAGAAGAAGGATGAGTACAACCCCAAGAACACCATCCCAACTGTGAAGCATGGAGGTGGAAACATCATTCTTTGGGGATGCTTTTCTGCAAAGGGGACAGGACGACTGCACCGTATTGAGGGGAGGATGGATGGGGCCATGTATCGCGAGATCTTCGCCAACAACCTCCTTCCCTCAGTAAGAGCATTGAAGATGGGTCGTGGCTGGGTCTTCCAGCATGACAACGACCCGAAACACACAGCCAGGGCAACTAAGGAGTGGCTCCGTAAGAAGCATCTCAAGGTCCTGGAGTGGCCTAGCCAGTCTCCAGACCTGAACCCAATAGAAAATCTTTGGAGGGAGCTGAAAGTCCGTATTGCCCAGCGACAGCCCCGAAACCTGAAGGATCTGTATGGAGGAGTGGGCTAAAATCCCTGCTGCAGTGTGTGAAAACCTGGTCAAGAACTACAGGAAACGTATGATCTCTGTAATTGCAAACAAAGGTTTCTGTACCAAATATTAAGTTCTGCTTTTCTGATGTATCAAATACTTATGTCATGCAATAAAATGCAAATTAATTACTTAAAAATCATACAATGTGATTTTCTGGATTTTTGTTTTAGATTCCGTCACTCACAGTTGAAGAGTACCTATGATAGAAATTACAGACTTCTACATGCTTTGTAAGTGGGAAAACCTGCAAAATCGGCAGTGTATCAAATACTTGTTCTCCCCACTGTATATGGGTAAGAGGGTTGACGTGTTATGCTCGACCAGGTCAGTTTTCCACCACAAAACACAAGAAAATCGCCAAAAAGAGTAGAACCAGCATATCAGATTGTCCATTTGTAAATTCAGAGCGTTTCGCTCTTGAAACATTCGGAGCGCACACTGCAGTCAAGCCCCCAAGCTAACTGGCTTAAGTTGGCTTGCTTGCGAGCTACTTCCTGACACAAAAGAGAGAACACCTCACTCTGACTATTTTACTCACCATAGCATAGCTGGTTAGACTGTTTCATGTGATCTAGAGCATTAGTGACTGTAACTGTGCTACTATCAACAATTGATTTTGTATTTTTTTTGCCGACCTTTAATGACACCTCTCATATTAAACGAGTGTTGCGAGTTCGTAAATACATCAGTTATTCTGCTCTCAGGCACACTCAAACGACAGTGCTCTGAAATTGGAGTAGATAGCCAAAATGAATTTATGAACCTACCCAATGTTACTAGCTAGCAAGATGTTGAAGAATTTAATTCACCCTCACATTCACAGCTTCATTCCTACCTTGCTTGCCATAGGCTATTAGCTAGCTAGCTAACCATTTGTTGTGGCAAGTGAATCCCTTTTCTCACTACTGAATGACATTGCAGTGTTCGTTCGAGATTCCTACAAGCGCATGAAGCTATTGGAGGAAACCAGTGAGGACAGGAGACACAGATGGCTTGATGTAATTGGTGAAACACGCTGGTGGGCCAAAGACGAGGCCTTGAGGAAAGTATTTGGAAGCTTTGTAAAGCCTGACCGTGTACATTACACAGATGTGGTCTTCACTATGGAAAGAATTGAAAAGGATGTGACCATAAAACCTGCCATCCGAAGCAAGGCCCAAGGGTACAAGGATGCTCTCCTAAAGTATGAAACCATACTTACAGCTGAGGTTTTTCTCAGGATATTTGAGCAAACATCCCCTCTCTCTAAATACTTGCAAACAAGTGGCATGGATATCGTAACAGCACAGCACTTGGTGATGGGAACGGAGGACAACCTGAGAAAGTGTGAGACTTTGAGGATGTGAAGAGGACAGCAGACGACTTTGTTGAGTGTGCCAATGGCATTCTGGGGGAGCAGCAGGACTGTGATGCCGAAGCTCAGACTGCTCTCCCAGAGAAGAGAACAAACAAAAGAAGAGAAAGCCAGGTGAGTTGGCAGAAGACGAGCCCATTGCTAATGCAGACATGGATTACAAAATCAAGATCCACAATGTGGTGCTGGACACTGTTGTTGAAAGTATTCACCGCCGTTATGCAGCAAATGCAGTTCTGTGTGCAGATGTCTCCTGCATGAATCCCAAGCATTTTCCTGAGATCAGAGAAAGGGCCTTCCAAAGACAGCCATGAAGGTGCTCAGCAAATGCTTCCTGGAATTTGATGAACATGCCACTGTTGAGGCATTGCAGGCTGAACTGATCAGCCTTGCACAACAGTGGGAAAGACTGAAACGGTCAGCATTGGAGGAGTACAACACCAGGGCCGCCGCCACCAGTGATGAATCAGGGGAAGGCTTTGAGGATCCTGATGAAAGTGTGGAGTTGGTGAGCAGAAGTTGTTCCACATGTAAAAACTGCCCGATATGCTGCTATCTTCTCCTGTCTCAGTACAATCTGCTCACGGATGCGTATCACATCATTGGTTTGGGCTACAAGTTCCTCCTCACCATATCCATCACTCAGGTGGCTTGTGAGGACCTTCTCCACCCTAAGAACCTCCCTCACTCAAGAGAACCTTGAAGCGTTCCTTTAGATGGCAACAGAGAAGGAGATTCTTATGGGACTTGACAAAGATGGCATCATTGACAAGATGGCAGAGAGCAGTGAGTTACTGCGCCACCTACTGGTTTACTAGTGGTAATTACTTACTGGTTACTCTGAAGTAGCGATGCTATGACTCTTCCTTAACAGGCTGACAAGGGTGAAAGAAACGTTGCTGTGAGTTAAAGCTTTTGTACAGAGGCATGTTTTTTGGGACTTTCATGTTATACTTGCAGTTATGTAGCCAATGTTCAATTTCATTGACTCAGTGTATAGATGTGTTTATTTTAGTGCTGTTTGCTTTATGGACACCAGTGAGTGAACATTGTAATCTAAATGTTTTGTAGAGAAGTTGTATTATACTTACTTACATTGTTGTAGCTTATGTTCAAGTTCAGTGAATGTATGTGTGAAGTTTTTTGATATGCTTGGTACTTGAATATAAAGATAATCATTTGAACATTTGAGCAAACTCTGTATATCTCATTCTCTTTTTAAAAAGTGTAGGCTAATTGTTTTGTGTATCTAGCCTTGTACATTTGTATGTGCTATGATTGGTGTATTCCTAGTGAGTTTTTGAGGGTGCACCCATAGCCATAGCATACCTTGAAAACTAGGCTACTTGTTGGTCAGTCCCAAATGTTTGTATTTTGTCATGTGGATAACTTTCTTCCCAGATGAACATAGTGGCCAAATGAATAACTAGTTTGGCACCCGTTACATCAACAAATATGGTTAGCCTACAAAATTAGAAGTCTGGTGGTTTATGTGAACAGGGTGGCCTGGGATGGAGTCAAATTCCCAGCCTGAATTATTGTTTCAGTCCGCCCCTGGGTCAATAAGAAGTTGCTGCATCATTTTTTGACTTAGAAATTAATGATATGTACCCATTGATTCTTGAAGAATATAACTTTGGGGTGGCAGGTAGCCTAGCGGTTAGAGCGTTGGGCCAGTAACCAAAAGGTTGCTGGTTGGAATACCTGAGCTGACAAGGTGAAAAAACCTGGCGATGTGTCCTTGAACAAGGCACTTAACCCTAATTTGCTCCAGGGGCTGACCCTGTTGGTAGGCCGTCATTGTAAATAACAATTTGTTCTTAACTGACTTGCCTAGTTAAATAAATGTTAAAATAAATGCCTCATGATCTTAGTTCAACTGTTGTGATCCATCAAAACCCCAATGTTTGTAAACGTAAACACTGTAAAGCCTCAAAACATTACATTTTTTGCGTTTTACCAAAACAGTGGCGGGGAAAGTGCTTTGTTATTGTTTCAACTGCTGATTGGCCGTTTAAATGGCACTTCATTTAATATAACAGGCTTTTAAAATGCAATATGTTGCACCATTTCTACAAAAAAATATCAAAGGGATGCTTAATCACACCACTGGTATGGCCAACACTGTGTATAACTAGCCCATCGTTCTATCTGTGGTATGGCTTAACCTACACTCCCTGAACAAAATGGCTGACCTTTTAAACTGTCATAGAACTAGACTGTTCTGTTTTTTGTGTTGTACATGTTACTGTTTAATAAAAACAGTCTGCCATTTCTGTTTTACCCTAAGCAGTGATGGTTTTCCAAAATATGTGTATTTTAAAGTTGTAGTTTGTATTGTGTTGATGCTTTTCTTGTCTATATTGTATGTGGATTGTGTAAAATTATTCAGCATTGGCTGTCATTTATACGTTGTAATGTCGAATTAATGTAAAATAAACCATTCTTAGAACATTCATGTCCATTTTTGTATTTAAGCTCATGACATGAGATCAGTGCACGACTACTATTACTATCTACCAATAGGTGGCGCTACAATGCAAGCAACGTGTGTTTTGGGTAAAGTGTAATGGGTCACAGTGACCAGGAGCGGTGCGATGTTGATTTGGTGTGTGTCAAAAGCGCAAAAGGAGAAATCTCTGTGTACGATGTGGAAAGCTATGATTGTCAGAGTAGGGCACCGGTTAAAGGTGTCATCTCTTGTGTCTCGTTGGACATAGAGACTGTGTGGTCTAACATTCCAGGAGTGGTAGACGCTCCTCGCTTGAATCGAATGATAGATGGAAAGAAGGTGCAATCGTTGGATTAAGTGGTTCATCAGATTTATGTCAAACGTGGGTATGTGAGATGTGGGTATGTGAGATGTGGGTATGTGAGATGTGGGTATGTGAGATGTGGGGATGTGAGATGTGAGATGTGGGTATGTGAGATGTGGGTATGTGAGATGTGGGGATGTGAGATGTGGGAATGTGAGATGTGGGTATGTGGGTATGTGAGATGTGGGTATGTGAGATGTGGGTATGTGAGATGTGGGTATGTGAGATGTGGGGATGTGAGATGTGGGTATGTGAGATGTGGGTATGTGAGATGTGGGGATGTGAGATGTGGGGATGTGAGATGTGGGGATGTGAGATGTGGGTATGTGAGATGTGGGAATGTGAGATGTGGGGATGTGAGATGTGGGTATGTGAGATGTGGGTATGTGAGATGTGGGTATGTGAGATGTGGGTATGTGAGATGTGGGTATGTGAGATGTGGGGATGTGAGATGTGGGGATGTGAGATGTGGGTATGTGAGATGTGGGGATGTGAGATGTGGGGATGTGAGATGTGGGGATGTGAGATGTGGGGATGTGAGATGTGGGGATGTGAGATGTGGGTATGTGAGATGTGGGGATGTGAGATGTGGGGATGTGAGATGTGGGTATGTGAGATGTGGGGATGTGAGATGTGGGTATGTGAGATGTGGGTATGTGAGATGTGGGGATGTGAGATGTGGGGATGTGAGATGTGGGGATGTGAGATGTGGGGATGTGAGATGTGGGGATGTGAGATGTGGGTATGTGAGATGTGGGGATGTGAGATGTGGGTATGTGAGATGTGGGTATGTGAGATGTGGGGATGTGAGATGTGGGTATGTGAGATGTGGGGATGTGAGATGTGGGTATGTGAGATGTGGGGATGTGAGATGTGGGTATGTGAGATTTGGGTATGTGAGATGTGGGTATGTGAGATGTGGGGATGTGAGATGTGGGTATGTGAGATGTGGGGATGTGAGATGTGGGGATGTGAGATGTGGGGATGTGAGATGTGCGGTGAGACCGTACAGAAGCCGATGCAGATTTACAATTATAAAAAGTGTGGACACGTGGCAAGTGTTTGTCCAAGGAAAAAGTACAGTATGTAGAAGTTGAAGAGTAAGATGAAGCATGTTGTAATTGTGATGGGAATCGCGGTCACAGTAGCAAGGACCAGGGCTATCCAGCAAGTCTCCTATATGTACAGGCAGTGAACATACCTTTAGGAGTGAGTTGGTAGGCGATGGCCCACATTTATTTTTTATTTAACCTCTATTAAACTAGGCAAGTCAGTTAAGAACAAATTATTATGTACCATGACTGCCTACCCCGGCCTCCCCTAACCCGGACGACGCTGGGTCAATTGTGCACCGCGCTATGTGACTCCCGATAACGGCCGGTTAGGGCTCCCGAGTGGCGCTGCGGTCTAAGGCACTGCATCGTTCATATCCAGGCTGTACCACATCCGGCCGTAATTGGGATTCCCATAGGGCGTCGCACAATTGTCGTCTGAGTTTGGCCTGGGTAGGCCGTTATTGTAGATAAGAATGTGTTCTTAAATGACTTGCCTAGTTAAAGAAAGGTTACACATACAGCCCGGGATCGAACCAGTGTCTGCAGTGACGCTTCTAGCACTGAGATGCAGTGCCTTAGACCGCTGCCACTCGGGATCCCCAAGTCAGGAGAACGATCCCGACACTAACAGTGAAGAAGGTGGACTTAGTTGCATTTTATAGTGCAATCTATAAATAGCGCTTGTCAAATTAACAAAGCATCTTAGAAGTTAGACCTCATGGTGAAGGCGGCAAATATTTATCTGGACCCCTCAGAGCCCGTTTCCTCTCTAGGTTTCTTCCTAGGTTTTGCCTTTCTAGGAAGTTTTTCCTAGCCACCGTGCTTCTACATCTGCATTGCTTGCTGTTTGGGGTTTTAGGCTGGGTTTCTGTATAGCACTTTGTGACATCGGCTGATGTAAAAAGCGCTTTATAAATACATTTGATTTGATTAAATTTGATTTGATCTCCAGGACTTTACAACCGACATGTTACAAGGAGTACTGAATTAAGGTGTTGCCCCCTCCCAGGGTCTAAGGGGCCCAAAGGTTGCAAAGAAAATATCCCCCACACCATTACACCACCACCACCAGCCTAAACCGTTGATACAAGGCAGGATGGATCCATGCTTTCATGTTGTTTACGCCAAATTCTGACCCTCCATCTGAATGTCGCAGCAGAAATCGGGACTCATCAGACCAGGCCTAAACCGTTGATACAAGGCAGGATGGATCCATGCTTTCATGTTGTTTACGCCAAATTCTGACCCTCCATCTGAATGTCGCAGCAGAAATCGGGACTCATCAGACCAGGCAACGTTTTTCCAATCTTCTATTGTCCAATTTTGGTGGGCCCGGGCAGATTGTAGCCTCAGTTTCCTGTTCTTAGCTGACAGGAGTGGCACCCAGTGTGGTCTTCTGCTGCTGTAGGCCATCTACTTCAAGGTTCAACATGTTGTGAGTTCAGAGATGCTCTTCTGCATACTTTGGTTGTAACGAGTGATTATTTGAGTTACTGTTGCCTTTCTATCAGCTCAAACCAGTCTGGCCATTCTCCTCTGACCTCTGCCATCAACAACACATGTTTGCCCAGAGAACTGCCGCTCACTGGATATTTTCTCATTTTCGGGCCATTCTCTGTAAACCCTAGAGATGGTTGTGCGGGAAAATCCCAGTAGATCAGCACCAGCCCGTCTTTCACCAACAACCATGCCACGTTCAAAGTCACTTAAATCACCTTTCTTCCCCATTCTGATTTTTATTTAGCCTTTATTTAACTAGGCAAGTCAGTTAAGAACAAATTCTTATTTACAATGACAGCCTACACCGGTCAAACTCGGATGACAATGGGCTAACTGTGCGCCACCCTATGGGACTCCCAATCATGGCCGGTTGTGATAAAGTCTTTATTCAAACCAGGTTGCCTCCTTCACTGTGATGCAGTGTCTTAGACCACTGCACCACTTGGAAACCCAGGTTTGAACTTCAGCAGATAATCTTGCCTAAATGCATTGAGTTGCTGCTACATGATTGACTGATTAGATATTTGCGTTAACGAGCAGTTGATGGTGTATCTAATGAAGTGGCCGGTTAGTGTATAATATATTATACACTAATATATATATATATATATATATATATATATATATATATATATATATATACTGCTCCCTTCACAGAACAGCGCAAACTGGCTCTAACCAGAATAGAAAGAGGAGTGGGAGGCCCCGGAGCACAACTGAGCAAGAGGACAAGTACATTAGTTTGAGAAACAGACGCCTCACATTGTCCTCAACTGGCAGCTTCATTAAATAGTACCACAAAATACCAGTGTCAACGTTAACAGTGAAGAGGTGACTCCGGGATGCTGGCCTTCTAGGCAGAGTTGCAAAGAAAAATGATATTTTGGCTTTGTTTCCAATTTGAATTTGTTACCACCCCATACAGTAGGTGGCGGCAGTACACTTTATGAGTGTAGTCTGCCAATTAACCTCGTAGAAGAAGAAAACCCCACGTTACTAGGGAAGTGGAAAGTGTGACTTAGCTTTCGGAGCTAAGCTAAAAACAGCTAGCTACCTCTTAACGATAAATTCTCCCAATGTTGTTATGGACGACACTTGAATTGGCTTTACCCCAGGTATCTAACGACAATACGTTTACTAAATCTAGTGTCATGTCTAATACATTTGATGTGTCTTTCCCAGACTAACGTTATCGTTCTGCTGTCGTAGGTTAGAATATTAGCTAGCCCACTAGCTAGCGGCTACAACGTTATGTGAATGCTAGATAGGGCGCATAGCAAGCAGCTAGCTATCTTTGCTAGCAGAACCAGAGGGCCAGAACATGTTTACGATGGTGTAGCTAACTAGCTAGCATCACTGTAAACATGTTCTAGCTAGCTAGTTAGCCAGTCAGCTTTACATGTAATCAGAGTAGCTAGCAAGTTTAGCATCCCGTTAACATTACTGTCAACAGAGTTGTCAAATATACTAACTTGTCCTATTTTGCCTGTGGAGTTGTCTCTTCCAGTAATTTAACTAGCTAGCATGAGCCAACCATATATGCAGTTAACTAAGGTAACTTAGTTGTGTCATCAATTCGTTACCTAGTTTCATTGCTTGTGTGATAAATAACAGAGCTAGTGTCTAGCTAGCTATCTAGTGTAAAGTTTGAGCAAAGGAATGGAACATAACAATCAATCGTATCATTAGAAATATTATCAATCCGTTCTCAATAATAGTAGCTATAATTGTTTTCTAGATGACGACCTCCATGCCATGGTACTAACATCTGACAGAAGGTGCAGCCTGGCATGAGGATGACTGAGAATGGGGAGGACAGCAGCCCCTCTCAGCCTGATGGAGTGTTACCTCGTGGAGCTCCTGGTGGGAAGGATCCAGGAGGAGTTAGCGGTGACAAGAGGCCAGTGAATCCCCCTACAGAGGACAACAAACCCACCAAGCTCCTCAACGACACCCTGAAATTCCCTCAGGATGTAGGAGACCAAAGCAGCAAGACCAGTCTCTACCAGCCACGACCTCCCCTGCTGCCCAAGCCCCATGCACTGTCAAAGGGAGGGAAGAGCGGTTCGGTGGAGGAGGTGAGAAGCAGAAGACTTAAGCACAGCCAGGAGAGTCTGACTGACCCAGTTGAGACTGCTTCCTCCACAGACTCGCTTAAGGAGGACTCAACAGTTACAGGTGTTTTCACCTTGAGCGGTGCTGCCACCTTAAGGAACGGACAGCGCTCCATTGTTGAACCCCTCTCGACTCCTACAGGGTCCCCTGTCTTCAGAGCCAGGGGCCAGAGCCTCTCAGAGTATGAGAGGAGGACCCAGGACCACCACAGTGACCCAGTGGAGCAGTGGGTGAGGTCCTCCAAGGTACGCCTCTCTCCCTTACAGCCATCGGGTCCACTTCCTGCTCTGGAGCAGAGCTTGGTGTCGGAGTCCTTAAGGACGGCTAATCGGATTGACAGGGATTGTGTGGATTATGGCATTGTGCCGGGGAGAGCTGGGCCGGAGAGGCTGCACCTGCACAGGCACCTGAGCGACAGCCGGCTTCTGGATAACATGGTGTTGGACAACACCTCTGTCAACTCCATGAAGTCCACCTTCAGCGTGTTGAACCCCATTAGACCCAGGGACGTCAGGAACAGGTAGGGCTACACGACTCTCACTCATGATATCCTCTCCAGATAACTGAGCAGATACGTACTGCAGAAGCCTTGTCTATCTGTATTGGATACCATACTGGTATCAGAGTGCTATTAGAAGTCTTGATAGCTTTCTGAAGGCATTGAAGTTGTAATAGATAGAACACATTCTGGATCTAAATACAGTGTATAAAGTATCCTTTTGATTGTTTGATGCAGCTCTAAAATGAATTGCATTGATACAACAATACACTTCCTGTGATGTGGAACATTGATACAATAATACACTTCCTGTGATGTGGATCATGACATCTCATGATAAGAATTGAGGTGGGCCTTGAGTTAAATATTTTCTGCATGAAATACAGACGGTCATTTGGCTATTGTAACTGAACAGTCACTATCACCATCAGCTAATTGTAACCAAGAAGACTATGCTGTGATTATTACCATGGCACATCTGCAGCTAGGGCATTAGCATTGGTGTGTGCTCTAGCAACACTGCCTGCAGTTCTGCTTTAATGAAGGCCTCGGAGGCTTATGGTATGTACAGTTGAAGACGGAAGTTAACATACACTTAGGATGAAGTCATTAAAACTCATTTTTCAACCACTCCACAGATTTCATGTTAACAAACTATTGTTTTGGCAAGTCGTTTAGGACATCTACTTTGTGCATGACACAAGTAATTCTTCCAACAATTGTTTACAGACAGATTATTTCACTTATAATTGTCTATATCACAATTCCTGTGGGTCAGAAGTTTACATACACTAAGTTGACTGTGCTTTTAAACAGCTTGGAAAATTCTAGAAAATGATGTAATGGCTTTAGAAGCTTCTGATCATCATTTGAGTTAATTGGAGGTGTACCTGTGGATGTATTTCAAGGCCTACCTTCAAACTCAGTGACTCTTTGCTCGACATCAGGGGAAAATCACAAGAAATCAGCCAAAAAAAATTGTAGACCTCCACAAGTCTGGTTCATCCTAGGGAGCAATTTCCAAACACCTCAAGGTACCACGTTCATCTGTACAAACAATAGTATGCAAGTTTAAACACCATGGGACCACACAGCCGTCATACCGCTCAGGAAGGAGACACATTCTGTCTCCTAGAGATGAACGTACTTTGGTGCGAAAAGTGCAAATCAATCCCAGAACAACAACAAAAGACCTTGTGAAGATGCTGGAGGAAACAGGTACAAAAGTATCTATATCCACAGTAAAACAAGTCCTATATGGACATAACCTGAAAGGCCACTCAGCAAGGAAGAAGCCACTGCTCCAAAACCGCCATAAAAAAGCCAGACTACGGTTTGCAACTGCACATGGGGACAAATATCGTAATTTTGGGAGAAATGTCCTCTGGTCTGATGAAACTAAAATAGAACCGTTTGGCCATAATGACCATTGTTATGTTTTGAGGAAAAAGGGGGAGGCTTGCAAGCCGAAGAACACCATCCCAACCGTGAAGCACGGGGGTGGCAGCATCATGTTGTGGGGGTGCTTTGCTGCAGGAGGGACTGGTGCACTTCACTAAATAGATGGCATCATGAAGAAGGAAAATTATGTGGATATATTGAAGCAGCATCTCAAAACATCAGTCAGGAAGTTAAAGCTTGGTCCCAAATGGGTCTTCCAAATGGACAATGACCCCAAGCGTACTTCCAAAGTTGTGGCAAAATGGCTGAAGGACAACAAAGTAGTGGCCATCACAAAGCCCTGACCTCAATCCTATAGAATTTTTTTTGGCAGAACTGAAAAAGCGTGTGCGAGCAAGGAGGCCTACAAACCTGACTCAGTTACACCAGTTCTGTCAGGAGGAATGGGACAAAATTCACCCAACTTATTGTGGGAAGATTGTGGAAGTCTATCCGAAATGTTTGACCCAAGTTAAACAATTGAAAGGCAATGCTACCAAATACTAATTGAGTGTATGTAAACTTCTGACCCACTGGGAATGTGATGACAGAAATAAAAGCTGAAATAAATCATTCTCTCTACTATTATTCTGACATTTCACATTGTTAAAATAAAGTGGTGATCCTAATTGACCTAAAACAGGGAATTTTTACTTGGATTAAATGTCAGGAATTGTGAAAAACTGAGTTTAAATGTATTTGGCTAAAGTGTATGTAAACTTCTGACTTCAACTGTAAGTGCTCACTCTGACAGGAAATTGTAAGGTGGAAGTGTGTGAATCAGCATAGCTTTTGCCACCATTCAAAAGCTATGATGGGTCTCAATACACATGTTGTGCCTTAGCAAGGAGCTGTTCAAGGAATCAGGGGATTTATCTGAAATGTTTCAGTCAGCTATCAGCTATGGAAGAAGCCTATGTTTTGAAATGTGTCTCAGCACCAATAATATCCAGCATTCTTTGAATTGTGTGTGTATCTTACTGACATATTATAATGTAGCTTACCAGACATTTGAAATGGGTTTGGTTCAAAGTAGCCAAGAATACTGTTTGTTAGAGCAAGCAGGAAAAACTGTGCTGCTATACCTTCGGTTATATATTAAGTGTTCATTTCCTCATTGTATTCCAGGAGTTTTCTGGAGGGCAGTGTTCTGGGCAGTGGTGCCCTTCTGGGAGCTGAGGAGCTGGACCGCTATTTCCCAGATAGGAGAGTTGGCATCTACATAGCCACATGGAACATGCATGGAGAGAAGGTGGGGCCACTCCTACGGCTTAACATTAGCATGAATATCTGTTTCTACACACATTCTACACTTACTCTTTGATAGGGTGTTTCCTGGTATCCTGCTATGTAGTAAAATGACTGCTTCCATATCATTTTTAGGGACTTCCAAACAACCTAGATGATCTGTTACTCCCGACGGACTCTGAATTTGCACAAGACTTTTACATCATCGGGGTCCAGGAGGGATGTCCAGACCGGTACGAGAGGACTGCGTATGAGTGCATTTTGCATTGTATCAATGAAGTCTTCAGTACTCTATGCTGATTTGTGTGTGTGTGTGTCACAGGAGGGAATGGGAGATCCGTCTTCAGGAGACTCTGGGGCCGTACTACGTCATGCTCTACTCAGCCTCCCACGGGGTTCTCTACCTCACTGTGTTCGTCAGGAGGGACCTTATTTGGTTCTGCTCAGGTCTGTCCAAAATGGTGATCTCTCTGGCTACCTACTGCACATTTTATGTGTACAGTACGTGATCTGATTTGGTCCCTGTAACCTTTGCGTCTCCTCCTAACAGAAGTGGAGCATGCCACGGTCACGACACGCATCCTGTCTCAGATCAAAACCAAAGGAGCCGTGGGGATCGGCTTCACCTTCTTTGGCACTTCCTTCCTCTTCATCACCTCCCATTTTACCTGTGAATGGCACCTCTGTTGTTCATCAAGTGATGTCATTACATGATGTGAAATGTAAACAGGAAATGGAAATCATTTGGATACAGTCACACTGCTAACTAGGTGATTTAATAAATGTCCTTTATGTTCCAGCTGGAGATTCCAGAGTGTACGAGAGGATTCTGGACTATAACAAGATTGTTGAAGCACTTTCTCTCCCTAAAGTTCTCCCAGACACCAACCCTTACCGCTCCACATCCTGTAAGTTCTCTTAAAGATAAGATCTGTTAATTGCAGTACTACTACTATATTGCAGTACTGCTGTCACATCTAGAAGAGCATCCTACACACTAATCTAAGTATGGAATTAATTAAGAATATATACATATGCACGAGCGGAATGGACTAAGATACAGTAGACTAGTATAGAATACAGTATATAGATATGAAATGAGTAATGCCAGATATGTAAACATTATTAAAGTGACAGGCAGTGGCTCGGGTGGTTGATGTCCTTGATGGTCTTTTTGACCTTCCTCTGACATCGGGTGCTGTAGGTGTCCTGGAGGGCGGGTAGTTTGCCCCCGGTAATTGGTTGGGCAGACCGAACCACCCTCTGGAGAGCCTTGCGGTTGCGGGCGGTACAGTTGCCGTACCAGGCGGTGATACAGCCCGACATGATGCTTTCAATTGTGAGGGTTTTAGGTGTTGCGCCTTCTTCACCACACTGTCTGTGTAGGTGGTCCATTTCAGTTTGTCAGTGATGGATAAGGGGAGCACCTTCTGCTGCCCTTTGTTTGTTGACGTTGAGTGAGAGGTTGTTTTCCATCGTTGTTGGTAATCAAGCCTACTACTGTTGTGTCGTCTGCAAACTTGATGATTGAGTTGGAGGCGTGCTTGGCCACGCAGTCGTGGGTGAACAGGGAGTACAGGAGTGGGCTGAGTACGCACCCTTGTGGGGCCCCAGTGTTGAGGATCAGCGAAGTGGAGGTGTTGTTTCCTACCTTCACCACCTGGGGGCGGCCCGTCAGGAAGTCCAGGACCCAGTTGCACAGGGCGGGGTTCAGACCCAGGGTCTCAAGCTTAATGATGAGCTTGGAGGGTACTATGGTGTTGAATGCTGAGCTATAGTCAATAAACAGCGTTCTTACGTAGGTATTCCTCTTGTCCAGATGGGAAAGGGCAGTGTGCAGAGTGATGGCGATTGCATCATCTGTGGATCTATTGGGGCGGTAAGCAAATTGAAGTGGGTCTAGGGTGTCAGGTAAGGTAGAGGTGATATGATCCTTGACTAGTCTCTCAAAGCACTTCATGATGACAGAGGTGAGTGCTACGGGGCGATAGTCATTAAGTTCAGGTACCTTTGCCTTCTTGGTTACAGGAACAATGGTGGCCATCTTGAAGCATGTTGGGACAGCAGACATGGATAGGGATAGACTGAATATGATTGTAAACACACCAGCCAGCTGGTCTGCGCATGCTCTGAGGACACAGCTAGGGATGCCGTCTGGGCCGGCAGCCTTGCGAGGGTTAACACATTTAAATGTTTTACTGGAGAGCCCACAGTCCTTGGGATTGGGCCGCATTGGTGGCACTGTGTTATCCTCAAAGCAGGTAAAGAAGGTGTTCAGCTTGTCCGGAAGCAAGACGTCGCCGTGGCTGGTTTTCCTTTTGTAGTCCGTGATTGTCTGTAGTTCCTGCCACATACGTCTGGTGTCTGAGCCGTTGAATTGTGACTCCACTTTGTCTCTTTACTCACGTTTTGCCTGAGTGATTGCCTTGCGTAGTGAACAACTACACTGTTTATATTCTGCCATATTCCCAGTCACCTTACAATGGTTAAATGCGGTGGTTCACGCTTTCAGTTTCGTGCGAATGCTACCATCTATCCACGGTTTCTGGTTAGAGTAGGTTTTAATAGTCACAGTGGGTACTACATCTCCTATACACTTCCTCATAAACTCAGTCACTGTATCAGTGTATATGTCTAGATTATTATCGCAAGCTACCCGGAACATATCCCAGTCCGCGTGATCAAAACAATCCTGAAGCGTAGATTCCGATTGGTCAGACCAGCGTTTAATAGTCCTTAGCACAGGTACTTCCTGTTTGAGTTTCTGCCTATAGGAAGGGAGGAGCAGGATGGAGTCGTGGTCAGATTTGCCAAAAGGAGGGCGGGGAGGGCTTTGTAAGCATTACGGAAGTTTGAACAGCAATGGTTGAAAGTTTTTGCCGCACGAGTACTACAGTCGATATGTTGATAGAACTTCGGCAGCCTAGTCCTCCAATTTACTTTGTTAAAATTCCCAGCTACAATAAATGCAGCCTCAGGATATGTGGTTTCCAGTTTGCATAAAGTCCAGTGAAGTTCTTTGAGGGCTGTCGTGGTATCGGCTTGAGGGGGGATATAAACGGCCGTGGCAATGACAGAGGAGAATTCTCTTGGGAGATAATACGGTCGGCATTTGATTGTGAGGTTTTCTAGTTCAGGTGAACAAAAGGACTTGAGTTCCTGTACGTTACTACAATTACAGCATGAGTCGTTAATCGTGAAACACACCCCTCCACCCTTCTGCTTCCCGGAGAGATATTTATTCCTGTCTGCGTGATAGACTGAGAATCCTACTGGCCACACCTACTCCGACAGAGTATCCCGAGAGAGCCATGTTTCCGTGAAACAAAGTATGTTACAGGCCCAGATGTCTCATTGTTAATGTTACTGATAATGACTGTTTCATGTCTTTCAGCGGATGTGACAACACGGTTTGATGAGGTTTTCTGGTTTGGAGACTTTAACTTCCGTCTGAGTAAAGACCGTGTGGAGGTAGAGGCCCTTCTAAACCAGAACCAGGGTGTGGACATGGGCCCTCTGCTCCACCATGACCAACTCTCCAAGGAAATTAAGGATGGTACGTCTACATGGAACACAATTCTAACACTAAGAACTAGAGGTTTAGGCAAATGTTATTAGATTGTGAATGATATCTCCATGTATTGTTATCATACTCACTGTGACAAGATACTTGAAAATATAATGCAAATGTATTATGCTCTGTTCTAGGTTCCATCTTTAAAGGCTTCCAGGAAGCACCGATTCAGTTCCTCCCCACCTACAAATTTGACGTCGGCTGTGATGTGTACGACACCACCTCTAAGCAGAGAACTCCCTCATACACAGTATGTGTAAGCATCAGTCATACCATGTGTCATTCATACATGCCTCTTTTTATTATATAGGCTTGTTTTAAACACACACAAATGAATGTTCTATTTTACTGTTCCTCTGTGTGCTCTAGGACAGAATACTGTTCAGGAACAGGCAGGTGGACGACATCAAAGTGATAAAGTACGCCAGCTGTTCAACGATAAAGACGTCAGACCACCGGCCTGTCATCGGCATGTTCCAGGTCAAACTCCGTCCTGGAAGAGACAAGTGAGTCCCACCCCTGCCTCTCTTAGCTGTTGCAGCTCTAACAGTATTAACGTTTGTAGTAGTAATAGGTGTCCAAAAGTGCGGTCAACGAAAAGCTCAAGAGTTTATTTAGTTGGTTAACCTTTTTATTTGTTGTTCACTGTCTGGTGTGTTTCCTAGTATTCCTCTGGGTGCGGGCCAGTTTGACAGGAGTCTGTACCTGGAGGGCATCAGGAGGAGGATCACCAGAGAGCTGAAGAAGAGAGAAGCCATGAAGAACCAGGGCAGCAGCACCATCTGCTCCATCTCCTGAACCTGGACCAGACTCGACTGGAGCTCCCCCCAGAATCACTGACTAAGCCATGAGGGACCAAAGGGAACCAGTCTTGTGTTTCCACTTCCAGCCCAGTCTGTGGGAGAATCTGTTGGTTTTGTTCGACTCGTTGCGTCCTCTCCTCCATCCTCTCCTCGCCTGGAGAAGAGAAGAGAAGAGAAGAGAAGAGAAGAGGAGAGGAGAGGAGAGGGAACATAGAAACAAATGTGCTTGTATGAAATTACTCTCGTTCTACACTTATGTTTACAGGGGTAAAATCTCCAAATAAATGGGTAAAGTGATAAAAACTAATTCAGCTAATCGTGCAAGACATTTTATAGATAAAAGGACAGTAGCTTACATGTTTTAAATGTGTGGAGACTTTTCTCCGTTGAGAAAACAACCGCTGATTCAAAGAGAGTGATGGATTTAGCTGAGGATTCTCCAGTGCATCTTCTGCTGAAGCAGGTAATCGAGGTGACACTCCTCGACCACTTGACCACTTTCCGTGTCATGGAGGAGAGGACAGACTTTTGCCCAATTGAGAATCTCCCTGTGAGTCATGGAAGTCACGTAGGCTGATCCATGAGTGCCCCCTACTGAGAGCTGATGGAACTGTCACTCATATGGGTTAGGGGGGGATAGCTGTGGGGCTGTTCTCGAGGGCAGGGACATTGATTTCAGACAGACTCCAGTCTGCAGACTCAGCAGTAAACTGGTCTATTTATACAGCCCTTCTACAATGACTGAACTGGGGAACCTGACATTGAAGATGACCTTTGTAAGTCACACATCTCCATCCGTGTGCGCTGGTTGGCTGAAGTTGCTCTGAGTATACTGTACTTAATACATTATTTTTTTGTTTTATTTTGTGCATTTATTTAACAAGCCAGGTTGATATGGACCATATGTAATGTTTTTTTTTTTACTTGGTGTAGCTGTATTCAAAGGCCTTGTAAATGCATTTTCATCAAACAGCTTCTAAGCAGTATAAAGCACTTTCTGTTGATATACCAAAGTTCACTCCAAAACTTTTTAGTTTTTCTTGGATTTCCTCAAATAAAGAAAAAACGGACCCATGATTTTGCAGAAATTGACATATCCATATCAGATTGAACTTATCCATATCAGATTTAAGTGGAATTTAAATTATTTAGATGTTGCTTGATGAACATACAGTCCCTTCAAGTGGTACTTGTTGAATTGAGGCATGGTGTCTTATCTGGCATTGTATAAAAACACACATGAAAATCTGAAATATTGTATTTATTTACATAGTTTAATATCCCACATAATGGAATACAGAACCATCTTTTGCAATGGTGATGTTGGAGGGGTTGAACCCTGGTTCATTGCCTTAATGTAATCTGTCGGGACTAAACTAAATACATTGTACTGCATTGTGCTAACGAGGGGAAGATACTTCATTACATGAAGATCAATGGTTCTGGTGTAATGGTGAATCATTCACTTTAATTTCATCTTGTTTGTGATTTCCTCAGGACTCTTAACTGTGCGTCTTTCATAACACATGATTTGTGGTGTAACATCACATAATACAATGTTTGGAATATTTATTTCTGTTTTATTTTGTGTGAAAATATTTGGTTTTGTCATCTGAAGTGGACATTAAATATCCCTCAAAGACAAGAGTATAATCACTTTGTAAATTCTAATTGACAGTCTAAACATACAACTCAAAATATATATATTTTATTCATGGCAATTATTCATTTACCAGAAACAAACCTACAGATGGGTCTTCACTTTCTCTCCAGGACCCAGAGAAACTTTGGTTTGAAATAAAATGTACGATTGTGGCAGTATTCTGAAACATAAATAGTGAAAAAACTGTGGATACATTATTACAATTTAGAGGTCACAGACGATCCCTCCACTATATAGTTTTGATAGATTTCTCCGGCACCTGAAAGGATATTTAGCACACACACATACAGTACTATATATACAGCGAGTGTACAAAACATCTGCTCTTTCCATTATATAGACTGTCCAGGTGAACGCTATGATCTCTTATTGACGTCACCTGTTAAATACGCTTCAATCAGTGTAGATGAAGGGGAGGATTTTTAAGCCTTGATAAAATTGAGACATGGATTGAGTATGGGTGCCATTCAGAGGGTAGGGGGGGGGGGGGGCTGCAAATCAACATCAGGAAAGTGTTCCTAATATTTTGTACACTGCATACACAGCCGTCAACACAGTGATGTAATGGGTTGAATGAAAGAATGGAGATTCGCTACAATAATAGAACTACACAGCATCATACAGTATCTAATATCAGTATGGCTTAGTGGAGAGCCTCAAGGTTGGTGAAGAAACAGAGCCTCAAGGCTGGTGACACCAATCCAAATATTCCCTAAGATTCTTTGATCGAATATTATCTCTGCTGTACAGAGGTGACCAACTCAGCCATATGTGTACGAAGGGCCATTTTGACAGAAGTGCTTGCAGTTAGTCAGATACGTATCTTAGTATTCAGTCACCGTCTGCCGTATCTGTCACCAGTGCAAACATTAGTGTAGTTAGGACATTGCTAGGACATTCATACATACAGTGCAGTCTGTATGAACTACTAAGTGCATTGTGAGATGCTTTTTTGCCCTTCCACGTCACATAGAATCAAGACGTTCGTCCATCTGTGACCCGTCTGTGACCCGTCTGTGACCACCGATAACTTCAGCAGCGTTGCCTTTCTTTCAAGCCTTTCACTATATCGACACATGCACTTCGTGAACGTTCTCTGTCTGTGGTGTTTTGTGAAACGCATGTTACGTCTTCGTCTGTTCTAGGAACGACGCATAGTTAAAAACACCAGGACAGGCCTGTCTGCTATCCTACAGAAGGATAGAAACCAGAGACAACCACAACCTTTTATTTTCCTAAGGTCATTTGTAGGTCACCGTCTACCAATCCAGCAAGGCAACTCTCGAGCCATATTCACCCACACATACTTGGAATTAAACCCAAAAGCATGCAAACCACCCTAGCCAACGTGAGTCAGGTGGGATACTGAAAATAAATGAAAACCTCCCTCTGACAAGAAAATGTAAGCAGTCCAAGTGCGCAGGGTATATCCTCAGAGTAAAATTTAGTTTTTAAAACCACCTCTCTCTCTCTCTCTCAACTCTTTTCTCCCAGAGCACAGCACAGCTCAATTGAGAGAATACTAGTGTAGGTCAGTGTCCAGTATATACAGTGATGTTGTCTGGGTAAACGCAGGGAGGTCTATCGGAAGAGGCGATGCATGCGAGGCAGTCGTCCGTCCTTGCTGGACAGGGCAGCTTGGATGTGCTCATAGGATGGCATCTCTGTCAGGTCTCCAAGAGCTGCTACTGCTGGCTTGCTACGTAGCATCTTGGTTGTGACTCTCTTGATATCGCCTGCTGTAATGTTACCTGGAAAGAGTGAGTGAAAAGTCTGTATTAAGTCATTTCCCTGTAGATTGTTGAGACACCAATTTTTCCATTCTAGGCTTGCTGATATCAATATCCACCATTATGACCCAGGGCACCACTACTCACTGATGAGGTCACACAGCTCGTGTGGCAGCTTCCTCTTCCCCGTGGCTAGAACCTGTCGGCCGACATCCTCAAAAATAACCGGACGCGACTCCAGGTTCATCATCAGCATGGACTTCAGCTGCGTCTTCGCTCTCGCCAACTCCATCTGAGCACAGAATGAGAGATGCAAAGTTTGGAAGTTCAGAAGAGTTTTATGTTCAGAAAGCTTTGTCAATTGAAATGGCTTTTGTGCTAATTTCCCGTCCCTGGCTAATGGCCAGGCTTACCTCTCCTGCTGTCCCAGCCATCTGAATGAACTCTCTGGTTATAATCTCCACCATTTCCCGAACCTTGACAAAGCAAGATGTTGTAATCAACAACTTTGGAATGGCAGCACTTTCACAACTTCAGAGAACACACATCATACAAAGTCAGAGCAAGGTTAGAGCATTGGGCCAGTAACAGAAAAATTGCTGGTTAAAATCACAGAGCTGACAACGTGAAAAATCTGCCGATGTGCCCTTGAGAAAGGCGTCAGGGAGAGTTGGGATGTGCAAAAAACACATCTCCAATTAAAAATGCACTGTTTATTAGGCACACCACCCCGCTCACAGAAATGGTTCGCTCCTACAGACAGTGAGTCACGTGGCCATGGGTTGCTATATAAATCAGGCAGACAGGCATGGAGGCATTCAGTTACTATTCAATTTTACATTAGACAGGGCAAAACGAGTGACCTCAAATCAAATGACCTAAGAGACTTGGTATGCGTGGTATGATCGCCGGGGCCAGGCACGCCGGTTCAAGCATCTCAGAAACGGCCAGCCTCCTGGGCTTTCTACGCATGAATGGATGAGCTGACCTCACGAAGGAAGTCCTCCATTACCATTCTGACCGTGATTCATGACCTCTACTGAATGGAGGGGCCTTTCAGCATAAAAGTACCCACTAGGGAACTTTGCCGGGGGTTCTATTAGCATATGCATCAGATGCACATCAAGCCGCAAGGTACGCAAACATACTTGATAAATGCTTGATAAATAGTGTAGAAACTCTTGTGAAGGAGTAATTGCATTAAATATTCATGGAAATATATAAATAACTACAAATAACAATACTTAGTTTAGATAGTCAAGGATATGTTTTGTATGATTCTACAAAGTCCTAGAAAATACATGGTCCGAGAATGGTGAAACAAACAAACATCCAGTCAGCGGCAGTCCTGTGGGAGAAAACAGCTGGTTGATGAGAGAGGTCGAAGGAGAATGTCAAGAATGGTGCAAGCGGCGGGCCACCGACAGGCAAATAACGGTGCAGTACAATATTGGTGTACAGAACGGCATCTCGGAACGCACAACTCTTCAGTCCTTGTCTATTGCAGCAGACGACCACACCGGGTTCCACTCCTATCAGCTAAGAACAAGAAGCAGCTCCAGTGGGAACGCGATCACCAACACTGGACAACTGAGGAGTGGAAAAACAGCGCCTGGTCCGACGAATCCCAGTTCTTGTTGCGTCATGCTGATGGCAGAGGATTTGTCGTAAGCAGCATGAGTCCATGGACCAAGGCTAGTGGTGTAATGGTGTAAGGAATGTTTTCCTGGCACAGGTCTCTTGATACTATTTGAGAAACGTTTCCATGCCCCGAACAATTCAGGCTGTTCTGGAGGCAAAGGGGGGTCCGAAACGGTATTAGATGGGTGTATCTTATAAACTGGCCACTGAGTGTATTAATACACACGTGTAAATGTGTGAAATTTGACAAATATAAGCACCCACTAAATTGTTATTTTAACAGGTAACTAATTTTTTTAACAGGTTTTATTCTCAAAGCATATGGCATTAGCCATTTAAACTACAGTGTAAAGTCCTGCCTCTCCTGATTCCCCTCTCCCTACCTGTCTGGGGTCTGCACTGGCATGGATACACAGCAGGCCGCTGTCCTCATAACTGTGATGGTATGAAGTGGCGTTGTACATCCAATGATGCCTGTACATAAAAATAAAAAAACACATTTTTTTTTAAATGTAATCGTTATCACTTTAATTCGAATTGAGGAGGATGCATTCTGCTCACCTGTTGAGCACGTTCAGGTAAAGCCGAGTGAACATGCCTTTCCCAGGACCCCCCGCTGAGAAAGACCCGCCTCCACCCATCATCATGTTGAGGACGGCAAATGGGATAAAGTCCTCCTCCTGTATTACAAAACATTCATTTTAACATCAAGACACAGGACAACGCCCGGATAGAGCCTGCGACAATTCAATCAAGTGGGCAGGAGATCCTCCACGCCAACCAATCACAGTGAGCACTCACCAGGAAGGAGCAGCTCTCCAGGCCAATCATGATGTGGGTGAGCTCAGGGATGGGGGTGGGGCCAAGGCTCACATCTGACATATCCTTATCCATCTGAGAGGATCAAAACAGAGATTTACATTCTGATTTAGTAAAATAAATATAAGGGAAGGAAGGAAGGAAGGAAGGAAGGAAGTATCTTAGTGCTCACCCTTACGGTTCCACCAGTGTACTGAGCCACAGACAGGTCGACGTTGGCAGGCGTACTGGCTCCCCATACAGGCTTCACATCCAGCAGATATTTCCTGGCGCAGGCCACCAGCTGTTCATGTTCGATGCCCACTCCGGCTAGCACCATACGCTCTGGGCAGTAGTAGCTCCGCAGGTACGTGTGCAGCAGCTTCTTGTCGATCTTCTCCACGTTGTCTACTGGGCAGAAGCGAGGCAACCCAACGGTGTTCCCCCGATATGCTGCCTAGTTCACAGAGTAAGTGTTTTGAAACGTTATGTAATCGTCATATGAATTTGCCCACAAATGGCGCAATTGATGATCTAGGCTCACTGCAGAGGTGGGGCCAAAGTAAATTAGTAACTTCACGCAGCTCAAGAGTGTTGTAATTTCTGAGTATCAATCAATAGCACGACTCACTGCGTGGATCATCTCTGTCAGCAAAGGTTCAGGGTCAGGCCTCATGTTCAGATCCTCCAGCTCAAAGCGCACAGCCATCCTAGTCATCTCGATCTCCTCATCTAGTAACCAAAAAGCAGAAGCATCCCTGAAGAAAATATACTCCCACAAAAAAAAAGAAAAAAAAAGTTTTCTAGTCTAGTACTTTTGTAGACAATTCAATGAAGTCAACATTTTCCCCAAATCATTGAAGGAGACATCAAACATGACAGAAACATGACAGACATCAAACACTCAGTGTTGACTCACCTAGTAGGCGTGGCTGCAACACCGCGTCAGCGAGCAGGCTGACTACCGTGTCCAGTCCCTTCACCTCGGCAGAGACGGCATACATGGTGGTGTCTCTGTGAAGAAAACATACAAACAGAGCTTCATCCTCTTCCAAAGCAGTACAACATTGAAAGGGATAAAGAGTACCATGATTTTAGTATTACTAAACCTCTCCACCAGTCAGTGAGAAAACCTACTGTGCCTGGACATTAAAGCCAAAGAAATTATTCATACCTGGATGTTTGGCAGTCACAGATCCCTCCATGTTTTTCAAGTGTGAGAAGAATTTCATCTTTACTGCCATACTGGGCTGTGGACTGAAGATGCATATTGTACTTTCACCATTTCCCCATTTTAAAAAAAACATGGCAATCAATTGGCTTATGCTACAACAGTGACAACACTGAGGCAAAACAGTGCAACATCTCTTGCACAAGGTGTCACAAAGCAGATGACACTTACAGAAAAGGCCAGTTTCTCCAAAAAGTGTGCGATTCCACTGGGGTATTTTGTCTCATGCCTGGAGCCTGAATTTACTAACACTGGAAGGACAGAAGAAGCAAGTCATTGTTCAGTCATACTTTGATTAAGCAGGAATGGAGAATATCAGTTCTATTGCAATGCTGTAGCAACTTACTTCCAACCGTGCAGAACTGACCAAACTTGTTTTGAGATGCTACTTTAAGGCCATTTTCCAAAGTAGTGATTTTAGTCTCGCATTGTTCATGGCCGTCAACTGATGCAAACACTGGTTTAGGGATTCCTGGTAACGGTGCAGAGAGTGAGATATTTGGATATCTGCTGCCACTGCTGTACTTTCTATATGCTACACATCCAAACCTGTAAATGCAAAGACGTAAGGTTTAAGTTTGCCTAATAAATCAGACTGACCAGATTTCTGTGATCCAGTCTGAATTAAAGAGCTGCAAGAACATTTCCTTAGAAGCCAAAAAATGAGGAATACAATTCCATTTGAATTTACTCTCCTGGTTATCTGTGCGGTTGGTCTTTATTCAGGTAGAAATTTGAGAATAAATATCCACAGAAAAGTATTATTTAACCGACTTCTTAGAACGTCGGTACTGCCGTTGAGATCACTCTAACCATGCGTGTGCTTCCGTCTTGTGCACGCGCCTTAAACTAGGCATACATTATACGAAAACAAAAAAGCTTCACATCTTGGGAGCACCAGCATTATGTGAATTGGCTGTATAATATTGTCATCCTGGAGTATTTCCCTTTAAAGACGCCTCAATACGTTTATGGGCTCTGATACGAAACAGGAACGATATGTTTTAGTTTGAAGCAATGTGATTGGGTTCGATGCGATGATCTAACATTTGTTATATTAAGGGTTGTGAAAGGAAGGCCTGGAAAATCGTTAAACTCCAGCCATAGACTGTTCTGTTCTGTTTCAACATGGCAAGCAGTACCGGTGTATCAAGTCTGACACCAACAGGCTGCTGAACAGCTTCTATTCCCAAGCCATAAGTCTGTTAAACAGCTAGCACGTAACATTAAAACTTAGAATGTTCCATTCTAAATTGAAACCTGCTGCTCATGGAGTTCATGAGCTGGATCTGTCTGAGCTGACTGTGTGGTGTGTAAATTATGTATATCTATGGTGTATTTAATGTACAGTGCATCGGGAAAGTATTGATATCCCTTGACTTTTTTCACATCTTGACACAATCCTGTCTCGGAGCTCTACGGACAATTCCAGCTACCTCATGGCTTGGTTTTTGCTCTGACATGCACTGTCAACTGTGGGACCTTATATAGACAGGTGTGTGCCTTTCCAGATCATGTCCAATCATTTGAAATTACAGCAGGTGGATTCCAATTCAAGTTGTTGAAACATCTCAAGGATGATCAATTGAAACAAGATGCACCTGAGCTCAATTTCAAGTCTCATTGCAAAAGGTCAAAATATTTCTGTAAATAAGGTTTCTGTTTTTTATTTTTAATACATTTGCAAGAACTTCAAAAACCTGTTTTTGCTTTGTCATTATGGGGTATTGTGTGTAGATTGCTGAGGACATTTTTATTTATTTAACCCATGTTAGAATAAGGCTGTAACGTAACAAAATGTGGAAAAAGTCAAGGGGTCTGAATACTTTCCGAAGGCACTGTATGTATGTGTGTGGATGTGAATGATGCATGTCTATGGTGTATGTACAATGTAGTCACTTGGGCCATAAGGGAGACTAGGCATCTACCACTATCAGATAATCCTGGTTTTTTAATCCCCCCCCCACTTTGGTTCACCGTCACCCACTAATTTACTTCATTTTTGCAGATTAAGTGTTTGAGCTAATAATGTAACAATATATATAGTTTACAAATTAGCCATGACATCCCCAGTGAATACATTCTCTGTATATATCAACGATGTCGCTCTCGCTGCTGGTGACTCTCTGATCCACCTCTACACAGACGACACCATTCTGTATACATCTGGCCCCTCTTTGGACACTGTGTTTACTAACCTTCAAACAAGCTTCAATGCCATACAACACTCCTTCCGTGGCCTCCAACTGCTCTTAAACGCTAGTAAAACTAAATCCATGCTTTTCAATCGAACACTGCCTGCACCCGCCCACCGGACTATCATCACTACTCTCGACGGGTCTGATGTAGAATACGTGGACACCTACAAATACCTAGGTGTCTGGTTAGACTGTAAACTCAACTTCCAGACTCACATCAACCATCTCCAATCCAAAATTAAATCCAGAATTGGCTTCCTATTTCGCAACAAAGCCTCCTTCACTCATGCTGCCAAACATGCCCTTGTAAAACTGACTATCCTACCGATCCTTGATTTCGGCGATGTCATTTACAAATTAGCCTCCAACACTCTGCTCAGCAAATTGGATGTAATCTATCACAGTGCCATCCGTTTTGTCACCAAAGCCCCATATACTACCCACCACTGCGACCTGTATTCTCTCGTTGGCTGGCCCTCATTATATATTCGTCGCCAAACCCACTGGCTCCAGGTCAGCTATAAGTCTTTACTAGGTAAATCCCCGCCTTATCTCAGCTCGCTGGTCACCATAGCAACACCCACCCGTAGCATGCGCTCCAGCAGGTATATTTCACTGGTCACCCCCAAAGCCAACACCTCCTTTGGCCGCCATTGCTTCCAGTTCTCTGCTGCCAATGATTGGAACGAATTGCAAACATCACTAAAGCTGGAGACTACCATCTCCCTCAATAACTTTAAGCATCAGCTGTCAAAGCTGCTTATCGATCACTGCACCTGTATACAGCCCTTCTGTAAATAGCCCATCCTACTACCTCATCCCCATATTTATTATTTTCGCTCATTTTGCACTCCAGTATCTCTATTTGCATATCATCATCTGCACATCCATCACTCCAGTGTTAATACGTGTAGGTTTGGAATTGTGTGTGTGTGTGTGAGGCCCGTGTGTGTGGTGGGAGGATGAAGCGGAAGGCTGGGCATTTCTGTAGGCTGGGTTTTAAAGGTAGGGTGAGCAGGCAGGATGTGTGGAGGTGTGTAGGGCAGAGGGCCAAACTGAGGTGTAGACTACAGAGGTACTCCAGTGTTAATGCTAATCTGTAATTGATTTCACCACTATGGCCTATTTATTGTCCTACCTTCCTAATCTTACTACATTTGCACTCTGTATATAGATTTTCTATTGTGATTTTGACTATGTTTGTTTACTGTGTAACTCTGTGTTGTTGTTTTTGTCTCACTGCTTTGCTTTGTCTTGGCCAGGTCGCAGTTTTAAATGAGAACTAGTTCTCAACTGGCCTACCTGGTTAAATAAAGGTGAAATGAAATAAAATAAAATAAAAGCACTGTTTTGGATTTCAACCCCCCCTCAAAAATCGAATGGTTTTGACCGTTTGGAAGTGTAGTGAGCTTCTTTTCTCCTGCTTTGGTCATGCAGTGCGCCTCGCAAAGTGATTGCTGTCATTACTATATGAGAGATGAGAGCTGTCTCCGGTAGCTTACTTTTGCTCCGGTAAAACATAACACGCATAGATAACAATAACCTAGCAAATTACGTAGGTTGTCACTGAACTAATAAAGCCTAATAGCGCGCAACCATTTTAGCATTTGAATACTGAAGGTACCAAGCAGATGTGCAAGATCAGGAAGAGGCCGCCTAACTCGTGTTGGTCAGCACCCGAATCTGTGCAGTGCGCAAAGCTGGACACAATGTGACTAGGACACTGATGTTGCCTGGGGTTATTCTTGTACAGCATGCGAAACTTCCTGAGAGCCCATGAGCTCATGTTGTGCAACATTTCTATAGGCTGTGCAATTGCGTGAGAGAACAGAGTGATGGCCTTTGTATTACAAGTTCAATTTCTTTTTTTTTTTGGCAAATTGTAACAAATGTGATCGGCAATAAAAAAAAATATATAAAACAAATATATAAAAAAAAAACTTTAACACAACTTCCGGGTCCAGAAGATGCTACCGTCAATAGAGGCTAAAGATAGCAGTTAGCTTCTAAACATGGGCTAGGTAGTAGCCGATGCTAACCGGCATTGATGATGCCAAAGTGTGTTAGTCCAGAATAAATCCAACAGTAGTTAACTAGAGAGGTAATCGCGACTGCGCTGCCATAACATCAATAATGCTATTCGGTTGGAGCCGACCGCAGATAAATAAAAAAAACATAGCTTTCCACAACATTGTCTTGTTAGACTTGATCTATTCTTAGGTGCGAGCTAACGTTAGTTTGACACGTAGCTATGGTTGTCCAGCTAGCTGATCACGGAAACACATATATGTCGGTAAAGTCCGTGCAAATGCTTTAACATAAACGTACAGTTACACGATTTCGGCTTTTTAGTTTGTGCAAGTACTAAGGTGTGGATATTACCTCTGGACACGGACCCAAGTTCTACACTGCGAGATGTGAGTCGCCATCTTGAATTCTCTGTGACCACTAATTGACCCGGATGTTATTCCAAAACACTTCCGATGTCAGGCATGGGTCTCAGGGTTTCCACTAGTTATCACCGACACAGATTCTAAATGGTCTACATCATAAAAAGACATACTTTTTTTTTTAGAAGGTTAAGGTTAGACATAAAGTTAGCAGTGTGGTTAAGGTTAGGGTTAAAACCCCATGTTAAGAAGAGAAATTGAAGAAATAGGCAGGGTTTTATGACTTTCTGCCAGGGCCCTCACCGGAGTTTCATAACATTCGAGGACTGAAGACCTGGGACTGAGGGGTTTGATGGTCCAAGAAAAAATGTGAATTTTCTAAAATAATTTCCTGCAATTCTACGTCGTTTGACTGACAGCCACAACTCAACAATCAGCTGTTTGATATTTGCCACGTGGGCTGCCCAATTGTGGCATACCCGACTATAGGCCTATGTACTTGTAAAGTGACAAAACACTATCTAGGCCTACAGCAATTTTTTTTTAATATGTTATTGATCCTCTGTGGCCAAATTATGTTCTCTGGTGTACTATTTTCAAAGATATCTTGTATTTCTGTGGACAGAATTTATTTAAACTTACCTGCAGCACTTCCAGCAACCCTTCCTGCAGTTCTATGGTTTCTTCCATGTGCTGTGCTCTCCCCAAGGCCAAATAATCCACAATTCTTATTATTAATTAAATGGATTATGCTAAGTAACCCCATATGACGTTATTGTGTAGGTAGGCCTACTATTGCAATAATACACCACATGACCAAAAGTATGTGGACAGCTTGTCGAACATCTAATTCTAAAATCATGGGCATTAATATGGAGTTTAGCCCCTCTTTGCTCCCACTCTTCTGGGAAGGCTTTCCACTAGATGCAGGGAGTTGCTTCCAGTCAGCCACAAGAGCATTAGTGAGGTCAAGCACTGATGTTGGGCGATTAGGCCTGGCTCGCAGTCTGCGTTCCAATTAATCCCAAAGGTGTTTGATGGGGTTGAGGTCAAGACTCTCTGCAGGCCAGTCAAGTTCTTCCACACTGATCTAGACAAACCATTTCTGTATGGACCTCGCTTTGTGCACAGGGGCATTGTCATGCTGAAACAGGAAAGGGCCTTCCCCAAACTGTTGCCACAAAGTTGGAAGCACAGAATCGTCTAGAATGTCATTGTATGCTGTAGCGTTAAGATTTCCCTTCTATGGAACTAAGGGGCCTGAACCATGAAAAACAGTCCCAGACCATTATTCCTCCTCGACCAGACTTTACAGTTGGCATTATGCGTTGGGGCAGGTAGCATTCTCCTGACATCAGCCAAACCCAGATTTGTCTGTCGGACTGCCAGAGGGTGAAGTGTGATTCATCACTCCACAGAACGCGTTTCCACTGCTTCAGAGTCCAATGGCGAGCTTTACACCACTACAGCCGGCTCTTGGCATGATGATCTTAGGCTTATGTGCGGCTGCTAACCATGGAAATCCGTTTCCTGAAGCTCCCGACAAACAGTTATTGTGCTGACGTTGCTTCCAGAGGCTGTTTGGAACTTGGTAGTGAGTGTTGTAACCGAGGACAGACAATTTTTACGTGCAACGTGCTTCAGCACTCGGCGGTCCCTGCTGAGCCGTTGTTGCTCCTAGACGTTTCCACTTCACAATAACAGCACTTACAGTTGACCAGGGCAGACATTTTATGAATTGACTTGTTGGAAAGTGTCAGTGTTTGTCTATGGAGATTGCATGGCGGTGAGCTCGATTTTATACACCTGTCAGCAACAGGTGTGGCTGAAATAGCTGAATCCACTATTTTGAAGGGGTGTCCACACACTTTTGTATATATAGTGTATATTAAATTATCTACAGTATTAGCAAGTAGCCTAGCCTACAATTACAGTCAATAAAGCAAATAGTGGTTTCAGCTATATTGTTATTGAAACAATGTAGGTCTTATGACCTTTTGAACAAATAAGAAAATATGTCAAATTACTTGAATAGCATATTGGAAAAGTGTAAAAAATGTGGCTCAATTATTGTTATCATATGTGGCTCAATTAAAATGTTCTATTATTTTTAATCCTAAAACACCAAATCAGGCCTAACTTATTATAAATTAGGCTGTCGTGAATGATAATTATTCTCATTTTACAGATGAAACATCCAAGCTGCATGCATGTTAAATTTGATCCCAATCAGTTTCATGGGAATATGCATTTTGATCTTCTTTAATGATGTGGGCTAAGTAGCCTAACTAATGTTTAGTTAAACACAGCCACATGTATTTTGTTTAATTCAAAGCATATTTTAGCTGATTGAGTGCGTACTGTTGAGTTCTGTCCTCATAAAAATATGTACTATATATTTCAGCTCAATAATCCTAAATCATCATAAGAAATGACGTGGTGTTTTTGGTCCTGGACATAGAGACATACAAATGGTATCCACAAGTTAATCTGAGATAAAGGGCCTCATTGTCAAAATCCCAAAGTATCCCTTTAATGTTATGATTCACAGAAACACAGTGAACACAATTGGAATGCTGCAACTGAGACAGAATGACGTAGAGGGACACACACTGAGACCCCGAGTATGACTGGACATTTATTGAACCCTTACTATTACCAGGTAAGTTGACTGAGAGAACATTCTCATTTACAGCAACAACCTGAGGAACAGTTCAAGAGAAGATGAATGAGCCAATCAGAAGCTGGGGATGGTTATGTGGCCATGATGGTATGAGGGCCAGATTGGGAATTTACCCAGGACACCGGGGTTAACACCTTACTCTTATGATAAGTGTCCTGGGATCTTTAGTGACCACAGAGAGTCAGGAGGACACTGGTTTAACATCCCATCTGAAAGACAGCACCCTACACAGGGTAATGTCCCCAATCACTACCCTGGGGCATTGTGATATATTTTTTAGACCAGAGGAAAGAGTGCCTCCTACTGGCCAGCAGTGGGATTCAGGGTGATGCTCCTGGCTCAAGTGAAGGTGACAACCTTTTGGCAATGCTGAAACATGTTGCGTGGGTATGTTTGAAAGAGGTATTGGGCTCACGCAGGCATTCCAGGATTTTCAGATGTGTCACAGACCGAGACTGTAAACAGCTCGAGCCAATGCTCAACTAGGATAGAGGCATGAGGTTAAATAGTAGATCCTCCAGTCCCCTCCAGGTTCTGTGGTGAGTCTTGCCAAGTTTAGTTTAGTGGAATTGCTCCTCTTCACAAACATATGACTCTGGTTAGAGCTACCCACATGAAAAAATACTATAGTGTATACAATGGTAGGAATGTTTGTTATACTACACTGTAGTATTCACTGTAGTATACTGTAGTATTTACAGTTTACTATAGTATAAATGCTGTAGTAAAAAAAATAGTATATACTATAATATTTACTGTAGTGTTTTTGCAGACTTTAGAATAATGTAGTATTTACTGTATTATTTACTGTAGTATTTACTGTAGTATTTACTGTAGTATTAATAAAGCCTTAATAAAGTTTTATTATATTTGACATTAAAGTGGAGGTCTTTCTCCTTGAGGAAACCTACTGGAGAAATACTAAAGAAACACATGTTCAATAACCTGTAGGACTGGAGTCTGAACAGAGAGTTCAGAGCTTCTGCTCTTTCCTATAACCTGTAGGGAACACAATATATGATCTATACTTGGCATGTATGTTTCCCACTTATGGGTGGCACATACTGGGATATGGTGGAGGGGAATGGGCAGGGTATATGCACATTAAATACTGTAGTATTTACTATAGTTTATCAAATGTCGTTTGTAGTGTTTTTGTGGACATTTCTGTAGTATTTATTGCCGTATGTTTTGTGGATAATACAAAGTGCTACACATGATCGAGGGATACTACAGTGTGTAGCATAGTATACTACGGTTTACTACATAATTATATTGTAAGTACTGTAAGATTTTATAGTAAACTATAGTACTTTTTTTGTGGGTAGCTACTTTCCCAGGCAATGCAGACTTGGGCTGAATCCATCTGGGTTTCTCTGATTTCCTGGAATGTGATAGGATCACTGTTCACAGCAGATTGGTATACGTTTGTGGTGCAGTCAATGTCATTAGGGAACAGAAAAGCACCTTTTTGGCAGGCAGTCTCCCTAGCCTAGATTAGTGATGCAGAACAGTACAATTGATCTCTGAGAGTTTCCTATGGCTGCCCACCACTACTGGACCCCAAATAATGGTTTGACCTAGAAATACGCAAGCCCTAGAAATAGGCAATGCTGCCATTTACACATGCTTTTATCACATTTTGGAGCAGCTGAGCCGTTTATCAGAACAGTTACTGCAGTAGGGGTATTCAGACCTTCTTGACAAAGCAATGTAACATTGAGCTGATTTTGCCAGACAGAATATTAGCCTATTTTCAGAATATCGCTATTATGGCCTTGAGGGAGACAACATTGCTCACTGTGCAGGTGGCTGCGATGTTCTGGGTGATCTGTATGTTTCCAAGCATTGGCTCTAGCTATGAGCTCCAGGATACCATCCACGCTCTGAAAGAGGAGAATGTCCACCTCCACCACCGTCTGGAGAATCTCACCCGCGCCCTCCGTGACCTGAAGCATCTGCTCTTGGATCACTCAAGAGGTGAGCACTTCAACTAAACAAACTATTTAATATTAGGATACTTATAATCTGTCGTAAACTAGCCTAAGTTCCAATTCCATTCCACACAGACACTGGAGGACAGCATAAAAGTGACTCACTGCATGCCTGGAATGAATGGACACAACATGGTAAGATCATATTTACAGGATACAAGAAGTATTCTATGATGCACCATCACTACTACATCTGTACCAATCTCCTCAATCCTCCTGGTTTTCCAGGTATCAGTCCTGAGACACGTCACACGTTGGAGCAGGCTTTCTGCTGGCCTGAGCTCCACGGAGCTGCCGGTCCTATCTTCAAAGTGTCTGCCTTCTTCCTTTTAACTCCAATCATTGTCTGGTTGAGCCCTCTGCTTTTCTGACTTCTGAACTCGAGAATAAAGAAATCACTATTGTGTTAGCCTGGTCCCAGATCTGTTGAATGAATGAATGAATGAATTACATTTTATTTTCGTGTCAAATCACCAATTGGCAAACCATCCCTTATGGGATTAATTGACACATAAACAAACATTGCAATAATTAATTGTGGTAATTCAGTGACAATTCTTCTTCCAGTGTTCTCCACAGGGATGTTTGTGCTGTCTTGCCAACTCCACCAACTCCTTCGGTCATTTTCACACGCATGACAATGACCGAAGGAGTTCGCAAGACAGCACAACATTGTATCTTCTAAAGTTCTGGCTATGCATAATATTGCACCTCCTGTCCATCATAATTCTTACACCTGACCTGTTGCTTTTCAATGTCATGTTTTTTTTAACTAGGATCTGTTCCCTATTTCAGTTTACTGTGATTTTCAGTACAAACTCTGAGTTTGACTGTGTCTGTAAGACTTACCATTACAATAATAATAGCAACAACTGAAGACCTTCATCCCTTGTAACTCAAATAAACCATTTAAAACCTGTCAAAACAAAACATCTAGTTAGTTTGTAATTCTGTCTCTGAGAGAATGTATTTATTGTTAGACATATTTGAATAAAAAGTTTAATTTAAAGCTGATGCTTTGTGTACCAATCAATATATTAGTGTAGTAAATAGTACGTTTTGCAGGGTAAGCTGCGTCATTGCTCAGTAGTGTCCGCCTGCTGGTCCACAGGACTTGATTAGAGAGCCGAGAGCTGAGGGTTTGAATGACACCACTCTACACACCCACACCCCCTCAACGCTGAAGAAATCCCACTCATCTCTCACATGATCATTATCTCACAACGAGCCCTCTCACAGGAAGGTATACATCAATGCATTAAAAATAAATGAGACAAGCATCCATCGCATATAAAGATCTTAAGATATTGGTTCTACTATGATTGTGCAAGAGCTGCATGTTCAGGTAGAGAATACAGAGAATATGGTCTCAATAAATCAATGACTCACCTTAGTACATTGCATTTCAATTACATTATTATTACATCATTGAGGCTCCTGAGTAGAGTTATATTTACGACTAACCAATGACCACATTTCCCCCCAGGATTTACATTTTATTGTACTTTTTATTCAACTTTATCACATCTGCAACAAATAGAAATGCTTAGAGTCTAGGCAGATATCGAGTTACACACCTCCTTTGGTGAATTTGTGTGTTTGATGTCCAGAACTGACAATATCGCGTTAATTAAAATCACCCTCCTTGCATAGATTATAAATCTATTTGTACTTTCATTTCCATTTGATTGATTGGGAAAAATAAATCCATTTACATTTGCAAAGACTTACTACAGGTAGACTGAGGCGAGGCTATGTGTGGATAATACCCATGCCTTTGAATATGCTAAACAACTCTACTACAGCCTCAATTCCATGGAGATGAGACCATTGTGTTTAGCCTATCAGGTTTACCCTATATGCTCTTCTCCCTAACATGAGAAGAAGACAACTGAGTATCCGTTTTTGCTTCCATTGATGTGTCCTTAACCTTAATTGACAGTCTGGTCTAACAACAAGACTTAATGGGTTCAGTGAAGGCAGTCACAATAACCTTATTTTCTATGAACATAGGATGTGTGTCTCACCAACATCTTACATGACACAATGGTGTTGTTATCAATCGTTTGATAAAGTGTTCATTTCTGTTTTTCCTCATCTACGACAGCACATTATCTCCAATGACGAAAACTGTCACAATATTGGTTCGGTGCTCTCATTAACCTAATTAAAGGCGGAAAAAGTCCAGACAGCACTTTTTCCGTGATGCACAGTCAGTCCATTAACAGATCCACTTCCACAGATTGAATGCCGTCATGGAACTGCTGGTTTCAGTCACTTAGGGTACAGGCAGCTCTTCTGAGTTATTACAGGACATTTACAATTCTGTCTTCGTACTGTGTGTCCCATATTGTTCATTGATAGTACGTTCAAAGTTTGCCTTATGGTATATGAACTAACTAAAACACGTTCATCATTAGTAGGGGTTAAAAGATACCAGTAGTTTACCAAAGTTACCAGAATCTTCTGTAATTTAGGTAATTAACAGAAAATCTATAGCAATCGATCGTAACTTTTGGTCTTTTTTATTTGAATAACTTTTATTTCTATCCATGAGTTTATAGTAGATAGACGTTTCATATTAAACACCAATGGTATTATATTTAGGATAATGTTTTACAGCTTTGTTATTCTATTTTTATTCTTATTTAATTATTTCATATATTTTCCATGTGATGAGGCCACACAAAGGGCCAGAGATAATTACAAACACCTGTAAAAAACAGAAGTGCCCAAAATGGCCACTAGATGTCTTGTGATAGATTATATAAAATCCTTGAAATATTCCCAAATTCTGATAGTTTACTGGTAAAATATATATATTATTTAGTAATATTCCCTCACTTTGCAAACCTAATCGTTAGTGATATTTAATATGAATTTTCATTATCTGAGCATACTTTTTTTCACAACTCATCTGTGCTCCTTCATCTGGAACAACAATAGAAACACAATACTTTGTATTATATTATGATAATAAGCTTCTTATAGTACTGTTGGAAGTGGCTATGAATGGATTATGCTCTGCTCTGCTGCACTGTGTGTGTGTTCGTGTGTGTGCGTGTGTCTGAGTGTGTGCGTGTGCGTGTTTGTGTGTTAGTGTGTGTGTGTGTGTTAGTGTGTGTGTGTGTGTGTGTGTGTGTGTGTGTGTGTGTGTGTGTGTGTGTGTGTGTGTGTGTGTGTGTGTGTGTGTGTGAGGGTGTGAGGGTGTGTGTGTTTGTGTGTGTGTGTGTGAGGGTGTGAGGGTGTCTGATGAGTGCATGTGCAAGTGTGCGTGGCTTTTCGTTCCACCTGAAACCTGACCATTTGCAGCGGACGGATGGAGGGTCTGGAGAGAGCTGGAGAGATCTACTGACTGAAGGTACAGTGTAATGCTTTATACATCATGATACTGTGTTTCATCATTCTATAATTAGCAAATAAGTAGCCTAAGAAAAGGTTGTCTAGTAATTTTAGCATTTTTACTACAATAGGAAACACTTACATGCATTTTATGCTGTCATTCATTTAAATAGTTTTTAGCAATAGTGTTAGTTCCAGTTACAATAGTACTCCAACAGTGCTAGTTGCACTAACATTCAAATATATTGTAATATTACAGTGGGTGTGCGTTTCTGGTAATTACGTTTCATATCAATTTGGAAATGTTGCAGTGGCATTTTACAATATCCGGCATTGATTTCATGCACCTTTGTATGTTTACATCATTACACATGAACAATGTAATTTCAAAAACAAATTGATAGCATTTTGATGCTTTGGGAGTCTGACTCCTTGGAGTGTTATTGTTATTTTTTGTACAAATGCTGCTGACAAATAACACCTGCCTGTAAAGGTAACATATCTGAAACCAAAAAACTAAAATGACAGAGAAGATACAGATGTTGGATATTAATTTGATCCCCCTGTTGTGGGAGTTTAAAACTTGCAGGGTATTTTTTATTAAACTAAGATCCTACATCTGTAAGTACTTGAGTTAGAGATGAAATAAAATCTTAATGACTTGCTAAACTGCTTGCTAGGTAACCTTTGACCTGTTGTGAGGTCAAAGCAAGCACACACCGCCAGGCTCTCAGCAGATAGCTGGCTAGCTACCCATGCCAGATGAGTCCAGTGCCAGTTAGAGGCCATGGCCATGGGACCGCTTTCACTATCACAGTTGTTAAGTAATCTGTGTCCACTCTGCCTGCAGTATTACACTGACATTTGTGTCAAACTTTTTACTTAAAATAAACATTTAAGGTTAATGAAAATGCTTTCAGTTGCCTTAGGTGTTGTATATTTTCAGTCTGACTTTTTTATATCAATTGAGTTGTTTCGTGTTCTACATATATTCCATGAGGGATTATATGACCATTGATACAATCTGAGGTGAATTTATCTTTCAATTATTGTGATTTTAACTATTTCCACTATAGCTGCTCACGCTACTGAGTAAGCATACTTCAGACACCTCCTCACCCCATGCAATATGAACCTATACCCTAACCCTGCATCACACCAGAGTAAATTATATATATAATCTCCTTTCATATGCAAGTCCAGCATGAGGCTTTTAGAGCATCTTGAGGTCAAATACACTACACTCCCTCTCTTCAATCCTGTAATGTTCACAAGCCTGAAAGACACACCTCTACGAGCACAAACTGTGTCACATCACATAGTCGTTCTATCCTTACATGGCCATGTTGAGCTTAGCATGAGCATGAAAACCCATATGATCAGACATGCAGCCTTCCTCCAGGGGGGCTGATGATAACTGATCTTCACAGTACAAAGCTCTGCAGGCCTTTTCATGTCACCTACGTTGAGTGGAGAGGCTGCTGCTGCTGCTGAGCTGGAGGATGAAGTGGCGAGAGTAAAGAGGCCAGTAGCGGTGCCACTGAAACAAACCACCAAAATAGGAATTAAAGAGAGAGAGAGAGAGAGAGAGAGAGAGAGAGAGAGAGAGAGAGAGAGGAGAGAGACAGAGAGGGAGAGGGAGAGAGACAGAGAGAGGGAGAGAGAGAGGGAGAGAGAGAGAGAGAGAGGGAAGGAGAGAGAGAGAGAGAGGGAAGGAGAGAGAGAGAGAGAGAGAGAGGGGGAAGGAGAGAGAGAGAGGGAAGGAGAGAGAGAGAGAGAGAGGGAAGGAGAGAGAGAGAGGGAAGGAGAGAGAGAGAGGGAAGGAGAGAGAGAGGGGGGGGGGGGGAGAGAGAGATGGGGGAGTGGTGCTAAATGATCTCTTTCATATATTGCATGGAGCATTGAGAAAATGCATGCACACATGCACATGCACAAAAGAACTGCAACAGTGCAACAAGATTGGTAACCCTTTGGATGCAAAATAACACTATGCATGTTATTAGTTACACACTATAATAAATCGACAATCAGACAAACAACATATGGCCCCTGATTGAACTGGTCAAACAATCAAGCTACCCTTTTCAAATCAACTCAAATAATCACTGATTCACGGCGTAAGATGAATATGATATGTGACTGTCACACTGTTTTTCAGGACAGACTCACTGCTGGTACCATGGACGAGCCTCTCTGGACTTCAGTGTCAGGTGGAGCCCTGCAGTAGGATGCTGGAGTCTATGTCTGTCTGGGGTGCCCCTGCTATGACCTTTCACCTTTGGCTGCTCACTTTCTCCTTCTCTCTTCACAGTCAACCAGCCCTGTCTGACCTTGGTAAGTGAGAGGCGAACTGAATACAGAGCGCACAGTATGTATGCTTTCGCTTTTGTTGCTGTTTTTAACGCCATATAGTGGAGCCAATTGTGGTAATGCAAATGTTGTTACCAAATTATTGTATACACACGTATTGCATAGACTGGTGATGTTTTTTTTCCCGCTCAAATCATGAATCACATTTGCAGATCAGACTTAATCACATTATACAGTTAATTATGTATCAATGAAATACTGACACTATCATGATTCCTACAATGATCAAGACTAGTTTCATAAATAGTCCCCATGCTAATTTCCAGTCCTCATTTATACATGTGACAAAAGGCTTGAAAAAAAAAAAAACCCTGCTTCAGCTTCATCTGTCTCCTAGCAACATGCAGCTTCGCAAACACTGTTATCTGATAGTGTGATTTATCCAGGTCCTCAGATAAACTGGCTGTTTGGGAACATTCAATCATTAGATATTTAGTAAATTGATATATGAATGTTGAATCAAGAGCAATAATTTAAAACAGTACTTGCTTTTACTAGCTACTTCACTGTCAATAATTGCAGCTAATGTTTTGAAGTAAAGTATTCATATTACATACAGTAACTAGCCATCTGGGTGCATCTGGTACATTCATCAGCTCTGTATCCTTTCACACGACAAGTTACAGTTCTGACAAGCAGAGACTGACTGGGTCTCATGTGTTACTTAACCTACAGTATAGGATCATAGCTTTAGGAATGGGGTTTTAACCAATCAGCATCCAGGATTAGACCCACTCGTTGTACCACCTACAGTATAGGATCTACTCTGAATAGTGAAGCCTCGGAACGTAGTATGTCAATTTGCTGCCTGTTCTCTCTGGTTTGTCTCAAACTTCTGTCTGTGGTCAGTGTTCTCCACCCGTCCAGAGGATGGTGTTGGTGTGCTTGGTGCTCCCCTCACACTGCACTGTGCAGTGTATGACTCCAGCCGCCAGGGGGCACTGTCTGTTCGATGGGAAAGGGCCAGTGGAGAGGCAGCAGCACTGAGTCCTGGTCCTGACAAAGGGATCCACCAAGTGGCCAACGGATCTCTGTTCTTCCCCCAGCTGAGAGAGGGGGACCTGGGGAGATATGTCTGTAGCGCAGGCATTGGAGCTAAACACATCAGGACTGTTGTCCAAGTGATGGAAGCTGGTTTGTTGGCCTTCTCACCTCTTCTGCATGCCTCTGCTGAAATAATACAATACATGTATATTAGCTTAAGTACACATAACATATTTGGCTTGTATGTGATGTCTATTTCAGAAATGAGAAAAGCATAGATACATTTGATCCTTTGGTTAATACAGTGTGTATTTGTGTGTAGAGCTGGAGGCAGTGTTCTATAGTCCTCAGTCTCAGATGGTCAGTGAGGGTCAGGCAGTGTTTCTCCAGTGTGTCTCAGGGAACAGCTCACCCCCTGCACACATCACCTGGCTCAAAGACAACACACTCTTCACAAAAGGAACTCAGATTCAGGTATTGAATGAAGTAGTCTATGCATGGATTTGATTGCACATCTTTTTTTGTGCCTTTGTGTATGTGGAGATTTGATTGTGTGGGGATGAGTGTATATCTAAATACACTGTGATTCTCCAGGGCCAATATGGAGGGGGTAACCAGAGGAAGACCTCAGGCACTCTGCACCTCTCTAATGTCTTAATGGAGGACGAGGGGGAATATGTCTGTGTCACACACAACCCCTTAGTGAACACCAGCCTGGAGAGCAAGGCAGCTACACTCACAGTACAAGGTGAGACAATGCACAGCCTCTCCCCCACTACTCCCTGCATACCCCCGCTCTCTGCCCTGTCTTCATGGAACAGCGTGGATGATGGAACTAGAGTTGCTGCCAGTCTGTTTTTTACGTTTTAGCCTGTATCGATCTACAGTAATCTACAGAAACCTTTCATACTCCTTGACTCATTCCACATTTTTGTTGTGTTACAGCCTGAATTAAAAATATATTAAATATTTTTCTGGCCTACACACAATACGCCATAATGACAAAGTGAAAACATGTTTTTAGAAATGTTTGCAAATGTATTGAAAATGAAATACAAATGTCTAATCTACTAAACTATATGGAATTCTTTTAAGAAGGTCAAGGCCCGTTTAGCTATTCGATTTAGAATTTTAAGACCCCTTGAAGTAGATAAAAAAAATAAAGTAATTTTGGCCTTACTGCTATTAGCCCATACAAAAGTATTGAATAACAGATTAACTACATGGAACAAGAGATAGTCCCAAAAATGTATTATATGACTTTGTTAAGCACATTGTTACTCCTGAACGTATTTAGGCTTGCCATAATAAAGGGGTTGAATACTTATTAACTCAAGACATTTCAGTTGTTCGTTTTTTATTCATTTGTAAAAATGTGTTGTGTTTGTGTTTAGGCCAGTGACACAAAATCTCAATTTAATCCATTTGAAAATCAGGCTGTAACATAACAACATGTGGAATAAGTCAAGGGGTTAATACTTACTTTGGCACTGTATATCTTCTGTACTCTGCTGTACTGCGTGGCGAAGCACAACTCCATCACCACGTTTGCTGACGACACCACGGTTGTAGTCCTCACCACTGACAAGTTCGAGTCAGACAACATGGAGGAGGTCAGAGACCTGTCACTGTGGTGCCAAAACAACAACTTCTGCTCAACGGCTATAGTGGAAAGAGTCAGCAGCTTCAGGTTCCACATCACAGAGAAGATCACATGGACTGACAACACCACCGCCTTGGTCAAGAATGCGCAACAGCACCTCTAGTTTCCTGACCGGCTGCATCACGGCCTGGCACAGAAACTGCTCTGTTCACAACCGCAAAGCCCTTCAGCAGGTGGTGAAGACAGTCCAGTACATCATTGGAGCCGTGCTCACAAACATACAGGACATCTACTCTTGAGGAAGGACCACAACATCAAAGGAACTCGCTCACCCCAGCCATGGACTATTCACTCCGTTACCGTCTGGCATACGGTACTAGAAGATCCGGTCCCGTATCTCCAGGCGCAGAGACAGTTTTTACCCACAAGCCATCAGACTGCTGAACTCTTGAACATGGGCTGATCATTGGTACAACAACAGTCTCTTATACTGACTCCCTGCACCTTAATCAGTTAAATGTAACTACATGTAATTTAAAATGTAATTTGTCGGTAGGTAGCCTAGCGGTTAGAGCGTTGGGCCAGTAACCGAAAGATCGCTGGTTCTAGCCGACAAGGAGAAAGAACCTGTCGATGTGTCCTTGAGCAAGGCACTTAACCCTAATTTGCTCCAGGGGCTGACCCTGTAGGTAGGCCGCTGTTGTAAATAAGAATTTGTTCTTAACTGACTTGCCTAGTTAAATAAAGGTTACATATAAATACAAATAAACAATCTTTCTGCCGAAAATGTTTATAAATTGCTGAGGTGTACTCACCTTTGAGGCTCAAGCACACAGTGTAAAATATTATAAAAATATGAAACATTTTATATGATGTATTCAACAACACTGTATGAATAAGGCTAGAAATAACGTCTATGCTTTCTAAATATAGTATAATCAACTTATAAAATGACTAACTGTAAGATTTCACCTTTTCTTTAACTGTAAAATGCATATTTGTATGAATTGCACAATTACATTATCTCTGAACGTACAACTGTGATGAAACCACTCTCTCCTGCTGAGCTACAATGTAATGATTGCAGGCATGTGATTTGTCTGCAGCTGTGATGTAGGGTTCAGCCAGAAACATTCCAGTTTCAAGTGGTTTCAGATTTCACATCTTACGTCACACATGCTCAGAAAATACACTACTGTGTCCGCGGGAAGCACGGACCAACTTGAACTTGATCTGTACCTCATCCCTGTAACTCAGACAACTCATATACTGTATCCTTAATCAGGATGGATTAAAGTAGGGAAACTAAACATGAGGAAAGGAAGCCACAACAGAGTATTGGAGCACATTAGCATGTTTCTCTGTTCCTCTGTTGATCAATACAAAGGAAGCAGTGTTTGGGAGTAGTGAACTACATGCACTGTAGTTCAACTAGTAATTTAACTACATTTTGCAGTAGCTTGGTGGTAGTTGAACTAAATTAAAATCTTGGTAGTGTTTTCAGTAGTTAATAACCGTGTAGCGGTGTAGCGGTGTAGCTAACTACTGGAACTACACACTACTGCCTGATTCTCACTTGAAACATTGTTTGTGTTTAATAGGTTAAATTCTACATTCTGTAAACATTATGACACCAACGTGATCTGTTCATTGCAGTCTGTGACATTTACATCATTTTTCACACTAAGTACTTGGGTGTGGTGAACTACGTTTTCAAAGTAACTTTATTTAAGTAAACTATATTTTTCTTAAGGGTAGCTTTAGTGTAGCTTAACTTCTTCTGGTGTGAAGAAATTGGTAGATAGGTAAACTATATTTTCAGAGTAGCAACTCTGACAGGAAGCCACTGTAGAGTGTTGAGACACACCCCCGATGTTTCTCTGTTCCTCTGTTGAACATTACACAGGAAGCCTGTGTCGTGTTGAGACCCCCCTGCCCCCTCCCCTCCCCCACCCATGTACTGTATCTATTGCTCTGCAGGAGTCCCTAAAAGGCTGCAGATCACTCAGGGCCCTGACAACCTCACCATCGCCATAGAGACAGAGGTCTCCATGCACTGTGTTGCCCGAGGCTTCCCAGCTCCCACAGTGCAATGGTTCAAAGACAGCCGTCTCCTGGTGAACAGCTCCGGCTTGAGTTTGCAGAACAAGGGACAGCTGCTTGTGTTCAAGTGAGGCGATCTGGAAGACATTATGACATTATCATAGTGTTTTTTTATCTTTAAATCCAATGTAAAAAAAAAGTGTCTGTGCTCCTCATTCCCAGGAATGTGTCTGAGGAAGATGAAGGTTCCTACCACTGTGAGGTCAGGAATGAGAGGGAGACTGTCAGGTCTCAGCCTGCCTATCTCCTCCCAGCAGGTACTGTATACTACGCTCTGGTGGTTATTAATCCAATCAAAATATCAATACCTTAACTGACATACAGTACCTCCCTCTCGACAGAGATGGAATGGAGCTTTGTCCAGCAGCCCACCAACCAGACAGTGAGGATGGGAGACTCTGTTACTCTGGTCTGCAGACCCCCCTACAGCAGGCCTCCAGCCACCGTGTCCTGGTTCAAGAACAACCGCCTCCTCACTCCCAAGACACACTTCACTGTTGGGCCTAATGGAGACCTCATCTTCCACAGGTGTGTGTGTGTGTGTTTATGACTATATTAATGTACTGTTTGATGGTAGTCATCCTGTAACAGCCAGTGCAACACATTTAACGTCTTGTTTCTCCAGTGTCCATGAAACAGACAGCGGAGTGTACTTCTGCAGAGCGTCCAACGTCCACCTGTACAGATCTGTGACCTCTAGAACAGCCAGACTGACCGTTCTGTGTAAGACATCACACATGACGTAGACTTGTATCTGCTTAGGAGATAATGATAACATTCAGTACAACATCTGAGACATAGTTCATTGTCTGAGATATACTGGTACAGAAGTAACCAGTTCAGCCCACTCTTCCTCCTCCCCTGATCCCCTCTTGTCCTGCCAGCCCCTCCCTCGGTGAGGCTGTGGCCCCCAGTGGTGATGGTCCCAGTGGGGGCCCAGGTGGTGTTTCACTGCCAGGTCTGGGGACACCCCCTCCCCTCCATCGTCTGGTCCAAACAAGGACGCTCTATGCAGACTGGTGGCAAGATCGCTGTGGGGTACGTTCAGTGTAACAGAAGTGGTTCTGTGAGGCTTTAGCTCAATGGGCCAACACAGTCTTGTGTTACTGTACGCTAGAAAACATATTTGACGTCATCAAACAATCTTCTGTCAGGAACCTTTAGCTTGACAAGGACAGGAGACCACTTCCCTTGTTGTGATAATGACCGACCAGCTTCTCTGTTCTCAGGGTAAGAAACGCTACCCTCTACATCCTTTCTGTCAGGAGCTATGACGAGGGCACTTACACTTGTGAAGCCTCCAATACTGTGGGGCGTGAGCGGAGCACAGCTACTTTACATGTCGCTGGTAACTTCCCTCACCCAGTACAGCACACACATTCTGTTTGATGTTAGACTATAGTACTCTGTGTATCATGCATGTCTGGATGCCAAACAGAGCGGGCTATTGTAGAGACACAGGAGAGGAGTGCTTCTTTGGTTTATAGTTAATCCATGAGGTGCTCTTTGATCATTGAATTAAACACTATAGAACAATAAGTTGATGCTGGGTAGTGAACAATGCCTGAAAAGTCATCGTGCAAAACAAACTTTCAGAAGTAATCAAGGCACTCTAATGTAGTGAACAAATGTCAACGCATTTATTGTTTTAATTAAAAAATTATGTATCCCAACTCTCACAGGAAGTGACTAAATTAATTACCATATTTACACTGAACAAAAACATTAACGTAAAGTGTTGGTCCCATGTTTCATGAGCTGAAATAAAAGATCCCAGAAATGTACCATACACACAAAAAGCTTATTTCTCTCATATTTTGTGCACAAATTTGTTTACATCCCTGTTGGTGAGCATTTCTCCTGACAGCTGTGGCATATCAGGAATCTGATTAAACAGCATGATCATTACACAGGTGCACCTTGTGCTGGGGACGATAAAAGGCCACTCTAAGATGTGCAGTTTGTAACGTAATTTCTCTACCATAAGCCGCCTCCAACGTCTTTTAGAGAATTTGGCGGTAAGTCCAACCGGCCTCACAACCGCAGACCACGTGTATAAGCAAGCGGTTTGCTGATGTCAACATTGTGAACAGAGTGCCCCAATTGCATTTTATCGATAGCAATTTGAATGCACAAAAATCTGAGGCCCATTGTGAGACACTTTTGTTATGGTACTGTATCTGTGACCAACAGATGCATACAGTATCTGTATTCCCAGTCATGTGAAATCCATAGATTAGGGCCAAATGAACTTATTTAAATAGACTGATTTTCACATATGAACTGTAACTTGCAAAAATCAATGAAATTGTTGCTTGTTGCGTTTATTTTTTTGTTCAGTCTAATTGATGAGGTAAAAAAAAAGTTGGGCGAAGTTGGATCATGCTGAATATATCAGCCTATATCCCAGGTACGGACAACAAAGTTAACTTGATCAACGTTACCTGGAAGTGAAGCTCAGGCGGGTGATTAAGGTGCTTTATTACCTGAGTTAATGTATTGAGACGATGATAATAATTGTCTGATGTGGTGCTTTCTCCCCCCCCTCCCCATCTCGGTCAGTGAGCCCCATCATAGTGTCCTTCGTTGAGGCAGTGAGCAGCTCAGAGGGGTCCTCTGTGGTACTGCCATGCAGGGCAGTGGGGGACCTCCCCATCAGGTACATCTGGACCAGAGGACCCTCTCAGACCTTCATCACCCCAACCTTGGAGAGGCATGTAGATGGTGAGCCAGTCACATTTAAAACATACACCTTACAAGAAAGAAAAAGGACCTCATACCCCTATAGAGCCAAAGCCCTTTCTATCAGATTAGTGAAGGCAACATGGTGAAGGTCTCCTTAGCTTTTCAATGGTCTGAACAGCTTCTGCAATATTGGCTAGAGGAATGTGCTATTGCCTAGGGGTTCTTTTTGGACCTGGCTATAAAGGCTGTTGTTGCTATGTTCATTAAGTGTTTGGTGAATGTGTGCCTTCATGTGTGTGCAGATGAGGGGGTTCTGCACATCTCCAGTGTTCAGTTGTCTGATGCAGGGGACTACCACTGTACCGCTGAGAACAGAGCGGGACGACAGCAGAGACGAGCCACCCTCACCATCTCTGGTACCAACCATGTCTTTATATCTACAGTAGAACACACACACACACACACTGTCAACTCTTCTATGCTCATCATGATCTTCTCCATCTTAAGCTGAAGATGACCCAGCTGATAGAGAGAAACAGGATAGACAGATCGTGTCTGCAGTGAGTAAAAAATGAGCTTGATGTGAAAGTCGCTTGTCTACTAAATTGTTTACCATTGTTTAACTTCATTTGCCACATCTTTGTTGCTCTCTCCAGTTGTGTGTTTATTTCTAATGGCTTTCAGTGGTTCAGTTGGTATGCCTTTCTGACAATGACATTTTTAGTGAATCTGCGAAACATCTTTTCACAAATTGCAGCTTCCCAACACTGAAGCAGAGCAGAGAACTCCCCTGTCCAGTAATGACCTGAGTCTACTTCAGCGTTCCGTGATGACCCAACTACAGGCAGGAAGCCCAGGTGTGTATAGCCCAAAACTTAAATCATAGTATGCTATGCATGCAAATCCACCATATCCCAGTATGTGCCACCCATAAGTGGGAAACATACATGCCAAGTATAGATCATATATTGTGTTCCCTACAGGTTATAGGAAAGAGCAGAAGCTCTGAACTCTCTGTTCAGACTCCAGTCCTACAGGTTATTTAAAATGTGTTTCTTTAGTATTTCTCCAGTAGGTTTCCTCAAGGAGAAAGACCTCCACTTTTATGTCAAATATAATACAACTTTATTAAGGCTTTATTAATACTACAGTAAATACTACAGTAAATACTACAGTAAATACTACAGTAAATACTACAGTATACTAAAGTCTGCAAAAACACTACAGTAAATATTATAGAATTTATACTGTATTACGCTATAAATACTACAGTAAGTCTGTAAAAACAATACAGTGAATACTATTGTATCCCTACCATAGTATACAGTATAGTATTTTTTTATGTGGGCTTTGGTGCAATTTTCACAAGTATGTGGTACATTGTCACAACTCTAACCGCAAACATCTAAACAGATCATCAAAATGGCTTGTATTTCAAAACTCTAAGTGTCAGGCTCTGGTCATAGGGAGGCCTTTGGTTCCTCTACTTATCTATGGTCAGAGCCTGACAGATCTAGAACAGTAGTTCTATGTTGGTTTTTGTGTTGGTCCCCAATTAGAGGTAGCTGCTTTGCATTGTTTCTAATTGGGGGCCATATTTAGTTTAATGTGTTTCACCTGTTCTGGGTGGATCATTGATGCTTTTGGTTTTAGTGCTGTGGAGCCCGTCTTAACTGACGTTGTCTGTGTGGACTTGTTTTGTCCAAGATGCCAGTTCACGGTTTGCTTTTGTTGTTTGCACCTAACTCTCGCTCTGCGGCTCGTTCCATCACCCGAGACCGTGATACTAAGCACCTTTTAAATTGACTGAGTACAACAAAAAAACATATGTTCTCATGACATTTCACAAGAAACTTGTATCTTGAATCAATGGTTGTGTGGTGAGAGATGTTTACAATCCAAATGAATGCACAATGGCAAGTGTTGAACGAAAGACTGTTACAAGTGTGATGAGTTTGGAGTTCTGCACTAGGAGTTGTGAGGTTTTACCACATACTTGTGATAATAGTACCAAAGCAATCAACAAAAACAGTGTAAAAAAGTATTTCCCTTACACTCGATTGCTGGTTGTGTCACCTTTAGCTGCAATGATTGCAACCAACCACTTTCTGTAGATGTTGATCAGTCTCTCACACTGTTGTAGAGGAATTTTTCGTAAAATCAAATCAAATCAAATCTTATTGATCACGTACACGTGTTAAGCAGATGTTATTGTGGGTGTAGCGAAATGCCTGTGCTTCTAGCTCCGACATTGCAGTAATATCTAACAAGTAATATCTAACAATTTCACAACATATACCCAAGACACACAAATCTGAGTAAGGAATGGAATTAAGAATATATACACCGTTCAAAAGTTTGGGGTCACTTAGAAATGTCCTTGTTTTTGAAAGAAAAGCAAATTCTTTGTCCATTAAAATAGCATCAAATTGATCAGAAATACAGTGTAGACATTGTTAATGTTGTAAATGACTATTGTAGCTGGAAACGACGATGGAATATCTACATAGGTGTACAGAGGCCCATTATCAGCAACCATCACTCCTGTGTTCCAATGGCACGTTGTGTTAGCTAATCCAAGTTTATAATTTGAAAAGGCTAATTGATCATTAGAAAACCCTTTTGCAATTATGTTAGCACAGCTGAAAACTGTTGTGCTGATTAAAGAAGCAATAAAACTGGCCTTCTTTAGACTAGTTGAGTATCTGGAGCATCAGCATTTGTGGGTTTGATTACAGGCTCAAAATGGCCAGAAACAAATAACTTTTTTCTGAAACTATTCTTGTTCTAAGAAATTAAGGCTATTCCATGCGAGAAATTGCCAAGAAACTGAAGAGCTCGTACAACGCTGTGTACAACTCCCTTCACAGAACAACGCAAACTTGTGGGTACTGCTGAGATGTGCACCGGGGTCTCCCACTCCTCTTTCTATTCTGGTTAGAGCCATTTTGCGCCATATACCACAAACCCTAAGGTGCCTTATTACTATTATAAGCTGTTTACCAACAAAACAAATATTGTCATAGCTGTGGTACGGTATATGCCCTAATATACCATGGCTTTCAGACAATCAGTATTCAGGGATTAAACCACCCGGTTTATAAAAACAATATATTACCCTCATTAGATGAATTTCATTGACACATTGTAAACAGATGAATTTCAAGCAGAGAGACAGGCTGTATAAGTCATGAAGAAAAGATGGCCTCGTACAATGTTGCATACGGCAGAAATTGCATACAACACTGTGCTACATTCTTACAGTAGCCAAGTGATTTACAATAGGCTACCCTATTTCTGATCAACAAGATCTCACGGTTTGACTAATTTGACTTTAGATTCCGACGTTTGTCCACGTTTCGCCAAACGTCAAATTTGGAAGTTGCCGGAAACATTTTGAGGTGTTTTAGACACCCTCGTTTTCTCCTCCTGCTACAGCTATTTAGGCATTCATTACGAATGGTTCAGTTAAGAGTTACAAGTGTTATCAGTTTAGAATTTTGTACTTTTTAATTACATTTTAAAATGTAACCTTTATTTAACGAGGCAAGTCAGTTAAGAACAAATTCTTATTTACAATGACGGCCTACACCGGCCAAACCCCTACGGGACTCCCAATCACGGAATTGTGATACAGCCTGTAATCAAACCAGGGTGTCTGTAGTGACGCCTCTAGCACTGAGATGCAGTGCCTTAGACCGCTGCGCCACTCGGGAGTATATACCACTGAAAAATATGCCAAAGTGATTGAAATTAAACAATATTGTGTCTAGAAACCCACAGGAAGCAGTGTTCTTGTTTTTAACCAGCATGCATTGTGTTGTTTGATACCATTCTTTTCATTCTATTCCAGTTTCAGTACAAGCATCTCAAAGAGACTCGAGCAATGACATCATCCAAGTGTCGACTCCTGACCCTTTACGACAGCTCTCGTCTCTAAGGCAGACAGCTTTAGGACTAGCAGGTCTCAACAGAGGACAGACAGGATTGCTAGTACCACCTGACCTTCACTCTCAGCTCCCATTGGACAAGGACTCGGCCAAACCAACCCAGCCCACAATCACACAGATCCAGCCTCCAGTACTACAACCCCCACCTCCATCTCTATATCAACCCTTAGACCTGCTAACTCAGCCTTCAGTAACTCATAGAGTCCTCTCACTCTCACTCACCCAGCTTCCAATAATACATAACAAACCAACATTAGCACACAATCCACCCCCAGTGACACAACGCCAGGTTTTAGTCCCACATAGCCAATCTCAATTAACACAGTCCGTATCCCAAAGCATCCACAACCAGCCATCAGTCATGCATACCCAGCATCAAGTCACTGACCAACCAATTAAGCCTCTAAAGCCCATCGCCAGTCTTACCCAGTCTCTGGTCCCACTCACGCAGCCTTCTCCAGACTCTCCCACCCACCTTTCAGACCTCTCTACCCAGCGTCCTGATTGTCTTACCCAGCCCAGAGAACCTGTGACTCAGTCTCTACTCATGCAAATCTTGCATCCTCCTGACTCAATCACTCAAACGGACCATCCTGTAACACGAAGTTATCCTTCATACCCACATATACAGCATCCTAGCCCCTTCACCCTGTTTTCAGTCACACAAACCCAGCCTGAACCTACACAAACTCAGCCTGAACCTACACAAACCCAGCCTGAACCTACACAAACCCACTCTGAACTACCCACAACTCAGCCTCAAACATCACAAACCCAGCCTGAATCTACACAAACCCACTCTGATCTACCCACAACTCAGCCTCAAACATCACAAACTCAGCCTGAACCTACACAAACCCACTCTGAACTACCCACAACTCAGCCTCAAACATCACAAACCCAGCCTGAACCTACACAAACCCACTCTGAACCTACACAAACCCAGCCTGAACCTACACAAACCCAACCTCAACCTACACAAACCCAGCCTCAACCACCCAACACCCAGACTAAACCTCAACAAACCCAGCCTACACACCTCCTGACCCAGCCTTCAGTCTCAAACACACACCCTCCTAAGCTGAGCACCATACTCCCCACCCCTGACCCCAAGGGCCCTAGTGCCCCCTGGACCTCCACCCCTGACCTCCTGCAGCAGAACATGAGTCAGCCTGCTAAGCCAGCTCATCCAGCCAAACCAACCAGGTCCAATGACACAGAGCCCACAGAGTGGCTGAAGAGGAACACTTCTCAGTCCCCCATCGGGACTAGTAAGGACACCAGGTAGGGCATCATGCGGTACAGTGGCAAGAGGAGGGAGAAAGAGATGACTTTTATTTTGAAATCGTCACAGTCCTAGATAGTTTTCACTATTAATCTACAATATAGAATATTGTAAAAATAAAGAAAAACCCTGGAATGAGTAGTTGTGTCCACACTTTGGACTGGTAGTGTACATGTTGGCGTATATTTATGTTGGCTGTAATGACGAGGCCACGAATTTGTTTTATTCCTAATTATTTTGATTGGATAATGTTGCATCACAACTGAACCTGCTAATATCCAAAGTCTGTCTTTTACAAACTGTATTTGGAGCTACTTCAACTAGATGCTGCATTTGGACATAATTATGATCACCATTAAGAATGAGAATGAGAATGAGAACAATCTCTCTCTTGCTCTCTCTGTCTCACTCCCTCTCTCCCCCAGAGTAAAGCCTCCTCCGTGGCTCCCAGTGCTAGAGAAACATGACATACCCATCGTGGTGGGAGTTGGCGTGTCTCTGGCCTTCATCTTCCTCACTATGGCCTTCTACTCCCTGGTCCAGAAGAACGAGTCTGCCCCCGCTAATAGAGGTCAGTGGGGCTGGCCAGCTCAATCTCTACAGGATCTCATCCATATTGCCTCTGGTAGAGATCCAGTCAGAGAGGCCCTGCTAGGTCATACTGTTCTCAAGGTTAAATGACTCAGGGAAAGCAACAGGGTCTATTAATGTGGTAATTAACCCTACAATCATTACAAATCTATTAATGTAACATCCAAAAATTAATGTAACATTTCTAACATCCAAAAATCGTTCATTCCCAAGATTCTGTATGTGATTTGAACCCTGGGCTTGGAGTTAAAAAAGTGAAAATATACTGAACAGAACTATAAACTCAACATGTAAAATGTTGGTCCCATGTTTCATGAGCTGAAATAAAAGATCTCCGAAATGTTCCATACGCACAAAATTTCTCTCAAATGTTGTCTGCAAATTTGTTTACATCCCTGTTAGTGAGCATTTCTCCTTTACCAATATAATCCATCCACCTGACAGGTGTGGCATATCAAGAAGCTAATTAAACAGCATGACCATTACACAGGTGCAATTGGCATGCTGACTTCAGGAATGTCTACTAGAGCTGTTTCCAGAGACCTTCTCTACCATAAGCCGCCTCCAACGTCATTTTAGAGAATTTGGCAGTACCCCCAACCGGCCTCACAACCACAGATCACGTGTAGCCACGCCAGCCCAGGACCTCCACATCCAACTTCTTCACCTGCGGGATTGTCTGAGACCAGCCACCTGGACAGCTGATGAAACTGAGGAGTATTTCTGTCTGTAATAAAGCCCTTTTGTGGTGAAAAACTCATTCTGATTGGCTGGGCCTGGTTCCCCAGTGGGTGAGCTTTGATCCCAAGTGGGTGGGTCTATGACCTCCCAAGCCCACCCATGTCATGTGAAGTCATGTGAAATCCATCTGGCTACCCCTACCCCGGCCAACAGCTCTGTACCCCCCCGCAGCAACTTGCCCAAGCCCCCCCCCGCTTCTCCTTCACCCAAATCCAGATAGCTGATGTTCTAAAATAGCTGCAAAATCTGGACCCCCACAAGTCAGCTGGGCTAGACAATCTGGACCCTTTCTTTCTAAAATTATCCGCCGCAACCCCTTTTACTAGCCTGTTCAACGTCTCTTTCGTATCGTCTGAGATCCCTAGAGATTGGAAAGCTGCCGTGGTCATCCCCCTCTTCAAAGGGGGAGACACTCTAGACCCAAACTGTTACAGACCAATATCCATCCTGCCCTGCCTTTCTAAAGTCTTCGAAAGTCATGTTAACAAACAGATCACCAACCATTTATAATCCCACCGTACCTTCTCCGCTATGCAATCTGGTTTCCGAGCTGGTCATGGGTGCACCTCAGCCACGCTCAAGGCCCTAAACAATATCATAACCACATTCTTATCGGCAGACTCAATAGCCTTGGTTTCTCAAATGACTGCCTCGCCTGGTTCACCAACTACTTCACAGATAGAGTTCAGTGTGTCAAATCGGAGGGTCTGTTGTCCGGACCCCCTGGCAGTCTCTATGGGGGTGCCACAGGGTTCAATTCTTGGGCCAACTCTATTCTCTGTATATATCAAAGATGTCGCTCTTGCTGCTGGTGACTCTGATCCGCCTCTACGCAGACCACACCATTCTGTATACATCTGAAAATTCTTTGGACACTGTGTTAACAAACCTCCAAATGAGCTTCAATGCCATAGAGCACTCCTTCCGCGGCCTCCAACTGCTCTTAAATGCTAGTAAAACTAAATGCATGCTTTTCAATCGAACGCTGCCCGCACCAGCCCGCCGGACTATCATCACTACTCTCGACGGGTCTGATGTAGAATACGTGGACACCTACAAATACCTTGGTGTCTGGTTAGACTGTAAACTCTCCTTACAGACTCACATCTCTAATCCAAAATTAAATCTAGAATCGGCCTCCTATTTCGAAACAAAGCCTCCTTCACTCATGCTGCCAAACATGCCCTCGTAAAACTGACTATCCTACCGATCCTTGACTTCGGCGATGTCATTTACAAAATAGCCTCCAACACTCTACATATTCTTCGCCAAACCCACTGGCTCCAGGCCATCTATAAGTCTAATCAATCTAGTCAAATCCCCGCCTTATCTCAGCTCGCTGGTCACCATAGCAACACCCACCCGTAGCATGCGCTCCAGCAGGTATATTTCACTGGTCTTTCCCAAAGCCAACACCTCCTTTGCCCGCCATTCCTTCCAGTTCTCTGCTGCAAAAATCATTGAAGCTGGAGACTACCATCTCCCTCAGTAACTTTAAGCATCAGCTGTCAGAGCAGCTTACCGATCACTGCACCTGTACACAGCCCTTCTGTAAATAGCCCACCCTACTACCTCATCCCCATAGTTATTTTTGCTCATTTGTACCCCAGTATCTCTATTTGCACATCATCATCTGCACATCTATCACTCCAGTGTTAATGCTAAATTGTATTTTGCCACTATGGCCTATTTATTGTCTTACCTTCCTAATCTTACTACATTTGCACTCTGTATATAGATTTTCTATTGTGTTATTGACTGTACGTTTGTTTATCCCATGTGTAACTCTGTGTTGTTTTTTGTCGCACTGCTTTGCTTTATTCTTGGCCAGGTCACAGTTGTAAATGAGAACTAGTTCTCAACTGGCCTACCTGGTTAAATAAAGGTGAAATAAAAAATAGATTAGGGATTAATTTATTTATTTCAATTGACTGATTCTTTACATTAACTGTAACTCAGTAAAGTCATTGACATTGTTGCCTGTTGCGTTTTATATTTTTTGTTCATTCATTTATCTTATTGAATACAATTAGCCTTGTCTTCCACAGTTCCCAGGAACTTGGGTGTCCCCTGCAGACATGCTGAACGTCTGGCCACTGGGAGGACTTATGAGAACAGGTGTTTTCTTGTTGTTGTAGAGGATATCGTTATAAAAATCGGACTGTACTCCCTCTAATGGTTTAACGGACAGTATATGTATCCTCTGTTCTGAAAGGGCGTTTGAGGATGATGATTTAGTGGCTGTGATTGAACAAAGCCCCAACACGTCAGATACACGCGCCAGGCCTCCTGCCCCCAGCCCAGTCACTGTGATGATAGACCCTGCCTCTGATGAGGCTGAGGAGACACAGCTCCAGCCCCCACCCACTCCAGAACACTCAGTCATAGCAGAGACCTACCCTGAGCCCAGCGAAGACACACAGGTTAGTGTGTGTGTGTGTGTGTGTGTGTGTGTGTGTGTGTGTGTGTGTGTGCGTGCGTGCGTGCGTGCGTGCGTGCGTGCGTGTGGTGTGCTCGCACATGTGTGTATGTAAAATCATGTGCAACACTTCCCACAACTTGCCATGCCAAGATATAACACATTCGGAAGTAGCAGCTGTCTGGATCCTCTCCACCTCAGGTTGACCCCTTCCTGGATGAAGAGGACTACAGCCTGTCTCACCCCAGCATCCAACTGCAGTGTGTGGAGGACTGGGGGGGCAGAGGAGTAGAATACGGACAATGCCAGGGCCAGGACATTCTCCCCCAGCCCCCCTCTCTCTCTCCTTCATCTTTCTGCTCCTCCTCTCCCTTACCTCCTCGTGTTCATGAGGAAAGCCTGCGCTGCTCCCTGACACTCCAGACCACCGAGCCCTGTGCCACGCCCGTCTGCCATAGCGTCAGCATCTCTCATGGTAACGCCCCCCTCCTCCTCTCCCACTGCGTCTCCCTAGGCCTCACCACCGTCGCCGTTGATGTTCACTTCTACCCAGCAGCCCTTGCGTCAGCCACCGCTGCCATGGCGACCGTGACAGCCGCCACGCATATCAATGCTACCGCCACTGCTGCTCCAGGGCCCCAGCTCACCTCCCGATTGGCCCACAGTCAGGAGCTTGACCAATCGGCTCCCAGCGTGTGCCAGAGTAAGTAACTAGATAGAGGGAATGCAGATGGAGAATTTGTCCCAACACAGATGTTTCCATTAGTCTCCACTTTGGACAGTTTGGCTGGATTGTTGGTCGTCTTCACGTGTCTCTCTGCTTTTATCAGCCTGTTTCTTCTGCCTTGTTCTGACGTTGGTGTTTGTGTTGGAACCATCCACTGAAGACTATAGGAAAACAGCCTTTACTCTGATGCCTATAATAACGCCTAAATGCTGTACCACAGTCAGCTACAAACGTGTCAACTACGTAATGTCAATATATTCTGTTTCTGTACTTCGTAAAGAAAAGTCATGAGATTATCATTTCTGATGTATCATTTCTGATGTATCATTACTGATGTATCATTACTGATGTATCATTTCTGATGTATCATTACTGATGTATCATTACTGATGTATCATTACTGATGTATCATTTCTGATGTATCATTACTGATGTATCATTTCTGATGTATCATTTCTGATGTATCATTACTGATGTATCATTACTGATGTATCATTACTGATGTATCATTTCTGATGTATCATTACTGATGTATCATTACTGATGTATCATTACTGATGTATCATTTCTGATGTATCATTACTGATGTATCATTTCTGATGTATCATTACTGATGTATCATTACTGATGTATCATTTCTGATGTATCATTACTGATGTATCATTACTGATGTATCATTTCTGATGTATCATTACTGATGTATCATTACTGATGTATCATTACTGATGTATCATTACTGATGTATCATTTCTGATGTATCATTACTGATGTATCATTACTAATGTATCATTTCTGATGTATCATTACTGATGTATCATTACTGATGTATCATTTCTGATGTATCATTACTGATGTATCATTACTGATGTATCATTTCTGATGTATCATTACTGATGTATCATTACTGATGTATCATTACTGATGTATCATTTCTGATGTATCATTTCTGATGTATCATTACTGATGTATCATTTCTGATGTATCATTTCTGATGTATCATTTCTGATGTATCATTACTGATGTATCATTACTGATGTATCATTACTGATGTATCATTTCTGATGTATCATTTCTGATGTATCATTTCTGATGTATCATTTCTGATGTATCATTACTGATGTATCATTACTGCTGTGATCCTTTTTCTTACCCTTTTAAAGTCTTTGAATTGGAAGAACTATGTATATTTGTATGGCTTCATGACAAACGTCAGTTACATAGTGATGCTTTAGGTCTAAAATATGCTTTTATAGGAAGCAAAAACTAGAATACTGTATGTATACTGCTTTCATAATCTTATTTTACATGGCAATAACTTTACTGAATATATAGCTCTGTACATTACATTTATATATATATGTTTCTATGACTTTACTGAATATATAGCTCTGTACATGTCCATTATATTTATATATATATAAATACGTTTTTATCAGTTGCATATTCTACAATGAAAAAGCCAAGGAGAAAAAATCTGTGTACAAAATATTGCAATCTTTGTTACTTTACACTTCCTATTCAGGTAATACACACTTTTTGTGTTGAACCATAAACTGACTGTTACTGAAACCAAAGGAAGATGTTATGACGACAGGGCTTAATTTACTGTAAATCCCGATTAAGACCCAGCTGACCTGAAATTGAGATGACGGATTTAGTGTTTTCATTATCTGGATCAGTTTACTTTATGATCAAAAGGGGATCATGAATACCCTTTTGATTTGCTACTGCCATGAATTTGTCACTCAGACAAATTTTTAATTCAGTTTTTCCAGTATTATTTGTTTCAATGACACATTCGGTATCAATTGTTGTCAACAAAAATTGTATCTTACATATTTATATCAGTGTATAAAAATGTTTCAGTGATCTTACCTTTGTATGGGTGATAAAATGACAACAAAAAATAAACAAATGTATTCGACACAGATCTAACATCCACATACTGTGATAAAAAAAATGAAAAAGTACTGTGTATCCAAAGGATTGTTAATTTACTCAACAATGGCCAAAAACAGAGAGGGAAAATAATACTGCTGTATTACTTTGTGTGACAATATTGTATTTTACAGTTTCCACAATGTGGTTTTTGTTTGGTTGCTTCTGCAAAAATACTGTTACATCAATTATCATAGTTAGATCACTATGGATGTACTGTATTGTAGACCTAAATCAATGTCAAATAAACCGTGTTACAGAGTGGATGGGGCCGTTACTGAGCAGATAGCTTCCGTCCTCCTCTGGGTACATTGACTTCAATACACAACCTAGGAGGCTCATGGTTCTCACCCCCTTCCATAGACTTACACAGTAATTCTGACAACTTCCGGAGGATTACATTCAACCTATCAGAGTTCTTGCAGCATTAACTGACATGAATCTAGTACTGAAAGCATAAGCTACAGCTAGCTAGCACTGCAGTGCATAACATGTGGTGAGTAGTCAACTCAAAGAGAGAGAAAGACAAGAGTTGAACAGTTTTGAACAAATTTATTTATTTAAAAATGGAGAAGCGAGAGAGATATATTTAATTGTATTTTTTTCACGTTCACTTTGCTTGAGAAACCAACTAGCTAGTTCATCCCACTCAAACAGCAAGGGATGCTATTTTAAGCTAGCTGGCGACCCGTCATTCAGGGTACCTGTTTTGAGCCCCACATTTTTTGCAAAAAATGTAATATACAAATATACTTTTGGGGGGGCTTGCCTGTTTTGCATGTTATTATGGCATTAACACATGTAACATATCAGTTTGCAAACAACGTAAAACAAAACACATATAATTGAGTTAATAAAGCCACATACAAACGTGCTCTCTTTTGTTTTCTTGAGTAAGGCAGCTCCAAAATGCAGGTGTTTCAGTCTAGCTCAGTGCTTTCTGTAACGGTGGGGCAAGCCAGAGGAAAATACGGAGCGTTACACTGTGATTGGCTCAGTGTTCTGTCACTCATGGGGACACTACGTCACCGCCAAATCTAAGGGTAGAGCTCGAAAAATTCAAGCCTCTTTGGTGCTGCCATAGAGTTACATTAGAAGTGCCCATCCAAGAAGGCTCCAGCTCATTGGCCACAGATAAAATGACGTCAAATCACATTATATCTACAGTAGCTTTGATCATGTCAACATCATACTTTCAGTCATCATCATGAATCAAGTCGACAATGTCACTATCGGAAGGTCTTGACAGACCAAGACGCAGCGCTGACAAAATTCGGCATTACTTTATTTAAGGCGAACTTGAAACACGGGAAAACAACAGAGGGAAATAACAGGAACGTGACTAAACTGTGTGCTCACAGGCACAAACACAGAACAATCAACCACCAAGCACAGGTGGAAAACATGAACATAAATATGGCCCCCAATTAGAGACAATGACTAGCTGCTGCCTCTAATTGGGGACCAACACAAAACCAAACATAGAATACATATAATAGATCTGTCAGGCTCTGACCATAGAAAACTAGAGGGAGCCAAAGGCTTCCCTATGATCAGAGCCTGACAGACAAACTACTGGCACATCCTTTTTAATACTTGTCATATGAACTCGGAACTGCAAAATCTGAGTTTAGTGAGTTCAAGACAACTACGAACGAAAAAACAAGTTACGAATGGGAAAATACGTTTTGAACTTTCATCCAACTCGGAATTGTAAATCTGGAACTCGGTCCTCTTTCTAGAGCTACGACCTGAAGATCACTGACGTCATCATGATTTGAACCTTTTTTCTGAGTTCCCAGTTGTCTTAAAAGCACCACAAATCCAGAGAACGCCAGACTTTGATGACAAAATGTTCCCACGAAGGACCTCCGCGCCACCTTCCTGTTCAAGTGAGCACAGCACAACAAGCTAGTCCAAGAATGTCTTGTATGCTGCTGCATAAATGATGTAATATTGCCAGGGAGATATGTATACTGTAGCTAAGAAAGTACACACAACATACACTTAATACACATTTAGTCAAGTATTTCCTTTATTTTGGTAGTAAACATAGTATACAGTACAGGTATCATAGGTGGACAAGAGTATCAACAGTATCACCATACAAAACTAACGTAACCATGGATACAGTAATCCCTATGTCTTACAGTTCAGTGGACTGTTTCCTTGGCGGCTCCTCCTGCCCGCCTGGAGGGACATTGAAGGCTACGTATGGACACCACTTACTGTTCAGACACACCAGTCTCTCCAGCGAGGCCGAGTTGACTATATCAAAGCCTGTCTGGCCTCCAAATGTGCTGGGCTTCCAGTACTCAGGGGAACAGATGGGGTTACCCAGAAGGCCTTTCAGGGAGAACGGAGCCCCCATCTCCACCATGCTCTCACCAAATATGGCGTTGGGGCGTGTCTTCTCCAGCATGACGGCGGGGTAGAACTCCAACGCATCGATGTCACCATAGAGCTCCTCCAACTCCCTGGCTATCTCCTCCTCACCTGGGGGCAATATAAAATATCTTTATTGTCCCAGAAGGGCAACTCGGTTGCAACAAAGTACACAGATAGGGAACATTTCAAGTAAATAGATACAACTACAATACAGCAGAGAATAGAAGAGAATGGTAACAGAGTTCATTAGAAACACATGATCAAGTTAAAGAGGAGACTGTTTTGAGATGAGAGGACATGACGTCACAGCGGGGAGCCCAGCTGCTTTGAGAGAACGTTGTAATTACACCTTAACAGAGGGATGCTGAGACTTTAAAAATGTTAAAACACATTTACTTGAAGAACAGTGCAGATGCAAAGTTTAGTAGCAGAACGACGGCTTGTGCATTCATTGTGTTACCAAGCCTTGCATCTGCACTGTTCTTCAAGTAAATGGGTTTTTATAAAATGTTCAGTGGAAATTGTTAAACGTGTGGCATGTTTAACTTTCCAATCATTGGTTTTTGTTTGGCATACATTTTAAAGTGACAAATCTGAGTCTCAGCATCACTCTGTTAAGGTGTGATTGCCCATGATGGTGTAAGCTGCTTGCTTAGAGAATACCCCATTCCATAGAAGCTTTTTGTAGTGCCGGCATTTCTAAACTCTAAATATGTCGTCTTACCAGTGAAGTCAGAGAAAGATGTGTAGGCCCTCAGGTTGAATCTCTTCCTGTACTCGTTGAAGGGTTGGAGACGCAGAGTCCTGGACTCTTCAATAACCCCTTCGGCCACATTGGTCACCACTGGGTGGATGTTTTGACCGCCTCCTATCTGAGAAACAGAGAAACAGGATTAAAACCAGCCAGACCCCATACCCATAGTAGTACACTACACTAGAGGCTTGACTCTAACAGCATCGCCAAAATTGTAATTTAAAAGGCAATATCCCGCTTTATGGGAGGCTGCATTCCGGTAAATGCTCCTTACGTCGGCTCAATCAGAAATTACCTTCACATTTCTGTTGTGGAATCTGTAATGATTCAGCTTTACAGATTGAATAGAGCCCTAAATCTGAAAGGGTGGTGGACCATTCTTGATACCCATGGGAAAGTGTTGACCAGCAGCGTTGCAATTCGTTACACCAACCGGTGCGCCTGGCACCTACTACCATACCACGTTCAAAGGCACTTAAATCTTTTGTCTTGCCCGTTCACCCTCTGTATGGCACACATACAGAATCTATATCTCAATTGTCTCAAGGCTTAAAAATCCTTCTTTAACCATCTACACTGATTGAAGTGGATTTAACAGGTGACATCAATAAGGGATCATAGCTTTCACCTGGATTCATCTGGTCAGTCTATGTCATGGAAAGAGCAGGTGTTCTTAACGTTTTGTCATACTCAAGTGTTCAGTATACACCCAATAGACTTCACAGTGCATGCACTAAGCCAGTGAACATCAACCCTGAGTGTTTAGAGGAAGGTCTGATAACGTAGAGAAGTGCTCAGCACAGCAGAGATCATGCTTCTCCTCTCTAATACTGCATAGATAGCTGCTCCTCTGCTGACAAAGGTTGATATCAAAAAGCCACAGAGAAAGAAGATGAATATCAGGCAGATAGCAACTTGTTAAAGCCTTCTGTGACGATCTATCCCAACTTCTAATTGACAGAAAACAGCTCTGTAGTTGACTCTGCAGAGAACTAACAGGTTTGCAGGGCTGTGGTGACAGTTAGAACATGTGCTATTTTACAGCTCACGGTTATGGACTTCACACTAAGTAGTGACAAATTCACCATCAGGCTACTCAATCTTGCCTTGTCATTTGTCCTCTGCCAACCTCCTCCTCCAGCTCTCTTACACAACATCTGCCTTGTTCAAAAGAAGAAGTACCAGAACACACACATCTGGCCATTTGAATTCAAGTCACTCACCAGGTGACGTGGAGAGTATCTGTGTCTGCACCACGTTGCACTACTGGTGTCCCCCAGGGCTCGGATCTAGGCCCTCTTCTCTCTATACACCAAGTAACTCGGCTCCGTCATATCCTCCGATGGTCTCTCCTGTCATTGCTATGCTGATGAAACTGAACTACTTTTCTCCTTTCCCCCCTTCTGACACCCAGGTGGCGACCCGCATCTCTGCGTGCCTAGCAGACACCTTCAGCTTGGATGTCGGCCCACCACTTCAAGCTCAATCCCAACAAGACGGAACTGCTCTTCCTACCGGGAAAGGCCTGCCCGCTTCAAGACCTCTCCATCACGGTTGACAACTCCAAGTGTGTAAAGAACCTTGGCATGACCCTGGACAACCCCCTGTCGTTCGCTGCAAACATCAAAGCAGTGACTCGCTCCTGCAGGTTCATGCTCTACAACACAGAAAGCGGCAAAGGTCCTAATCCAGGCACTTGTCATCTCCCGTCTGGATTACTGCAACTCGCTGTTGGCTGGGCTCCCCGCTTGTGCCGTCAAATCCCTGCAATTTATCCAGAACGCTGCCACCTGGTGTTCAACCTTCCCAAATTCTCCCATGTCACCCAGCTCCTCCGCACACTCCACTGGCTTCCAATCGAAGATCCCATCCACTACAAGACCATGGTACTTGCCTACAGAGCAGCAAGAGGAACTGCCCCTCCCTATATTCAGGCTCTGCTCAAACCCTACATCCCAACCCGAGTACTCCGTTCTGCCACCTCTGGTCTCTTGGCCCACCCACCCTACAGGAGAGCAGCTCCCGCTCAGCCCAGTCCAAGCTCTTCTCTGTCCTGGCACCCCAATGGTGGAACCTGTTTCCTTCCCCCTGAAGCTAGGACACCAGAGTCCCTGCCCATCTTCTGAAAACATCTGAAACCCTACATCTTCAAAGAGAATCTTAAATAATCCCATAGCAACCCCCCTCCCACCCCCTCCTCACACCCTCCCCACCCCAAAACATGCCTTTCAATGAACTAACACTCGCACTTGACTCCTCCCCCTTCCTAGCTCTGACTTTGCTGATAACTACTTTATTGAGGAGAAATGTACTTACTATGACTGAGATATGTGATTGTCCCACCTAGCTATTTTAAGATTAATGCACAACTGGATAAGATTGTCTGCTAAATTACTTTTTTTTCATTTCAAATAAATAGCTTATCCGTTTATTGAGAAATCTATTAAAATAGTTGCCATATTTTCATTAACCCCAACCCCGACTTTTTATGTATGGCATGACAACAATATTGAGACCAGGGTTCATCATTACAACACTGCATATGAAATCCCGTAGTCACCACACAGCGTTTACCTGTCCAGCATACTGGCGTGAGAAAGCATCCACCAGTTTCTCCACCCCGTAGTGTGTGACGATGGAGGTGTTGAAGATGAACTGGGAGTAGGGCACCACGTCTCCGTCTATGTGGAAGCTGTCTGGCATCAGGGGGTGCCAGTGGTACAGCTGTTTGAACTCCACAGCGATGCGGTTCCTGTACTGGAACTGGGACTTGAAGAGCAGGACCGGGTCAAACTTCAGATCCAACAGGTAGCCACTCAGGTGCTGCACGTACTCCTCAATCACTATCCGGATGGTCTCACCTGGAATATAAACTAAATATGGACCTACCCTCCAGAAAATCTATTTTTGGGAGAATCTACTGAAGCAGTCTGTAGATTCTTATTCCCCACAACTATTCACTCAACCAAGCAGGGCCAGCTCTAGTCTTTTGGGGGCCCTAAGTGAGATTTGGTCTGGGACATCCTGAATACCGGTCGGTATTCGGCCATGATTACTTAAGTTAAGATAGCTGGGTATACTAACATACCAATCTCTATCCAATCAAGTATGTACTTACCTATTACGATGAGCCTGGCGGTCTGGAAGAGCTGCTCGTCCCCCCAGGTGGGGTGCTCTGCCTTCAGGATGTCACAGACTCGGTTGTGTTCTCTCAGCCACAGGGTGGCGTACATGGTGAGGCCTGGCAACAGCCCAAACACCTCCTGCCCGATGGCCATACGCTGCCCCACGGGAGTCCGTTGAGGGTAGGTCATATTCACCGTCGCCTCGGCCACCGTAGGAGGGTACACCTCACCTTTAACCACCTGGAAGAAAAGATAGTCTACAATGTGAAAGGGGAAGTAATACTATGGGGCCGTTATACTGATTCATTAGCACAATGTAGTAACTTGTGAGCATGCTTTAAGAATTGGTGTGCATGATAAAAACATAGTTTTTTATCAGGGGTCCCCTCGTGGAAAAGCCATTTGAAAGGTTTCAAGTGATTCACTGTCAGGACTGAACCTCCGAGTTAGATAATGTGAATTTTATTATGCAGCCTTTATACAGAACTTATGCCTAGTGTAAGTTAGTTGTTCACCAATGTCTTTATGCTGTGACTTCCCCAGCAACCTGACAAACCAATCAATGAATATGTCTTGCCAAAGCCCAGTGTTGAGCAGCGGAAGAATGGGCCGTGACCCCAACATTTTGGAAACACTACTGTAAATAATGATTACCTAAACTCCACCCATAAATAACCAACAGTTGCACTGCCATCTCATCCCGAGTTTCACATGCATACCACTACCGAAAGAGACAATAAATGGTGTTCTTACAACAAGCTCTCCCTGACTCTGAACCAACACCTGTTTCCCAAAAACAGATACCATTCCCAAACTTCCTTCTTGGTGTAGAATTCAGCTAATTCAACAAATAAAGCCAATGGGCCTCAAGGGGTGTACTTCTTTATCCTGACATGAGTCAGGATTTTAGGTCACTCGAACGATACACTAACTGGCACCTGGTTGCTGAACAATGGCTATGCTGTTACCTGCTACCTCTGTGCAGTAGTGGGATTACATTTACAAAAGTAAACGTAATTGCAAAAATATACTTATAAAAAGTTAAAGTATAAATAATTTCACATTCCTAATATTAAGCAAACCAGAGGCACAATTCTTTAGTTATTTAAAGTTGTGGATAGTCAGGGGCTCACTCCAACATAATTTACAAACAAAGCATTTGTGTTCAGTGAGTCCACCAGATCAACAGCCTGGACGTAACATACTAAATGTAAATCCGGGACGCCAAAATTAGTATGATATGTTACATAAGACAGTTGGTTACTTAAGGCAATGTAAATGTCTAACAACCCAAAGGTTACAAGCTCGAATCTTATCACAGACAATTTTAGCATTTTTGCTAATTAGCAACTTTTCAACTTCTTAGCATGTTAGCTAACCCTTCCCCTAACCCTTTAACCTAATCCCTAACCTTAACCCTAACCCGTAGAGTAGCTAATTTTAGCCAACTAGCTAGAATTTGTAACATATCATAAGTTTAGTAAATTTGTAACATATTGTACGTTTAGCAAATTCAAATTCGTAATGTGATGGACATCCACAAATTAATACATATCATACGAAATGTAACATATCATAATACATGGAGTGCCTTGGGATTACGTGCAGAATAATACAAAATGCTCTGAGACCAGGTTGAGATCAGAGGCAGTAGGGATGACCAGGGACGTTCTCTTGATAAGTACTTTTGGGTGTCAGGGAAAATGTATGGAGTAAAAAGTACATAATTTTATTCAGGGATGTAGTGAAGTAAAAGTAAAAGTTTAAAAAATATATAAATAGTAAAGTAAAGTACAGATACACCAATAAACTACTTAAGTAGTACTTTAAAGTATTTGTACTTAAGTGCTTTACACCATTGAGCATCGTGTCTACTTCTTCAACGCTAGTGAAGTGACACTCTCCGGCAGAAAGCTGATGTTTCCGTTTGTTGATCTGAAAATACTCTGTATACATTCAATAACATGATGAGAAAATTCCTGGATAATGTGTTGTTGGTGCAAAATAAGACAAAAACATTACAAGGGTTTGAGTGAGAGGACTAACTGGTGTCTCCAAGTGGCCACACACCTCTCCAAAGGGTTTGAGTGAGAGGACTAGCTGGTGTCTCCAAAGTGTGCACAGTTCCTAAGTCATTTCAATGCACATTTATAAAGTCTTCAACTATGAGGTGCTTTTTTTGTTGTTGCTCTCCTAGCTGTGGTGAGGAAGTAGAGCATGCAGACGTGTCGTTGTATTGTTTGGAACACAGCCCTGCAACTCCACCATCACACAATCACTGTTGTTTACGCAACAATCCATTTTCTTCACAATAGACAAACACTGGCTCATTCTGTTCAGAAAAACCCCGGGTACGATGCCATGTCATCTTGTAACTGTACATGACACACGGTGATCATGAACGTTGACACTGTATATGACATGAGTTTTATGATATGGAAATGTGAAGATCACAATTTGCGGGAGGGATAAGGGCAAATTCTTGTCACACGAGGTGCTTAAGTTCAGAACTGCTGTCAGTCAAAACCCATACAGCGCATTTTACTTCATCAGTACCCAAATCTGTCATTTTAAACCCATATATAAGATCTGTTTTGAGATCTTTCTTTAAATGCAATTGATATATTTAACCACATTAGTATGAAAAGGGTAGGAAAGGGTTAAACGTGTAAAGGGTTAAAAGCACATGTGCCTCAGAGTGGACTACAGAATGTTACCATGTCTACAGTAACATTCCAGTGGAGACTTGCCCATGCTTTCGCACAGCTGGAGTGGAGTTATGCATTACTCTGCATACTGTACCTGGTATTTCATCTTTCCGTCTTTAAGAAGACGGAGGTTCAGTTGACGCACCAGATTATCTCCGTAGACATGGCCGGCGTCCACCTGGTTAGAGATTAAAAACATGAGATTAAAAAGAGATTTACATTCGCGAGACATGATGCATGCAAGAGATAAAGATGAATATGGATCTCATGTCTCTCTCTCTCGCAGGTTGATTTGGTTCCAGCCAGGAACAAGACTCTATTGCGGAATCGTATGGAGAGAAAAAAAAAAAGTATGGAATTGTATTCACTCTCTGGATAAGAGCGTCTGATAAAATGAATAAAATATAGAAATAAAAACATTGTCCACCTCTTCTCACCCCTGCTAACACCTAAATACATCACCTACCTGTCATCCTCCCCTAAATATAATAGGATAAATATGATTACTGTTGAATTATAAATTGAATTATAATTATAATTTACAGTGCATTCAGAAAGTATTCAGACCCCTTGACCTTTTACCACATTTTGTTACGCTACAGACTTATTCTAAAATGTGAAGCTCTGGAGCTCTGTCAGAGTGACCATCGGGTTCTTGGTCACCTCTCTGAACAAGGTGGCCAGCTGTAGGAAGAGTCTATAGGTGGTTCCAAACTTCTTCCATTTACGAATGATGGAAGCCACTAGGACCTTCAATGTTCGACACAATCCTGTCTCAGAGCTCTACGGACAATTCCTTTGACCTCATGGCTTGTTTTTGCTCTGACATGCACCGTCAACTGTGGGACCTTATATAGACAGGTGTGTGCCTTTCCAATTCCAACCAATTGAATTTACAACAGGTGTTGTAGAAACAGCTCAAGGATGATCAATGGAAACAGGAAGCACCTGAGCTCAATTTCGAGTCTCATAGCAAAGGGTCTGAATACTTATGTAAATAAGGTATTTCATTGTATTTTATTTTATACATTTGCAACATGTTTAGTCATTATGGAGTATTATGTGTAGATTGATGAGACCAATTAATTTAATCAATTTTAAAATAAGTCTAACGTAACAACATTTGGAAAAAGTCAAGGGGTCTGAATACTTTCCAAATGCACTGTATAATATACTGTACAGTACAGAGAGTACCAACTGACTCACCCCATGCCCCAGAGCTCTGGTGAAGCCCAAGCCCATGCTGTTCTGGGACTTGAAGAACTGATGGGTGAAGTGCTGAGCGAAGAAAGCAAACATCAGGTTGGTTCCCTTTGGATCCCGCCTGAATCGCCTCCTCAGAAGAAACTTCTCCACCACAAGCTTTGGGTCTGGGAGGACAGACTTTCCTGGAGAAAAGAGAGGAGAGGAAGTATGTTAGCTATGCATGTGTTGCGGTTGGGAAGATTTATTTAGCTGGGTAATCTCCAGTAAAGTCTTCATCCTATTTTCTCATAGTACAGAACTTTGGATGCCCTCCATCTCACCTTTGGTACCCATAGGGGTGGGGCAGTCTTCAGGCACAGGCGGAAGGATACGTGTGTAATAGGAAGTGTTGGAGTACGACTCCCAGCTGAGGTATCCATACTTGGAGTTGAAGGTAGGAGGACTAGGGATAAGGTTGGATCTGACTTTGAGAGGGTGAAAACAGGACTGATCATTAAAGCACTGAAGGTTTAAAGGAAATGCAATAACAATGTTAGGAGGAAGTGTGTGTGTGTGTGTGTGTGTGTAGTGTGTGTGTGTGTGTGTGTGTGTGTGTGTGTGTGTGTGTGGTTTTACTATCCTTGTGGGGACCAGAAGTCCATTTCGCCAGTCCCCACAATGGAAAGGCTATTTTAGGCTTAGAGGTTAGGTTTAGGGTTATAATTAGGGTTTGGGGTTAAGGTTAAGGTTAAGGGGTAGATTTAGGGGTTAGGGAAAATAAGATTTGGTCCCCACAAGGATAGTAAAACAAGTGTGTGTGTGTGTGTGTGTGTGTGTGTGTGTGTGTGTGTGTGTGTGTGTGTGTGTGTGTGTGTGTGTGTGTGTGTGTGTGTGTGTGTGTGTGTGTCACACATTTTAGATGAAGAGATGTCACTTATCTCATACTCATAATGTCAGAAAATAACTGTGACCTCCGAACAACCCAGATGATAAACACCTTTTAAAACTGCAACTTTCAGCAGAGTGGAGACACATTCTCAACTTTGAAGAAACTTCATTTCAGTGAGTTGAAGAAACTTTCAATTGAAGTTAAGAAACATTATTAACTTTCAGTTTAAGACTCAATCCAAGGCACATTACAAAGCAGTGGAGTAGACGTCACACCTAATGCGCCTTTCAGTGACAATTTCCTCGCCAGCGATTGCACTCACGGTAAATGCAGCAGCTGTCGGCTCAAACGTAAATGACCTTGGATTTAATCCCAAATTACATGAAGAAACGTTCAGTTAAAGTTGAGAAACATGCAGATCAAAAAATATGATTTAATTAATCAGATGTGGAAAGTCTCAAGCAAATATTTGAGGGATGAAAGTGTCAATGTGAAAAGCAATTCACATTATAGTCCATAATATCAATAAACTATTATGTAACTTTACGTCATTCAAATGCAAAGCAAAATAAACCTCTTCATCTTTATTATTTGACACAAGTCAGGTTTTGGTGGTGTTTTAGGGGTTGAAACCAAAATTATTTCATTACGTTCGACTGTAACGACCAGAAAAATAAAGTTGAGAACCGGTGCGAACCAAAATAAATAGAAAGAGCAGCTTGCTATGGAGGGAGCAAGCTGTAATAGTTGTCTACATGCATTGCTATGGAGGGAGCAAGCTGTAATAGTTGTTTACATGCATTGCTATGGAGGGAGCAAGCTGTAATAGTTGTCTACATGCATTGCTATGGAGGGAGCAAGCTGTAATAGTTGTTTACATGCATTGCTATGGAGGGAGCAAGCTGTAATAGTTGTTTACATGCATTGCTATGGAGGGAGCAAGCTGTAATAGTTGTTTACACGCATTGCTATGGAGGGAGCAAGCTGTAATAGTTGTTTACATGCATTGGATAGACAAGTGTAGGGTGTGAGATGCGACTGAAACTTGGCAGGTGGGGAGAGAGCAAGAGAGGGTGGAGGAAGAGGCTTGGCGTGGCTTGAAGCACTGGGCATCTTGTTATGATGACATGTATTATCTGAATTCAGCCCAACCTTGTAAATACGCCTAAAAGGGTCTGAAGCTCTAGCGAGTCAGATGGGAGAGCTCAGAGGATGGTGATGACACCATGGGCCAATGTGTGTTATCCAAATATGTACATGCTGTGAACATAACAGAGAAACCATGAAGCAAATGGTCACAAGTTGTATGCAAACTATCCAATGAGTGCATTGGTAGGGAAGATAAATGAATATGTATGAGTCTGAGCAGATAAATGAATATGTATGAGTCTGAGCAGATAAACGAATATGTATGAGTCTGAGCAGATAAATGAATATGTATGAGTCTGAGCAGATAAATGAATATGTATGAGTCTGAGCAGATAAATGAATACGTATGAGTCTGGGCAGATAAATGAATATGTATAAGTCTGAGCAGATAATTGAATATGTATGGGTCTGAGCAGATGAATTAATATGTATAAGTCTGAGCAGATAAATGAATATGTATGAGTCTGAGCAGATAAATGAATATGTATGGATCACCAACATGGATCCATGCATGTATACTGTTACAACTGTTACAACACCACAATGGATCCATGCATGTATACTGTTACAACACCACAATGGATCCATGCATGTATACTGTTATACATGCATGGATCCATTGCGTAAATTGGTCATCAAATTTTATCTGATTTTAATCTAAGTCTCAACAATAGACAAACACAGTCTGCTTAAACTAATAACACACAAACAATTATACGTTTTCATGTCTTTATTGAACACACTGTGTGAACATTCACAGTGCAGGGTGGGAAAAGTATGTGAACCCTTGGATTTAATAACTGGTTGACCCTCCTTTGGCAGCAATAACCTCAACCAAACCATTTCTGTAGTTGCGGATCAGACCTGCACAACGGTCAGGAGGAATTTTGGACCATTCCTCTTTACAAAACTGTTTCAGTTCAGCAATATTCTTGGGATGTCTGGTGTGAACCCCTCTCGAGGTCATGCCACAGCATCTCAATCGGGTTGAGGTCAGGACTTTGACTGGGCCACTCCAGAAAACGTATTTTCTTCTGTTGAAGCATTCTGTTGTTTATTTCTGTGTCCTTGTTTTATCACCCAACTTCTGTTGAGCTTCAATTGGTGGACAGATAGCCTTACATTCTCCTGCAAAATGTATTGATCAACTTGGGAATTCATTTTTCCGTCAATGATAGCCAGCTGTCCAGGCCCTGAGGCAGCAAAGCAGCCCCAAACCATGATGCTCCCTCCACCATACTTTACAGTTGGGATGAGGTTTTGATGTTGGTGTGCTGTGCTTTTCTTTCTCCACACAATGTTGTGTTTTCCTTCCAAACAACTCAACTTTAGTTTCATCTGTCCACAGAATATTTTGCCAGTAGCGCCGTGGAACATCCAGGTGCTCTTTTGCAAACTTCAGACGTGCAGCAATGTTTTTTTTGACAGCAGTGGCTTCTTCCGTGGTGTCCTACCATGAACACCATTCTTGTTTAGTGTTTTACGTATCGTAGACTCGTCAACAGAGATGTTAAAATGTTCCCGAGGTGTTAGCATGTTCCAGAGATGTTAGCACGTTCCAGAGATTTCCGTAAGTCTTTAGCTGACACTCTAGGATTCTTCTTAACCTCATTGAGCATTCTGAGCTCTTGCAGTCATCTTTGCAGGACGGCCACTCCTAGGGAGAGTAGCAACAGTGCTGAACTTTTTCCATTTATAGAACATTTGTCTTACCGTGGACTGATGAACATCAAGGCTTTTAGAGATACTTTTGTAGCTTTCCAGCTTTAAGCAAGTCAACAATTCTTAATCTTAGGTCTTCTGTTCGAGACATGGTTCACATCAGGCAATGCTTCTTGTGAATAGCAAACCAACTTTTGTGTGTTTTTTTTATAGGGCAGGGCAGCTCTAACCAACATCTCCAATCTCGTCTCATTGATTGGACTTCAGGTTAGCTGACTCCTGACTCCAATTAGCTTTTGGAGAAGTCGTTAGCTTAGGGTTTCACATATTTCTAGAAAAATACAATAATTTATGTGTTATTAGTTGAATCACACTGTGTTTGTCTATTGTTGTGACTTAGATGAAGATCAAATAAAATGTTATGACCAATTTATGCAGAAATCCAGGTCATTCCAAAGGGTTCACTTACTTTTTTCTGTTCAATGTATTTCCATCATCATAGCATGTTTCACCTGGTTGCAAAGCACTGTACATTTTATGGGACTATGTTAGCCCTTCCACCCCTTATACTATAGCAACTATTTTCTGCCAGAACGCTCATGGCTGCATTGAATGTCAGGCTTCTAACCTGTGAGGATCACCCTCATGAGCCAGTCCCTCATGACGGTCCGGTTGATGAGGTTCCACAGCCAGTGGAAGTGTGTGAGGATGTAGTGGACCAGGTCAGGGCTTGGCTTCAGCTGCTGCTGGACCCTGGTCCAGAACTCAGCTAAAACAGAGAGAGAATACAAACAGCACACCGTAAAAAGAAAATCTAGTAATTTCAACGAATAATTATTAAGTAGCTGGTTCCACAGCCTTATTTAGATTGCTCAACTTTTCGGTCGAAGTGTTATCTGAACTTAAAATGTTTAGTTGGCCCAAACTTAACTCCAACTTGAGAAAACTTAGGCAATAATGTAGTGTTTGCTCAACTTGTCTCCTATGTTCATTCAACTAGAAATGAGTATTTGGGCATCTTCCCCTAAAAAAGTCGGTGTAACATGTTAAACACACACGGTGCTTTTTCTTTTCATCTTGTTACAAACCTTTCTGCACATGAGGAAAGGATAACAACGGTAAACCAGATAGGAAAACTGAAAATATAACTTGAATCAGAAGAATGTAGAAGCGAAACATTTCACTTACGGATAGTGCAATTCTGTCCATAGAAGCCGGTGCGAGTGCAGTCACACTCATATCGGTCAGTGCCAAACCTGACACACACACCCCGGTTCTGACACGGGTAATAGCAACAGGGATTCACTGCAAAAGATAAAACAACATAGTCATGTCAGTTAAAGTATAGTTCAGGCACTGAGCTTTTCCTGACCATGTGACCTTTACCAGGAATAGCTGAGTTTTTCCTTATAGGGCACACACCTTTTCCTGATCGGCATATTGCATCATCGTCATAATTTTCCAGCTACAGTAAAAATTGCCAAGACAAGAGATGGTGTCCATTTGTCCAATGTGTCTCTAGCTTGGGTGTCAGCCTGAAAACGGTGCTTATAGCATAAACAGAACAATAATGTACTGTAGGTTGAATAATCTCAAGTAAAGATTCAGCCTATAATAAACCAGTAAACTGGGAAAGAAGATAGTTATGACTACTAGGAGTCAGACTGGTCAGAGGGCTGTGGTAACAGAAATGTCTGCTGCCATGAGACAAGCAAGATGCCAACTCTCACATCCTTGGCCCTGCCATCTCTATCATGTTACGACTTCCTGTCCTTCCCTCACAGACAGACACACATCCATTGAGATGAACATAAATAGCATTTATAATTTTCAAAATGGAGAGTGGATGAATGAGTGGCAGCAGCAGGATTCTTCAGTCATGTCATTTAGATAACTGGAGTCTTTCAGTCTCTTTCTGCCATGAGGAAACTCTGGCTTCTTGATAGGAGACATAGCCCTATACTGTGCTAGTAGTCAACTGACAGAACAGATAATGGGGTGAATATGTATCATATAAAATTGGTATTAACACCATGGTGTCCCCTCCCCCAACCCTTTAAAATGACCAAACAATGGAAGTTTAAGATTTGTACAGTTAGGGTTATGTCAATTTATTTGTACAAATAAATTGCATGATCCTTCCCTGCAAATCATCTTACCTATTTCAAACTGGCTTCAAATATGTTGCTTGTGTCATCTGTGTTGCCATACAAACAAATACATCTTGATGCCTGTTCATTGTAGCTTCATGTTGTATACTTTGGAAAATGTAAAGATGCAATGTGCTTTTTATAGATGTTTTTGATATTGTTTTCAGCTGTTTTAAATAATTGTATACCTCTCATATAATAATAATAATATTAATAATAATTGTATACCTCTCATATAATAATAATATATTAATACTAATTGTATAACTCTCATATAATAATAATATATTAATAATAATTGTATACCTCTCAATTCTACACATTTTGCCATGGAGCGTAGAGACCATTAAAAGCATTTTTAAAGCAAATATGCTGCCATTCCACCAGTTGCCCATCCCTGCTATAAGTTGTAATAATGTAAGATATTAGACACCTACCAACACTTGCACTGGCATCTTTCGCCTCCTCCCCGGGACATGTTGGTAACCTTAGCAGCAGGATACATGCCCAGACCCACACAACGCACTCTAAAACACAATTATTGACGTGAATTAATGACAAACCCTAAAAAAAAAAATTAAGAAACATTGAATTGTCAAAAACTCACCTCTCATTGTAATGTTTACTGCATAAGCACCTTCAGCGCGCGCGCTCTTCCCAGCACAGCAGTGCAAAGATAATAACGTTATAGGAATACGCTGCACTCATAAAGAAATACTCATGATGAATGTGTTTCCTGCCTCGAAACTGTTTAGATACCATCTATAAAAACAACAGTAGCTGTGAAAGTTTTTTTTTTTTTCTTTTTTCTTAAACTTCTTCTTCTTCTTCCTCCAACCTTTAGCTGCTTACGCCGCCACCTACTGTACTGAAGTGTGAGGCCAGTCACGGCCTACCTAAATTACTTTCCGGTAATACAACATTGGGAAAGCCTGCCAACTATTAGCCCTCACAGAACTGAAAAAACACCACCCCATTCCACTATTTGACCCTATCTAATGCACATAAATGCAGAGAGAGAGGAAGAGGTGAAGCAAGAACCCCCACAAATATAAGCAGACCAAGTGGAGATTTTTGGTATGGAGATCTATGAGAGAGTTTTGAATTTGGTCTACAAAAAATGTGATTGGTAATTTGTTAAAAGAGGCTTATTTGATCAAATATAAGTTACGTAATGTTTAGGTTGTTGGAGAATTTAGATTTTTTTCAAGGAGCTTTTTCCTGCAATCTAGAGCTGTAATCATTATGCCTAATTCTATGTAAAAAAAAATGTGTCTACTTTTCTGCATATCTAAGCATACCTCTTAAGCTGTCTGTATCATCATGACTGGTTATTGTTTTAAAGAAACTAAATATGCTTCTCTGCATCTCTGCTAAAATCTGGGTAAAAGATTGAAAGGAACGTGAGTCTTATTCAGTACATTTAGTAATTGCTTGTCATACCTTGCCAGGCATGCCAGCTAAGATAGTTATACAAGCTAGCTACTCTAACTGGATTGAAAGCTTGAAATGGATTCTTGGTAGCTAGTTATGAGGTTAGGAGATTGGGAACCTAATAGAATAAATAAATAAATACATATATATATATATATATATAAATATACTCTACAGTCCTCAACTGGCAGCTTCCTTAAATAGTACCTGCAAAACACCAGTCTCAACGTCAACAGTGAAGAGGCGACTCCGGGATGCTGGCCTTCTAGGCAGAGTTGCAAAGAAAAAGCCAGGAGTGATGGTTGCTGATAATGGGCCTATGTAGATATTCCATAAAAAATCAGCCGTTTCCAGCTACAATATTCATTTACAACATTAACAATGTCTACACTGTATTTCTGATCAATTTGATGTTATTTTAATAGACGAAAAATGTACTTTTCTTTCAAAAACAAGGAAATGTCTAAGTGACCACAAACTTTGAACGTTAGTGTATATACAGCGGGTGAAATAAGTATTGAACACATCACCATTTTTCTTAGTAAATATATTTCCAAAGGTGCTATTGACATGAAATGTTCACCAGATGTTGGTAACAACCCAAGTAATCCATACATACAAAGAAACCAAAACAAATAAGTTCTGAAATTAAGTTATGTGTAATAATGTGAAATGACACAGGGAAAAAGTATTGAACACATGAAGAAAGGGAGGTGCAAAAAGGCATGGAAAGCCAAGACAACAGCTGAAAACTATCAGTAATTAAAAAGCAATCCAGCCCCCTGTCAGTGCAAATTAATATCAGCTGGTTCAGTCCCAACTTATGGCCTACAAAAAGGTCTCATTGCCAAGGTGTCACACAAGACACATCTCATGATGGGTAAAAGCAAAGAGCTGTCTCAAGACCTTCACAACCTAATTGTTGCAAAACATAATGGTGGCATTGGTTATAGGCGCATTTCTAAGCTTCTGAATGTTCCAGTGAGCACTGTTGGGGCCATAATACGGAAGTGGAATGAGGCCCACGGAACCTTCTCGCAAGATTTGTAACAGAGGAGTGAAAGGAATAATCAGAAGAGTTGTCCAAGAGCCAAGGACCACTTGTGGAGAGCTTCAAAAAGACCTGCAATTAGCAGGTACTGTTGTCTCAAAGAAAACAGTAAGTAATGCACTCCACCGACATGGCCTGTATGCATGCTCACCACGCAAGACTCCATTGCTGAAAAAAAGCATGTTGAAGCTTGTTTAAAGTTTGCTGCACAACATTTGGAAAAGCCAAGTGAAATACTGGGAGAATATAGTGTGGTCAGATGAGAGAAAAATTGAACTGTTTGGATGTCATAATACACACCATGTTTGGAGGAGAAATGGCACTGCACATCACCCTAAAAACACCATACCAACAGTGAAGTTTGGAGGTGGGAACATCATGGTGTGGGGCTGCTTTTCAGCAAATGGTACTGGCAAACTTCACATAATTGAAGGAAGGATGAATGGGCAAATTTACCGAGACATTCTTGACAAAAATCTGCTGCCATCTACCAGGATGATGAAGATGAAACGAGGGTGGACATTTCAGCAAGACAATGATCCCAAACACACAGCCAAGGAAACTGTCAATTGGTTTCAAAGAAAGAAAATAAAGCTGCTAGAATGGCCCAGCCAATCACCTGACTTAAATCCCATTGAAAATCTATGGAAAGAACTGAAGATCAAGATTCATAGAAGAGGCCCACGGAACCTTCAAGATTTGAAGACTGTTTGTGTGGAGGAATGGGCCAAAATCACACCAGAGCAATGCATGCGACTAGTTTCTCCATACAGGAGGCGTCTTGAAGCTGTCATTACCAACAAAGGCTTTTGTACAAAGTATTAAATAAATATCAGTAAGTGTGTTCAATACTTTTTCCCTGTGTCATTTCACATTATTACACATAACTTAATTTCTGAACTTATTTGTTTTGTTTCTTTGTGTGTATGGATTACTTGGGTTGTTACCAACATCTGGTGAAAATGTCATGTCAATAGCACCTTTGGATATATATTTACTGAGAAAAATGGTGACGTGTTCAATACTTATTTCACCCGCTGTATATACAATATATACGTATATACAATATATACGTATATACAATATATACGTATATATATGACGTTTTTTTATTATGTTTTTTTTTAAATGTTTTTTTATTTTTATATGCTATATATTCTTTAAACACGACAAATCTGAGGGGGAAGACTGGCGATAAGCAGACCGATATGCAGACCGATATGCAGACCAATTTGCAGACTGATAAGCAGAACGCCTGTGGGACAACGACTCCCGTTGTTAAGACCATCTCATCATTATATAGTGTCTGTGGTGCAGCCTACTCAACACCTTGGCTAGTGTGCAATGTAGCTTACTGGCTCCATCTATTGATGGTTCTAAGAGCATTATCCTTCACAGTGGAGATACTTGATACTAGTATGGATACTTGCTTTTCTTGCAATTGCAATGTACTTGAACGTTGCAAATTACACCCCCCCCCCAAAAAAAATTAATCATCCTCTTCCTCATTATCATAGTTTTCGTCGTCATGGTGACCCAGCAGTAAGGCTTGAAAGGATTGTAGCAGAGGCAGTGGTACTTACGGAGTCAAATTATTTAAACATGAGGATCCACTTGAACTTGTTTTTTTCTCAGGCGCTGAAGTACATGCAACAAGTTCCTGAGTATCCCGTGGTGTGCAGTGAGGAGCTTTACATAAGCCTGTTTGCACCACGCTTTTTGGGATTGAAGGATGTCACAGACGATGAGTTGCACAGAGTTTTTTTCCTCTCAGGGTCGCCGGTTATGGATTCTGTTATGGATTTCCCCCCTTTCAGTAGTGGGTGGCAACACACCTTTTCGGGGTGTAGTCTGCTCTAAAACCTCACCTGAAGAAGAAGAACCCTGGATACCCCTCCTTGGAATCTCCCAGTCTCTGGACAGACGGAGACTTCAATGTCGACAACAAACAATTTCAAATATTTACTATAAAGATAACATCATTTGCTAATATAAAACATGTATTTCTTTGAAATAGTTTATATACTGTATATAAACACGTGTAATGATAATACATATCAGTGATATGCATGAGGATATGCTGACGAAATGAACGTGTCGGTAGGCCTTTCCCTACTACAAACGTGTGCTATATAACCATGAAATAAAGTGCATGGATGCATGGATTATGTGAGCAGTGCCTAACAAATACACAGATAAGTATTACAAACATGTTATTTAATGTGTGCCGCCATGTTGGCATAATGCAACTGATTAACTTGAATGAAAATAACTTGTGTGTGTGTGTGTATACATATGTAGTTGCTTCAGCAGTTCTTTCACATGAGCGCAGGTTAAGAAAATGAGACTATTAAAATGCATCCCTAGATAAACTACAATAATCCACTAGAGGGAGTTGTGGTCTTTCAATACTTTAAAAAGTCACCATCAGCATAGTCGGTCTTGGCCATAGAGAATGATAGAGAGAGCATCTCAAGGGCAGCACCTTTGAGGCAATCTCCGTTTTGAAGTGGTCAATTTTCTTCTTCAACAACTTCTATGAAAGGGTGCATACTGCCTCCTAGAGTGTGTTGTTTGAACAGGTATAAAGCCAAGGTTGGCAATTTACTGCCACCTACAGTTATGGAACGTTTGTTCACGGGTATAATTCATGGAATCATGTGATCCTTCCTTAACCCATAGGAAGTCCCACCCAGTTGACTACTTTAAAATAGTGGAAGCCCTCAATGGCAATGTCCATGCCAAAACGGGTTTTATCTATACACAGTCCTCTATCTAACTATATGGTCTTGTCTTTCAATGGAGCCCAAACATGAGCCAAACCCAACCCTCTGAGTCCGCCAAATTTGGTATGTTCTGAGAGAGAGAGAGAGAGAGAGAGAGAGAGAGAAAAGAGAAAGAGCGAAAGGGGGGGGTTGGGGGGGGGGGGGGGGGGGGGGAGAGAAAGGGGGAGGTGTAGCTGCGTCACTCTGCAGGCCAGAGACTGCAGGAGAGAGAGGAGACCCAGCTGGTCCTGTATCCTTCATGTCCAAGAGCCCAAGACTGTGTCAGTAATACATCCACTCTGAAAATGAGAGAAGAGGCACATGTTACGCAGCTTGTCTCTTTTAAGTCTTATCACATGTATAGTTTGCATGTATAGTACACACCATAGAAGTAGGATGTTTCTGTTCTATTTACCTCAGAACAATCAGTGTTACCTTGACTATGTCTGATGTTTCTCCAAATGGAGCAGCAAAACATCATCTCGTGATTGATGTAAAAAGGACTGAAAAAGCACCAGGAACCAATTATCAAATAATAATTTCCCCCTTTTCAAGATGCATGAAAAAAATGCTCATACCTTATATCTGAATAAGGCTATAATCTCTCTATTTGGCTCATATGAAAGCTCCTATAGGTCTCCCAGGCAGCAGTAATTGAGATCAGATGCGTGATACGTCTCCGACCTGGGCTCTGACTGTGACTGAGTAACCTGGAAGCACTTATTTTATGGAGTAGATGTTTAGTTAAGAGCAGCCTTCAGTGCTTAATGACTCTGGACCCGGGCGGACCGGCCTGGTGATGAATATGATTGGTGAAAGCACTGAAGGCTGGTTCCTGGGCCCTTCCTTTCTCCTGGATCAGGTTTCAGATTCGCAGACTTCCTGTCCAGTTGGTGAGATAACGGAGTGGACTGATCGCTTCTGGTGGTGGTGGGGAGCATCATGTATTATCTCAGATGGGGTTTACGACAGAGCCACACTGCACCGGTGCTCTAAGAGGCCCTCCGAGTCTGATTTGTAACGACTGTGAGGAGAAGCAGCTGGTTCAAAATGATTCCTTCCCTTTTTTTGGGGGGGGGACAGAAGGCCATTGATGGCCCTCTTTGGAGAAGTGGTGTGGGATTTCTAATGTAGCACGGGGTCTTCAACTTCATAAGGTGCCCTCTCCCCATTTTGATTCTTTGTGAGTTTGTAAGAGGATCAACTTGAGTTTAAATAGGTTTACATGCTTTAATTGTTACATGCACTGAGTGTACAAAACATTAGGAACACCTGCTTTTTCCATGACAGGCTGACCAGGTGAATCCAGATGAAAGATATGATCCCTTATTGATGTCAATTGTCGAATCCACTTCAATCCGTGTAGATGAAGGGGAGGAGACAGGTTAAAGAAGGGTTTTTAAACCTTGAGACAAATTGAGACGTGGGTTGTGTATGTGTGCCATTCCGAGGGTGAACGGGCAAGACAAAATATTTAAGTGTCTTTGAACCAGTTTGAGTGTTTCAAGAACTGCAACGCTGTTGGGTTTTTCACAGTCAACAGTTTAACTTTGGGAACGCTTACAACACATTGTATAGTCCATGCCCCGATGAGTTGCTCATTTGCTTTAGCACTTTGGTTGTCTACTCTGTGGGTTTATGTCACTTGATGATGGGTGTCCAAAATTCTACACCGACAGTGTATGGCCTGTCAATTAACATATTTGCCCCTCAGTCCCTGATAAATGTCCAACTGCCTAAAAACTATCCCTGTGCTGGCCAGTTGAAGGGTAGACTGATATCCATGTTTCGTGGTGAATGACCAGGGGACTCATTGAAACCCAACTGCTGTGGAGAATAAATGGCTCTGATTGTGGTCCAGGTTACAGACTTTATCCAATCACACTCTTGTTAACACTTCTCTCCTTCCTGTCCCACCTTGAGTATTCCGTCTGGTTGTTTAGAGTGTACGAGTGGAAAGCCTCGGCCATCTCTCCTTGACAGATTTGATACACTGAATTGTTAGGCTCAACAGGAGGAGCAGGATATTACAGCCGACATTAAAACAAACATACTGCTGTACAAAACAACTCAAAGTTGAGCCGATATGATCTGACAGTTTAAACACTTGAACTCAAAGACGCCGTGTTTTGAGGGGGATTGCTTAGTGCCAGGGTGTATAATGGATATGCTGCTTGTGGACCCAAGGGCTTTTTCTTCTGATTAGGGCTTGTTTCACTGTGAATTGCTCAGGTCACTGTAGGTAAGTGTCGGAAGGAAACCATTTCCCTCCTGAAGCTAGTTACCTGATTTTGTAAGTAGCTGACCCCTGACCCCAATCCCACTCCACACATCAATCCAATGTCAATCAAATGTATTTATAAAGCACGTTTTACATCAGCAGATGTCACAAAGTACTATACAGAAACCCAGCCTAAACATTAACTCTCCTTGCTGCTCAGTTCCAACCTATCTGATCCATCCTAGTCATAGACATGGAGGCATAATGTAATCCACTCAATAAATATAAACTGAAATGAAGCAATCAGCTGAAATCAATTTGCATGTCGGTGTTGGAACCAGCGGAGGGTGATTTGCATGTCGGTGTTGGAACCAGCGGAGGGTGATTTGCATGTCGGTGTTGGAGCCAGTGGAGGGTGATTTGCATGTCGGTGTTGGAGCCAGCGGAGGGTGATTTGCATGTCGGTGTTGGAGCCAGCGGAGGGTGATTTGCATGTCGGTGTTGGAGCCAGCGGAGGGTGATTTGCATGTTGGTGTTGGAGCCAGCTGAGGGTGATTTGCATGTCGGTGTTGGAGCCAGCGGAGGGTGATTTGCATGTCGGTGTTGGAGTCAGCGGAGGGTGATTTGCATGTCGGTGTTGGAGCCAGCGGAGGGTGATTTGCATGTCGGTGTTGGAGCCAGCGGAGGGTGATTTGCATGTTGGTGTTGGAGCCAGCGGAGGGTGATTTGCATGTCGGTGTTGGAGCCAGCGGAGGATGATTTGCATGTCGGTGTTGGAGCCAGCGGAGGGTGATTTGCATGTCGGTGTTGGAGCCAGCGGAGGGTGATTTGCATGTCGGTGTTGGAGCCAGCGGAGGGTATTTGCATGTCGGTGTTGGAGCCAGCGGAGGGTGATTTGCATGTCGGTGTTGGAGCCAGCGGAGGGTGATTTGCATGTCGGTGATGGAGCCAGCGGAGGGTGATTTGCATGTCGGTTGTTGGAGCCAGCGGAGGGTGATTTGCATGTCGGTGTTGGAGCCAGCGGAGGGTGATTTGCATGTCGGTGTTGGAGCCAGTGGAGGGTGATTTGCATGTCGGTGTTGGAGCCAGCGGAGGGTGATTTGCATGTCGGTGTTGGAGCCAGCGGAGGGTGATTTGCATGTCGGTGTTGGAGCCAGCGGAGGGTGATTTGCATGTCGGTGTTGAAGCCAGCGGAGGGTGATTTGCATGTCGGTGTTGGAGCCAGCGGAGGGTGATTAGCATGTCTGTATTGGAGCCAGCGGAGGGTGATTTGCATGTCGGTGTTGGAGCCAGCGGAGGGTGATATGCATGTCGGTATTGGAGCCAGCGGAGGGTGATATGCATGTCGGTATTGGAGCCAGCGGAGGGTGATATGCATGTCGGTATTGGAGCCAGCGGAGGGTGATATGCATGTCGGTGTTGGAGCCAGCGGAGGGTGATATGCATGTCGGTGTTGGAGCCAGCGAAGCGTGATTTTCTCTGCTGTCATCCATCATGGGCTCCTGACTCGGACCAAGATACACAATGCCCTTAAACTGCTGTCATATGGATAGACCTAAAAAACCCACCATTTATCCTGGTCTGTAGTTCAAATAAACGGTCTGTAGTTCAAATAAACTTGTTTGTTTAATGACTGTAGAGTATTTTTGTCCATTTACAGTGCAGCAATTTTTCAGAGAGAGAGTGTTAATTCCTTTGTTTGTTGAAAGGTTGGCCGCATGCTGGACCTCATCTAGAGGTCTTTTATTTTGAGAATAGCACCAGCCCAGTGTTACAGTAAACTTCTCATAGAGATTTGTCTACGGCCCAACTAACCTAACCTTGAGCCAGCATCTGTACCTGGTCACAATTCAATATGTCATTATAAAGGAAACACACGTCCACTCGTTGGTTATCTTACTTATCAGAGATAATGTTTTAGTAATTACAATAAATTAGTGCAGGAATCTGTTTACCCCAAAATGTTTTCAAAAGGGGGTCTGATTAAAATATGTTGAATTGAATAAATGTAAAGTAAGCAAGAACAAACTTGTATTTTGACTGACCAATGGAAATATGAATATAATACAACTGCCAACACCTGTTGGCTCACCCATCGTTTCCATTTCCACAGTGTTCATCAGTGTCTTGTATGGCGAAACAAGCCCACAGTGTTCATCAGTGTGTTGTATGGCGAAACAAGCCCACAGTGTTCATCAGTGTGTTGTATGGCGAAACAAGCCCACAGTGTTCATCAGTGTGTTGTATGGCGAAACAAGCCCACAGTGTTCATCAGTGTGTTGTATGGCGAAACAAGCCCACAGTGTTCATCAGTGTGTTGTATGGCGAAACAAGCCCACAGTGTTCATCAGTGTGTTGTATGGCGAAACAAGCCCACTGTGTTCATCAGTGTGTTGTATGGCGAAACAAGCCCACAGTGTTAGAGGTACTGCAGAAACAAGATAAAGTCCCAGTGTCGGCTTCGCTTCCTCCTTCCCCAAACATTTTCTTTCAGCGAACAGAATATCTGTCATTCTGTCACTTGGCTTTAGGTTGCATTGTGTGTGTGTGTGTGTGTGTGTGTGTGTGTGTGTGTGTGTGTGTGTGTGTGTGTGTGTGTGTGTGTGTGTGTGTGTGTGTGTGTGTGTGTGTGTGTGTGTGTGTGTGTGTGTGTGTGTGCGTGTGCGTGTGCGTGCGCGTGCGTGTGTGCGTGTAGTGGCAAGCGGTTAGAGCATTGGCCCAGTAACCAAAAGGTCGCTGATTCGAATTCCCGAGCCGACAAGGTGAAAAACCTGTCGATGTGTCCTTGACCACTTAACCCTAATTTGCTCCAGGGGCTGACCCTGTAGGTAGGCCGTCATTGTAAATAAGAATTTGTTCTTAACTGACTTGCCTAGTTAAAGAAATTGATGCAGTGCCGAATGACTAGTCTCTTTAGGCAGACGGTTGCCTCCTACAATGTGAACAATTTTCCAGCATATAGGTCTGGAATTTCCGAGACTACAGAATGACTGAACAGAGAAGAGGCAGTCATCTACTCTATTTGAATGTATTACAGTAGGGTCAAAGGTTACAGGTAATTGCATGAATATTCTACTTCATAATATAGAAGAAGGAGACAGCAAAAGCCTGTTACTGACAATCCCATGCTGTGCCATTTCAGAGCTGCATGGATGGCTTGCAGGTGGAGTCTGGGACTCCACCAGTTCATATTTAATCAACTTTGTTTATTTAAGTAAGCAGGCCTAAATCAATGGAGGTTCCTTAAACTATCCCAATGTGCAACACATCATGCCTCCAAGGAACACTCAATGTCCTCACAAACATGTCGGACGCTGTTTGCAGTGTGTTCTCTCTCCATAAAAGAGGGGAGGCATGGTTTATGGCATTTTTTGGAGGTCTACTTATTTCAGTATCTTTCAGGTTATCAAGAATGTATGCATTGAGCTGATTCAATCCTCAAATCATCACAAGTACTTCAGAAAAATGTGAATCCACATTTTTATATTTTACATAATGGTATTCATTTAATAAATGGTATACCTCATATTTATGAATCTGTTGCATGCAACAACAAAACAATGAATTATGTTATTTTTTGCCACCCACCTATTCCCATTCTTCTCGAAGCGGACGGGGAGTAACTTCCGTTTTAAAGAGGTGGAGGGGGAGTGCCTGAAGGACCAGTGATTGCCCGTCCCCAGCCACTCAAGACCTTTTTTGAATGGACACGGGTCGCTGAATTTGTTGAACGCACCGACTGACACCGTGCAGAGCGCGGGGAAAGGCCTACCGAACATCGCACGCTACGGTACACTCGATTTGCACTAATTCAGAGAAAGTGGCTTCAGCTTCAACAACATAATGCAAAGGACTGTATGTTGTAAATAAACACCAACAGGCCTTGGCAATAGACAAAACAAATCTTTTAAAAAGGCTAACTGTCCTAATTGAACATAGATTTATGGAGTTTAGAGCCGGGGAAAATGCATTTTTCTGTTTGTATTTTTTCATGCGTAAAATCATAATTCGCTACTGAACCGATTTGAATACCGCCTGCCGCTCTACAGTGTTAAAGGGTCTCCTGCATGTACTGGAAAAATGAAGCTCTGTCCCCACACCCGGAGGAGAACAAAGTTTTATTGGACAATGTTTTCGTTGAGCAGGTACATCACATGACATATAATTTGCGAATATGCCTATGCTGTAAAGGCTATCGACTCATTGCAAGTTAATACTTTATGGTCTTTGAAATAAACGAAGGCCAAAATGGATTCTGAATCGCACCCAAACGCAGATTTCTGGCACTCTTGAATACCGTTATAATCAGCAAGAGAGCTTCAAGTGGCTTATCATAAGCGAAGCCGAGACAATCACGGTCCTTTATGTTTCATGATCAGCTGCAAGTTATGTACATTGTCTCCTATGAATAGTGCGACGTTCAAAAGACTCTTCACATCCTAGTCTTGTGTACAGAAATTCGATTTTCGATTACGGCTATTCAAATTAAAATATGCAATTCTACTGGTGGCGCGAAGCCTTCTCTGATTGACAGTTGAAATTGACACTCTGGCTGCCTCTAATGTAAAGTATTTGAAGCCATCACTAATTGCAGGTAGTCCATTTTTCCAGTGCTTTCGATTGCATGGGAACTATTAGGCTATGCGATTATTTTAGGAGGTAGCCTACGGGTTGTGCATAAAGGGAAAAATAAATCCTAATTGTAATTGCTTCATCAAAATTATCTTTTGTTGCCAGGATTTAAATGCCGGAGAAAGTATTATTCATTGTTTTGCACCGGATATAGCTTGCGGTATGGGTTGGTAGGGATGCGTAGTCTAATGCGCAGAGCAGAGCAGCGCGCAGAGCAGACTTCAGGCGCAGCTCCGGGCTTTTTCTGCACGGCTGTTTCTCCGGAAACAGAATAGCTTCATAATGGTGAGTTATTAAAACATAAGACATTAATGATTTTATCTACTCAAAATAGGAACTTCGACATGATCATTGGAGACTTGGCCGAACTTGGACTACCTTTTTTTCATTTCCCAACACCATTTACATAGTTTACTTTTGTGACAGGCCTTTGAAGTTTTGTTTTCAGTAAGCATAATGTTGCAGTAAGCCCATTTTATTCCATATTTCTTTTGCATTTAGGTCTATTGTATACAATGCTTGTTTTATTGTATCCTATGAGGGCTTGTCATGTACAGTGCCATGTGTTCTGTAATTCATACGAGTCTATAGGCCTTTTACCTTGCATCTCTGGCGCTGTATGATTATGACAAGAAAAATCTATCCCCAAACCTCAGTCTCATTCGGACGCGGAGTCTCACGAGGATGTGAAAGTAGAGGCTCCTCTCCTGCCCAGTCCTTCGGTATCACCGTCTATGTGCTCGCCTCCGACCCTGGCCTCCCCGAAGCCGGTTCTGTCCACCGGTAAAAACCAGTGTGCCAGCTGCGGCAGAGAGATCCAAGACAGATACCTACTGAAGGTGAGCGTTATAATGTCTTTTATTACACCAGTCAAATCAAGTATCAATTACGATTCAATTTCATCCCTATTTCTTCCTCACAAGTTCCATGCATATTTGCATAATCTTTCACATTACTTCCACTTTATAGAATAAGTACCCAGAACAAATAATACTAATTATTATTATTATTATTATTACTACGAGTATTTATTTGTCATGGCAGGTGAACAATTTGAATTGGCACGTGGGATGTCTGGAGTGTTCAGTTTGCGGAGTATCGTTACGTCAGCACAATAGCTGCTACATCAAAAACAAAGAAATATTTTGCAAATTGGATTATTTCAGGTAGGGTAAGTTTTGCTATTTGTTTTCCTTAAAATGTTGTCTATGTTCTATGTTTGGCGCTAATATTCACAAACAATTGATTACTTATCAAATCATATTGCAGGGAGATCGTTCAAGAGCATTCCTATTTCTATTCTGTTCCGTTGGTATATAGATTTGTTTAAACCAAAAAAAAGACATTAAATCAAGACAAGTGTTTCGTTATATCTTGGGGCAAGTAAACAGGATTGGACTGTTTTGTTGTTGTTGTTGTCACTTCTAAATAACACCAAAAACAAATGTAAATCTGTTAACGAGGCTATCCGAATAAACCAATAACCCCTTTATAACATCATACAGATACACACTTTTACACCCAATGGACATTTTCTGTCAAAGTTACTTCGGAATATAATTAAATGATTGTCTTTACTGATAATGTGGTGGACATTGTTACTCTCAATCATGATTCTTACTAAATCTAAGCTATTCGTTTTCGTTGTTATTCATTTATCAATTCCCTCCTTCGACAAGGGCAGTTGCTACAATATTACTTAATTTATCAAGGGCTATTTTTCTCACTCACAGGAAGTTAACATTTTCGTTATACACTGGCGCTCTGTAGGCTATTTGTAGCATGTCGACTAATTAAACGCTATTAATTGTTATATTATAATTATTCTATAATTATATTGTTACTGTTATCATATTGCTGTTGCTGTTAATGGTTTAATTAACACTAGGCTCAATTATATTTGACTAAAGTGAAAGTAGTTTGGAAAAGCAATGCTGTCGCTATTCTTTTACAGTAAGAGTTTCTTTCTGTTTCTGACCTTCACAACATTTCCGTTGATTACACTTCTTTTTTAACTAGTAGCAGTGAAAGACTACTAACAATGACCCCTTCTCCTCTCTGTCTCATCACAGTAGGTTTGGCTCCAAGTGTGGCCAGTGCGGGCGCCAGGTGTATGCCAGTGACTGGGTGCGGCGGGCGCGGGGCAGCGTGTATCACCTGGCCTGCTTCGCCTGCTACTCCTGTAAAAGGCAGCTGTCCACGGGGGAGGAGTTTGGTCTGGTGGAGGGCAGGGTGCTGTGTCGAGCCCACTATGACACCATGGTGGAGAACCTCCAGAGAGCGGCTGAGAATGGTACGTCTTCAGAGGTGTGTCTCAGACAATGTCAGGGTGTCAGGAACCCAAATATGAGCCATGTATTGGATTCTCAAGTTAGGATTCGTCCGTGAGGGAAACTGCACTGAGGAGTAATTCAGACATTATTCGCATCATAGTCTTACCCATAGGAATTTATTTTTTGATATCCAGCATGTACAAATGACATGTGTATGATCTCTTTCAGGTTAGTTATAAAATAAACAATATTACACGGTGTGGTGATGTTTATTTTCTTCTTGTTCCTGGGACTTAGGGGCGGGTCTCACTTTGGAGGGAGCTTTACCCTGTCATAAGGATAGCCAACCCAAACCAGCCAAGAGAGCACGCACTTCCTTCAGCGCTGAGCAGCTGCAGGTACGGTAGGTGGTGCGTGTGTTTATGTGGAAGTATGCGCAGTATTTGTGTGTGTCAGAGAGACAGAGTGACAGGTGGAATGACGGTTTTATAATTACATTTGACATAATTCAGATGAATATGACTGTCTGACTGAATTCGCTTGATTCAGTGAGTATTCAGCTGAATACGTAGCTTCATGACTGAGTTTGCTCGGTGTGTTCTCAGGTGATGCAGTCACAGTTTTACCAAGACAACAACCCTGATACCCAGACACTACAGAAGCTGGCAGACATCACCGGACTGAGCAGACGGGTCATACAAGTATGTATGATAATGTCAAACTAGTCTATGTAATGTTGTTAGACATATTGAAAATGAATGCACAATGTAATAAAAGAGATAATATGATATAATCAAATAATGAATCTTTACCAGGTTACTTCTTGCATACACCATTCAACGATCTAGTAATGTTACGTTTTCAATAGGTTTGGTTTCAAAACTGCAGAGCAAGGCATAAAAAGCACCCTCCACTCCAGCACAACGGTCACCTCCAGGGTGCCCCTTACCCCCACTCCAGATTGCCCCCCTCACTGCCAGACAACCTCTACTCCCCTTTCAGCAGTCCTGACAGACCACACCTGCTGGCTCTGCATGGATATATAGACAGTGAGTTGGTTCCTCCCTCTTGACGGACAAAACATACACGTACATTGAGGTGACTTTGGCTCTAACAGAATGTTCAACTTTTTTATTCTACCAATGAACGGTATCAAAGATATGATTCTGTCCATCGTGTATTTCAGTTCACATCACGTCACATATTCCTTCTTGTGGGATGTATTTAGTCTTACTGCATTTATTAAAAACATAAATTTCTTTCTTCCTGTGCACAGGTCATCCCTTCTCGATGCTGTCCTCCCCTAACCACCTCATCCACCCAGGCATGACCTTACCACAGTTACCCATCAGCCACTAAGTAATGCCCCTGACACCACTTCCTCCACAAGCCGTCTCTCTCGCGGACCTTTCCATCCCAAAACTTGTTTCAACATTCGTCTCTTCCATTTGACAATACAAGAGGACTTTTAACTGTCTCCATAGTCTGTAGAGGTGGAGATATCACATATTCAAATGGATGGACGGTTTTATAAAGGCAGCTAGACTTGGGATCGTCGGTGGAAAAACATCCCAGTTCAATACAAATGTGGTCACCAGGATCAGATTACACCACACATACATTGACGGAATGAGTTGGATCTCCAGGAACAGGAAGACTCTGTAGATTCAGATGTGTCACCGGTTTAATCATCAACTTATAGCACTAAAAGGGTATTTCATGTTTCAAATGACTTTTTTTGATGGTGAGGATGAAGACTCTTCTGATCTTGTGTATTTAGAGAGAAGCGGTCTTGTGTGTTGTATTTACTTATTTCGCTTGTAAAATGGAAAGCTTGTTAACCTTTATTTATTCAAAAAGATACTTCAACTAGAAGCAATTTTTTAAAAATGCTTTCAAATCATTTATTGTAAATTGCACATACTTTACCGATCTAATAAAATGTGACTAAAATATTTTGGGGGAAAAATAGACCTGTTGATTATTTCACGTACATTCACATAAAAAGAAACACTGTTTTTTTCATCCAGACGTGAAGAATTTAAGTCCCATAATCTTGTGTAACAGGGAGAAAGCTGTGTTAAAGATAAAATACACACTTTAACTTCTTTTTTTACTAACGCACGTGCAACACATCCACGCACCCCGCTGACAGAAGCACCTCACACACAACATCACATCCATTAGGCCACCTGGTAAAGGCCAAGTAACCTTTATAACCTATATTTAACAGCAATATTCATAGATATGTAATGGTCAAAGCTACAGGTTGACGGTCCCCAATTTACTCTCCATGTGTTTAACGGCCGCAACAATCAATCCGATGGCAAGAACCATTTCAACCGTTTAACTCTGTGCATAGTATCGATCTAGCACTCTGTTTAATTCCATACATTCATTTAACTGTGATAATCTGAAGTTGTTGTATTGATTGGCAACACTCAAGCTGCATTTGTGGCCAAAAAAAACGGAATAATGAACTCAGGAAAATATAGTCCTGACCGTCTCCTTTGTTAGCGACCCCAATCAATTATATGTTTTAACACTTTGCCTGGATCAATTCCCACCTATCCATTTTAGTGCTCTCTGCAAGTAGGTCGACGGTCCGTTTTCCCCGATATCTTAGAATTTGACAAAGTGATAGAAAATTACAGCTCAATACCAGAGACGGAATTTTCTCCTTGATAAAAAGCAGTACAATGCCTCAACATGTTTTACTAGCTGTTATTCTTTGCATTATAAAATTGAAGTGAAACACGTATTATTACATAATAGTGATTCAATGAACAAACCTATTCACACTCGTATTGCATACAGTGTTGTCAGCTCACATAATCACAATTCTTGTGAAATAGTACATTGAACAGGTCTTAAGCAGTGAAAGTGAGAGAGGAACAATACTCTGACAGGCCTCACACACACACACACACACACACACACACACACACACACACACACACACACACACACACACACACACACACACACACACACACACACACACACACACACACACACACACACACACACACACTATAGCTAAATCGCTTCCTAGTAAACATCTCTTTAGACTGCTCTGACGCTCTTGCCACATACTGTGGAACATATTGAAACCACAATCATTCCTAGCTGGTGACATCGGCTGGTGTTTTACCATGCTACAATATCAGCAACAGACATCTCTGTCTGGAGCTCACATATCTGGCATCCCAGTTCGAACCTCTCTCACTGTAATTCTGTCAGAGGGAATTCACTTGAAATCAAAGAATCTTGTTTTTGGCGTTCAATGAAGGGACATGTGTTTTGAATTTGATGCATGACAGCACCAGCAAAGTATGTTTGACCAAGAAGAGGATTTACTGAAACGTTTCTGTCTGTTGTTTGAGAATCTCAAGGATTCAAAATGTTTTAAGTGTATTTGTAAAGGCCAGTAGGACCAATTGAAATGAAGCTACTTCCAGCCTCACTGGCCCTCTATTATCAAAGTTTCCCGCAGGCACAGATCTAGAATCAGCGTAACCTCACTCAGTCGCTCCTCAAACATTAGGTAAGAGAGAATGCATAACTGACCTTAGATCAGTGTCTAGGGGCATCAACCTACACATGCACGCTCAGAGGGACCACTCTTCACCACAAGAATGCATACATCCAATAACCACACAATCCCAACCAATAGACCAACCATTGGTGCTCTTGGGAGTATGAGTAGTTTCCCTTTGACAATGATTTCAGGTCAGGTTTGCATTTTCCTTCCTAATGGTTTAGGTGAGGATTGAGAGAGTAAGCTGATCATAGATCTGTGCTTATGGGAAATGTATACCCAGAACATGTTCTTGCTGCATTAGGAGACAGAGAATGTTAGATACATGACTACATGTTCCCTGACCCAATTACAATGTGTGTGGAGGCCTACAGTAAAAATAAGGGTATATACTGTAGATAGAAGCAGCAACAATGGCTTCCCTTGTGCTCTGATTTGACTATTGAAGATTTAATTAGAGATGGGCATGTTTTGACTGAGCCAGGTGTGGTTCAGGGGAGATATGAAACCCACCCAGCATCAGTGGAGCAACAACGTGGATATCGACACATCGAAACAAGGAGGAGGAAACAGAATCTCAAGATGTGGTCGATTACAGAGAGAGATGGAAAAGAAGAACAGTCAGGTACAGTTGAACAGTTTAGAACTTAACATGGAGTTTATATTCATTCTACTTAGTCAATAACTTTTAAAATCACAATTTAATAACTATGTCTCTAAGTCACTTTTGTGGTGCTGCCAATTTTTAAAAAACAATTCTGATTCCTTGAGGAGACTGGTCTTGCGAGACACCACTAATAACCAGTGCTATGAGCTACATGTATCTGATGCACCTTTCTTGTGCCTTACTAGATGTAATCAGTGAAAAAGCTGCCTTTGTGTAGAATAAAAAGCAGATGATTATCAATCCGGCACATTCTGGGCTACAGTCCAAATAAATGAGATATAAACGCAAATTAGATAGTTTTTTGACAAATAAAATTCTCTAAAAAGCATGAGAGCATAAAGCAGACATAATATCGGGTTTAGAGCCATGGTTCCCCAAGCACAAGCATCTCTGGTAGTTAGAACTGTCTCATTCTGTCATAATGTCATGCGTCTGCCCTGTGATTGGCAGGGCTCAAGTGCTTACAGATGAACTGAGGCCTCCGTACTAATGAATAGGCCTCTGATTGCAGGATTCCTCTTTCAGAATTAGAGCGAAGCTCCACTGATGAGCAATTACATCTACAGTACCTCCCTGTCTCTGCTCTGCTGCGTGTTCATCGCCATACCGATCAGAAAAACTCAACGGCTCTCGCAACAGTCAACAAAAGTGTGCCGACGATTGTTAAGAGATGCTTCATCTTCCTCCTCTTTCTCCTCTTCCTCTTACTAATATAACATTTATTTCTGGTCTCATTTTCATTTTCTTTTTTGTATGTGCATCTTTTTTCACAATGACGTACAGAGAACAGTTCACAGAATGAGAAAAACATGAGTAATACTCATATATACACTACCGGTCAAAAGTTTTGGAACACCTACTCATTCAAGGGATTTTCTTTATTTTTACTATTTTACACATTGTAGAATAATAGTGAAGACATCAAAACTATGACATAACACATATGGATTCATGTAGTAACTAAAAAAGTGTTAAACAAATCAAAATATATTTTATATTTATATTTATATTTATATTTGAGATTCTTCAAATAGCCACCCTTTGCCTTGATGACAGATTTGCACACTCTTGGCATTCTCTCAACCAGCTTCACCTGGAATGCTTTTCCAACAGTCTTGAAGGAGTTCCCGCACTTTTTGGCTGTTTTTCCTTCAATCTGTGGTCCGACTCATCCCAAACCATCTCAATTTGGTTGAGGTCGGGGGATTGTGGTAGCCATGCTGGTTAAGTGTGGTTAAGTGTGCCTTGAATTCTAAATAAATCACTGACAGTGTCACCAGCAACGGACCCCCACACCATAACACCTCCTCCTCCATGCTTTACGGTGGGAAATACACATGTGGAGATCATCCGTTCACGCACACTGCGTCTCACAAAGACACAGTGGTTGGAACCAACAATCTCCAATTTGGACTCCAATTTGGACTTTCCATTGCTCGTATTTGGACAACATTGCTCGTATTTCTTGGCCCAAGCAAGTGGTTTCTTTGCAGCAATTCGACCAGCCTGATTCACACAGTCTCCTCTGAACAGTTGGTGTTGAGATGTGTCTGTTACTTGAACTCTGTGAAGAATTTATTTGATCTGCAATTTCTGAGGCTGGTAACTCTAATGAACTTATCCTCTGCAGCAGAGGTAACTCTGGGTCTTCCTTTCCTGTGGCGGTCCTCATGAGAGCGAGTTTCATCATAGCGCTTGATGGTTTTTGCGACTGCAAAACATAAATAGCATAAGCTTAGATTCCTACAGTAGCACACAGTACTACACCAAGAACCATACAGATGTGTATTCAACATGAGTAGCCTACTCCTGAGGAAATCCGAGGAAAAAAACAACAAATGATTAACTTTGGCTCAAAGCCCACCCTCCACTTTGCAAAAATAAATATGAAACTTCAGCGTCAGTCAAAAATGTGTTTATTTATCAGGGTGACAACCTACATCTGTAGAGCAATACTTGAGTTTGATTAATGATTGGCTACACTCACTACCCTGTAATTCACTAGTAACATCTTGGAAGCATCATCCGGGCTGAGGCAGCTGTATTGTATTGTTCTGGCAGGGACCGGGGACCAGGCATCTGGAAGACTGGGGAGTAGACGTTTCCAAACAGCCTTTTAGCTTACCGAATACACCCCTGCCCGCTCAGACAGAATTAGGGGAGAGTGGGGTAAGTTGAGCCATTATTGTAATTTTTTTACATTCAGCATCAAGGGAAGTATTCTTTCTAACAAAGATACAGTGGGGAGAACAAGTATTTGATACACTGCCGATTTTGGCATCGGGGCAATCTGTAATTTTTATCATAGGTACACTTCAACTGTGAGAGACGGAATCTAAAACAAAAATACAGAAAATCACATTGTATGATTTTTAAATAATTAATTTGCATTTTATTGCATGACATAAGTATTTGATCACCTACCAACCAGTAAGAATTCCGGCTCTCACAGACCTGTTAGTTTTTCTTTAAGAAGCCCTCCTGTTCTCCACTCATTACCTGTATTAACTGCACCTGTTTGAACTCGTTACCTGTATAAAAGACACCTGTCCACACACTCAATCAAACAGACTCCAACCTCTCCACAATGGCCAAGACCAGAGAGCTGTGTAAGGACATCAGGGATAAAATTGTAGACCTGCACAAGGCTGGGATGGGCTACAGGACAATAGGCAAGCAGATTAGTGAGAAGGCGACAACTGTTGGCGCAATTATTAGAAAATGGAAGAAGTTCAAGATGACAGTCAATCTCCCTCGGTCTGGGGCACCATGCAAGATCTCACCTCGTGGGGCATCAATGATCATGAGGAAGGTGAGGGATCAACCCAGAACTATACGGCAGGACCTGGTCAATGACCTGAAGAGAGCTGGGACCACAGTCTCAAAGAAAACCATTAGTAACACACTACGCCGTCATGGATTAAAATCCTGCAGCGCACGCAAGGTCCCCCTGCTCAAGCCAGCGCATGTCCAGGCCCGTCTGAAGTTTGCCAATGACCATCTGGATGATCCCGAGGAGGAATGGGAGAAGGTCATGTGGTCTGATGAGACAAAAATAGAGCTTTTTGGTCTAAACTCCACTCGCCGTGTTTGGAGGAAGAAGAAGGATGAGTACAACCCCAAGAACACCATCCCAACCGTGAAGCATGGAGGTGGAAACATCATTCTTTGGGGATGCTTTTCTGCAAAGGGGACAGGACGACTGCACCGTATTGAGGGGAGGATGGATGGGGCCATGTATCGCGAGATCTTGGCCAACAACCTCCTTCCCTCAGTAAGAGCATTGAAGATGGGTCATGGCTGGGTCTTCCAGCATTACAACGACCCGAAACACACAGCCAGGGCAACTAAGGAGTGGCTCCGTAAGAAGCATCTCAAGGTCCTGGAGTGGCCTAGGCAGTCTCCAGACCTGAACCCAATAGAAAATCTTTGGAGGGAGCTGAAAGTCCGTATTGCCCAGCGACAGCCCCGAAACCTGAAGGATCTGGAGAAGGTCTGTATGGAGGAGAGGGCCAAAATCCCTGCTGCAGTGTGTGAAAACCTGGTCAAGAACTACAGGAAACATATGATCTCTGTAATTGCAAACAAAGGTTTCTGTACCAAATATTAAGTTCTGCTTTTGTGATGTATCAAATACTTATGTCATGCAATAAAATGCAAATTAATTATTTAAAAAATCATACAATGTGATTTTCTGGATTTTTGTTTTAGATTCCGTCACTCACAGTTGAAGAGTACCTATGATAGTAATTACAGACTTCTACATGCTTTGTAAGTGGGAAAACCTGCAAAATCGGCAGTGTATCAAATACTTGTTCTCCCCACTGTATGTACATGCATTTCAGGATGTTGTGTATCCCTGGAAATAAATCAGAATATGTGTAAATAAAAAAATAAGTGGTCTCTTGGTAAGGGATGAGTTGAGCCACCTTGGGATAAGTGGCTGATGGAGTCCTGTAACAGTGGGTGATGGTGTCCTGTAACAGTGGCTGATGGTGTCCTGTAACAGTGGGTGATGGTGTCCTGTAACAGTGGGTGATGGTGTCCTGTAACAGTGGGTGATGGTGTCCTGTAACAGTGGGTGATGGAGTCCTGTAACAGTGGGTGATGGTGTCCTGTAACAGTGGGTGATGGTGTCCTGTAACAGTGGCTGATGGTGTCCTGTAACAGTGGGTGATGGTGTCCTGTAACAGTGGGTGATGGTGTCCTGTAACAGTGGCTGATGGTGTCCTGTAACAGTGGGTGATGGTGTCCTGTAACAGTGGGTGATGGTGTCCTGTAACAGTGGGTGATGGTGTCCTGTAACAGTGGGTGATGGTGTCCTGTAACAGTGGGTGATGGTGCCGGTAAGTCAAAGTTGAATTCATGGAAAGGGTGTGTGGTATATTGTATAATCTTAAATGTACTGTATGCCTACATTCAGATATAGATCTGTTAAATATCACTTACTTCCATTTCTTGACCAGTTCTTAGGCAAGTTCTCTGCATTTGAGGCTATTAAGCCTATGAAACCTATGTTCCACAAGATTTGTTATATTTCTAGCAAGCTCAGACTCCATACCATAGCCTCTTTCACACAGGCACCAAAACCCCACGGTAAACAACCAGACAGGCCAAGGTTAGGGCTAACTATGAGGCTCAGGGCTAACTATGAGGCTCAGGGCTAACTATGAGGCTCAGGGCTAACAATGAGCATCGGGGCAAACTATGAGCCCCAGGGCTAACTATGAACATCGGGGCTAATTATGAGCCTCGGGGCTAACTATGAGCCTCGGGGCTAACTATGAGCCTCGGGGCTAACTATGAGCATCGGGGGTAACTATGAGCCTCGGGGCTAACTATGAGCCTCGGGGCTAACTATGAGCCTCGGGGCTAACTATGAGCATCGGGGCTAACTATGAGCCTCGGGGCTAACTATGAGCATCGGGGCTAACTATGAGCCTCGGGGCTAACTATGAGCATCGGGGCTAACTATGAGCCTCGGGGCTAACTATGAGCCTCGGGGCTAACTATGAGCCTCGGGGCTAACTATGAGCATCGGGGCTAACTATGAGCATCGGGGCTAACTATGAGCCTCGGGGCTAACTATGAGCATTGGGACAAACTTAAACAGCAGCTGATTCACAGAACGGTGACCTGGGGGATCGCAGCACACAATGCAAGCAAACAAATAGTTCATGTAATTCAATTTCATGAGAATGTTAGAAATTAAGTACAAGGCAATTGTTGTAAACGACACAACACGTGATTAAAAAGCACTTAGAAATATCCATAATAATAAATAATAAGACCTGCTTTATACATCTTGCACTACATTTTGCACTCTGTATATAGATTTTCTATTGTGTTTTTGACTATGTTTTGTTTACTGTGTAACTCTGTGTTGTTTTTGTCGCACTGCTTTGCTTTGTCTTGGCCAGGTCGCAGTTGCAAATGAGAACTTGTTCTCAACTGACCTACCTGGTTAAATAAAGGTGAAATAAAAAATATTTAAAAAAAATATACGTAAAGAGAATGGCCGTCTCAGGTTAGTAAGAGTCAGTGTCACTTGTGACAGGTACATATTAGTTTCATTATTTGTCTATGTATCTCTTCAGTATCATTCAGTCTACTTTTCATCCCTTGCTGCTGCTTGAATGGACTTCTACCCTTCTCTCACTTCCTTGACTGCTCTCTAAAGAACCTCAAAGGAGGCCAGACCCCTGCTTTTTTAAAATGTGTATACACAGGGCATGATGATGTCTGCTCTGTACAATAAAAATGCATCTTGAGTTCAAATCAAATCAATTGTATTTATAAAGCCCTTTTTACATCAGTAGATGTCACAAAGTGTTTATACAGGCTCTCAGGCTCTGAGGGGTGGCCAGTCCTCTTCTGGCTGTGCCGGGTGGAGATTATAAGAGTACATGGCCATTAAGGCCAGTTCTTTCTCCAAGATGTTCAAACGTTCATAGATGACCAGCAGGGTCAAATAATAATCACAATGGTTGTAGAGGGTGCAACAGATCAACACCTCAGGAGCAAATGTCAGTTGGCTTTTCATAGCCGAGTACGACACATTGCAAAAATACTACGCATAAAACTGATCAAATGTGATCATCATTTGTATATACCTTTGGCTCAACTTACCCCACTCTCCTTAGGCCTACAAAGTATTTGATTTATATATTACACTGAATTTCATAAAATGCATCTAAATAATAACACATCTGTATTGCCCATAAATGCAATAGACCCATCTGACCACTAAGTGGCACTGTTTCCTTACTTTTGATCGTCCAGACTACAGATGTAAGAATTTAACCATTAACATTAAAATCTTAATTATCCTAGCGACATGTGGGCGGAGTCCAGGTGTGCCCCTCAGAGAACCACTTCAAGGTTATTCACTTCTTCCCAAATATGACTCAAAAAACACCCCTCTTTTATTGTTTAATGCAGATGTTGTTCAATCGGAGAGTGTTAAGATGTCAACGATACGGACAGCAGACAGGCACAGATAGACGTTACCAAAATCTACACCTGCGATGTAAAGGTACAGTTTGTGTGTGTTTGTAAGCCAGAGCTCAGCCCCAACCCAACCTCCAACCTCTGCCCACCTCGTAGCATTTCTCACTGGGTTTTCCTTTCTTTCCTTTTTCCTCCACCTTGTCTCTCCCATCAGCCCCATCAGCCCTCAGCCCCTCTCCCATCAGCCCCTCAGCCCCTCTCCCATCAGCCCTCAGCCCCTCTCCCATCAGCCCCTCAGCCCTCAGCCCCTCTCCCATCAGCCCCTCAGCCCCTCTCCCATCAGCCCCTCAGCCCTCAGCCCATCCTCAGGTGGAGCAGTTGTTTTAGGTTTTTCTGTATTGTGGTGTGGCTCAATAGAATCCCTGTGCAGTGTGTGTATGTGTGTGTGTGTGTGTGTGTGTGTGGCCCAGCTGGCCTAGCTACACTCAGCATTGTAGCTAATCAGGTCAGACAGGACAGATGATGTTACTCTACTGAAATTTGAAGCAAATTCAGAGGCAGCCCTGCTGATCCAGTCTGAACACCACACAGTAGAGCCTGTATGTTTGGCTTTTTACTTTGGCTTTTTACTTTACCCAAGCATTATTGTTTCATCACTGATGTGCTAGCCTTGATTTTTGGTATAATTGTTGTTTGATTAATATATGTATATTGTATTATATATTTGTGTCATACTTGTTCAGTTGGTGGTGTGGTAACATTGTGATGACGACATGTTATTTTAGCCTCCATATTTGTTAATTGGTGACTGAGGGAGATATAATATTTGAGAGGATTCAATTAAGGATACAGTATGTAATGTATTCAATTACACTTCAACATTTTCACCCCCCCCCCCCCCCCATTGTGCACTCCTTTTGATTGGATACATCCCTGGTGGCTCCGCCCTATACACAGATAGCTTGAGCCAGTCCATCACCCCTTCAGGGACACCTGAGGATTCTCATATAGCCATAACAATCACCTGTACCATCAGGGTCAGAGCCCCATCACAGGACTCGCTTTCCCAGCACACATACATATGTAAGTACATTTTAAAATAGAATATGATTATTTATGTTACATTGATTACTGTTATGTGACCTGAAATGTACAGTTAACAGGCTTTTTAGTGTTTTGTAATCAGGTTTTTCTTTTGTAGTTCACGTTGGGGAAGCGATAGTCAAAGCACCTGTAGCAGTGAGAGCTAGGATGTCTAGACTTCAGTTTCATGGCTATTGTATAATTGGATGATTTTGGATGATTTTAAACACACTGTATTGTTCACTAAAACAATATTGACAGAGAGTATATTGTACACCATGACTATTGACACAGTCAGCTCAGAATTTTATGATTCAGTTTGCATGCTGTATGTTTCTATACTGACACAACGCTGCAATTACAGTGGGTGTGTATACTCCAACTCCTATATGATCACAGACTACAGAATAGTTAAAACAGTGGGTTTTAGTCCTTCTCTTCTCTGGTTAGTGTCACGATGCTGATTAGTGAAGGGACGGTAAACGGAGCGCTCGTGGAGTGTCATCCTTTTATTTTATGAGATAGATCCACAAAGCATAAAATAACAAAGGAGAGTCTGAATACACTTATAAACATAAAGCAAAGTGACTTACGGTCTAGCGCAACATGCAGACAGACACGAACAAACAATGATCCACATGCAGGTGGATGGGAGAGAAGGCTAAATACCATTCCCAATCAGAGACAACGCTAGACAGATGTCTCTGATTGGGGATCATTCACCTTCCCTCCCTGATGTAAGGACTGGGTTGTGGCTTCCCCTGATGGACATAAAGGTTACCACAATCCAGCCCTTACAGTTAGTAGTGTGGTTAAGGTTGTGGTAGGTTTTAAAATCTGATTTTTAGGAGAGAAATTGTATAAATTCTGGCTTTGCAGCTTGGTCACTTAGTGACAACTGACAAACCTCTACTCCCTCCAGACCTCTGCCTCAGAGATGTAGCAGAAACACATAATGGCCTCTACCTTCTCCTTGCGCAGCTACTCGGTCCGTCATCTCTCCTTCTCACGGCGTGTCTCTGAGAAACAGTAGTGGCAGTGGTGGCCGGAGACGCTCCAAGGCCCCTGTCTCCTCCCTGTCCTCTGTCAGCGCCCTGTCCCTCAACCGCTCCCTCTCTGTGGGCAATGGGTTCAAGCATTGTACATGGTGATCTTAAGCTGTGTGCGGCTGCTCGGCCATGGAAACCCATTTCATGATGCTCCCAACGAGCTGTTTTTGTGCTGACTTTGCTTCCAGAGGCAGTTTGGAACTCAGTAGTGAGTGTAGCATCCGAGTACAGATTTTTACACACTAAGAGCTTCAGCACTCGGCGGTCCCGTTCTGTGAGCTTGTGTGGCCTACCACTTCGCCGTTGAGCCGTTGTTGCTCCTAGATGTTTCCACTTCACAATCACAGCACTTACAGTTGACCAGGGAAGCTCTAGCAGGGCAGAAATATGACAAACTGACTTCAGTAAGGCCATTCTACTGCCAATGTTTGTATATGGAGGTTGCATGGCGGTGTGCTCAATTTTATACACCTGTCAGCAACGAGTGTGGCTGAAATAGCTGAATCCACTCATTTGAAGGGGTGTCCACATACTTTATATATATAACAGTATGCAAACCTATATGTCCACATACCTATAATCCACCACATCATATACAGTATGTATGCTGATTTCATGATAGTAATTTAACTTCTGTGTAGAGTATAGTCTATTGACAATATGAAATATTCCTTTTCATGTTCTCTGTATTGTTGAATGACTTAATGGGCCACTGACATACATTTTCACAATATAAAGACTATGACATAGTGTCAGTGGTGAACCAGGAGGGCTTAGGCAGAATAAAGACCAACTATCCACTCGTGAGTCATATATCCATGTTGAACATGAAAGTACATTTTTCTGAGAAACAAAAGTTTATGAATGTTTTTTGTCTCACAGAGTCATACTTTTTTAGAACTATTGAATGGAATCTGAGACTACGTATTGGAAGGTCTGTGGTTACTCAAGGCATTCATTTATGAGGTCACACAACAACACTATTATGGGTGTTAACTGATGCCCACTTTAGCAGTTGCATCTGTCGGTGTGGTGTGGGGATAGTTGGGGATAGTGCTTCAGGTAGTGTGTCCTCAACTCAATGGAAGCACTATTGTGCAGAATATATCTGGTGAATATATTCTACAGTAACCTGTATTATTTTGTATGAGAGGGCTGCCCCCCTGTGGCAAAATCTGACCTGTAATATTCAAGACTCAATTCAACCCAAACCTGCATTGATTGAACCTTTATTTAACTAGGCAAGTCAGTTAAGAACAAATTCTTATTTAGAATGACAGCCTACCCCGACCAAGCAACGCTGGGGCTGTTGTGCGCCCTACGGGACACCCAATCACAGCCAGATGTGATACAGCTTGGATTCGAACCAGGGACTGTAGTGACACCTCTTGCACTGAGATGCAGTGCCTTAGACCGCTGCGCCATTCGAGTATCTCCGCAGTGCTAAAGTTATTTTTCCCATGGTCAAATAAAATCTAAGAATGAACAATGTAAAAACCTTGTACTACTAACTACTAACTACTAACTACTAACTACCAAGTACACTCCCTGTCACAGATAAACACTTTTACTTTTCAGAATAAGAAGTGTTTGTGCACAGGCATGCAGTAATTTGTAGGTTTTATGAAAACTGATGGTGTTATACATGAATTGTGGCCCATAATACTTGTAGTATAACCTCTGACTGTATTCAAATGACATTGATATCAAACATAATTTGCAGTAGGCTACACAGAATACTTGGAAGAATAGCAACGAATGACTGAAACATGTGTATGTAGATGTACAGCATCTTCTAATCTTTCAAAGACATCTCTGAGACCATTTCTTAAATGTACAAGGTACAGTACAGACACAAAGGTATGACTTTCCCCTAGTACTCAGTGAGTGAGCCAGGTTCAATGGTCGTCATTGGCTAATGGGGATCCTAATCCAATCAAATCCAATAAAATGTTTTGCCCTTTAACCAATTGGACACAGGGTCAACCTAAAGCATTATGGTCTGGACTAAATTGCATTTGAATCATGACTAATCATAATTTGCCTTAGTCATAAACACAATTTAGCCTAAATTATTCCTGGACTACTGTATGGTTAATGTTCATTTTAAAAGCAACGGTTCTTAATCTTAATTTTAAGTAAAAGACCAAAGGCATGTTTTAACCATGCAAGGTTCATGAAATAAAATGTGTAGTTATTGCCAAAAAATGTCTGAATTAAACCTATGCCTGGATTTATTTAATCTGGGTTTGGCAAATGGAGACAAACATTATCTGTTTCGATATTCTAACTAACGATATTCTAACTAACTTCTTAATACAGAATGGAAAGCCAACATGTGAAAGCCTTATGTAATTACAGGAGTGTTACGCTACATGCTAGAACCTGTGAACGTTGAACAAGAGAGTACAGATTAGTTGTGGCAGCATAGGTCAGGTTACTCCAGCTCAAAGCCACAGCCAGATGACTGCTTTCACTGGAATGTGAGGTGAATAACTGCTGTTTGGGAGGTCGGTAAAACATCACTTCGGAGTTTTGGCTACTTGCAGAAATATTTTTTTGGGTAAGTGTTTATGTTAAGCGACATTTCTAGTTGAAAGTAACAGTTATAAGTAGTGGAATATGTGTGGAATGTGGGAATATCCTGTTAAAACAGTTGCTGAATACCTAGTGTTGAAAACATCATCAGACTTACGTTTTCAAATGAACACATTTTAACCCATATCTACCGTATGTACAATATACAGAGAACTATAGAAGAACTATAAACTTAACTCGCTTCACTAGCCTTAATACAACATAAATGTCTAACATGTTCACATCTAAAGAAGCATCCTGTCACGGCCAAAGGCCACAACCATGAACTGATGTACAACAAACAATAAACCCACACACAGGTGGGAAACTCATCAACTTAAGTAGGATCCCCAATTAGAGAATGCAGGGCAGCTGCCTCTAATTGGGGACCAACAAACCCAAACATAGATTTTCCTACAAACCTCACATCCGTCAGGCCCTGACAGTCACCTCCAGACCAACATGGTCACAGCCTCCCTATGGTCAGGCCCTGACAGTCACCTCCAGACCAACATGGTCACAGCCTCCCTATGGTCAGGCCCTGACAGTCACCTCCAGACCAACATGGTCACAGCCTCCCTATGGTCAGGCCCTGACAGTCACCTCCAGACCAACATGGTCACAGCCTCCCTATGGTCAGGCCCTGACAGTCACCTCCAGACCAACATGGTCACAGCCTCCCTATGGTCAGGCCCTGACAGTCACCTCCAGACCAACATGGTCACAGCCTCCTTATGGTCAGGACCTGACAGTCACCTCCAGACCAACATGGTCACAGCCTCCCTATGGTCAGGCCCTGACAGTCACCTCCAGACCAACATGGTCACAGCCTCCTTATGGTCAGGACCTGACAGTCACCTCCAGACCAACATGGTCACAGCCTCCCTATGGTCAGGACCTGACAGTCACCTCCAGACCAACATGGTCACAGCCTCCCTATGGTCAGGACCTGACAGTCACCTCCAGACCAACATGGTCACAGCCTCCCTATGGTCAGGACCTGACAGTCACCTCCAGACCAACATGGTCACAGCCTCCCTATGGTCAGGCCCTGACAGTCACCTCCAGACCAACATGGTCACAGCCTCCCTATGGTCAGGACCTGACAGTCAGCTCCAGACCAACATGGTCACAGCCTCCCTATGGTCAGGACCTGACAGTCACCTCCAGACCAACATGGTCACAGCCTCCCTATGGTCAGGCCCTGACAGTCACCTCCAGACCAACATGGTCACAGCCTCCCTATGGTCAGGACCTGACAGTCCCCCCGGCGTCAGTGGAGACTCCGGATCAGGCGGAGGCTCCCCTTCTCCCTAAACCCTCTAGGTTATATCAGCTGTGTTAGTGAACCCCTACTGCATCTGAACTGGCTACACAGAGGGCACAGCATGATCAGAGGTGAGAGGTCACTTGGTCGGGTCAACAGGAAGTATTATTAAAGAGATGCTTTACATTGAAATAGAGATGTAGTAGTCCCAGAGTTAATGATCCCAGGTCAGTTTAATACAGATAGAGATGTAGTAGTCCCAGAGTTAATGATCCCAGGTCAGTTTAATACAGATAGAGGTGTAGTAGTCCCAGAGTTAATGATCCCAGGTCAGTTTAACATTTCACCTCCTGATGATTATGATGACCAACAGTGTTAGAATAAAAAATAAAAACCCATAAGGCTTAAACATGATCTCTCTCTCTCCATCTGTCTCTCGTCTGCAGGTATGTTTTGATGTGAGAGAGGAGGCCAACCCCCAGTCCCGTCATCACCACCTCACCCGCTCTTCAGATAACCTTTGGGCCGACTGGGAGTCCAAGGCTGGCTAGGAGACACCACTAGAGACTATGATGTAATTGTAATAAACTGAGAGAATATTAGGGCAGCACTGTGATTCATTAATCATATGCTGTCTTCCCTGCTCCTCTGTTCTTACCTCTTTCCCTTCCTGTCTTCTACACCTCCTCTTTCTTCCTCTTTTGTTATCATCCAGATGTTAACTGAAGTACAGATTGAACTTGTATTTATAATATAATATTACAATTATACTATTTATAATGCATGCACATTCTCTACTGGTTTAAAATACTACACCTATCCTGTTTTTTATCAGATCAATGCAGATGAAGAAGTTAGATATTGAGATGAACAGGTTTTGGAGTATGTATTTACATGATGCATAGGAAGTTTAGTGTAGTGTTTTTTTAAATCTATTTCTGTATATATGAATTGCAAATCAGCTTTTAACTAGTTAAATTATGCTTCTAGTCTATTGCATAGTTACAATGTGTAACCATTGATGTCCAAGGACCAAGATTGGTTAACACTGTTGAAGTGTATAATTGTAATACATACATGCAGACACAGCATCATTCAAAGAATGGAATTTGATGCTCCTGGTATTGGATATGACTGAAACATTATCTCAAAGACATTCATACCTGAACTGCACCTTTATTTGCAAAGGAAGAGTATATGATGACTATATTAAATGTCAATATATTAAATGTTCAGGCTCAGTCAATATATTAAATGTACAGGCTCAGTCAATATATTAAATGTTCAGGTTTAGTGAATATATTAAATGTACAGGCTACAATGTGGGGATCACATGCATGGTAAACACTGCATGTACATAGGACTTGCATCCTTGCACAAAGTTAAATAATATTTTACTAAATCCATAGGCTTCATTAATGTTTTGAAGTTGATACAACTGGCTATGATAGCTGAGGTTCATAGGTAGGTTCTGAACTAATATTTATACCAAACGTTTTAGGGTCCATACACAGATCAGCTACATAGCTAGCTACACATCCATAGGCATACAGTTATTTTTATCCTCCACTAAACAATAAGCAAGAAAATAGTTAGCTAGCTACGTTACTTCAGCTGCATTGCATGGCAAATATCAGCAAGTCAAGATTACACAATTGTACATTCAATTTGCTTGCTAGATTCTTTACATCCACTGTTTCACAAGACGACAGTCTGGCTTTGCTGGTTTTCTCAGGAGTCCCTAAAACATGAAACAACAGGAATTACAATTTCACACTCAGTACGAACAAAGTATGAACATGTATGCACTAACTAACTGTAACTCGCTCGTTGGTTGGGAATTGTGGGGCGGTGCAAGTCAGGCTGTGCATCCCCCTCTCAGAGAGCTGTGGTGGAAAAAGAACCCAACTGTCATACTTGAGAAAAAGTATAGATACATTATTAGAAAGTTACCCAAGTAAAAGTGAAAGTTACCCAGTAAAATACTACTTGAGTAAAAGTCTAAAAATATTTGGTTCTAAATAAATGTAAGTATTAAAAGTACATGTAATTAATAAAATATACTTAAGTATCAAAAGTATACATCATTTCAAATGCCTTATATTACGCAAAGCAGAGAGGCACCATTTTCTTGTTTCTAAAATGTACAGATAGCCAGGGGAAAGATGCGTGTGTTTAGTGAGTCCACCAGATCAGAGACAGTAGGAATGACCACGCATTCTCTTGATACGTGTGCGAATTGGACCACTTTCTTACCCTGCTAAGCATTCAAAATGTAACCAGTACTTTTGGGTGTCAAGGAAAATGTATGGAGTAAAAAGTACATAATTTTCTTTAGGAATGTAGCGAAGTAAAAGTAAAAGTTTAAAAAATATATTAATAGTAAAGTATAGATACCCCCCCAAAAAACTACTTAATTGGTACTTTAAATGGGACAATGGGACGTCGGATTATCTGGCCTCAGCGTCTGTGGACTATGATTTACACTTTTGGGACCACTCACTCATCCGTTAGTCTGTACCGTTTTAAAACGTCATCCCTCTAGACCGCTCTATCCCAGCGAGCGGCGCTCCTCCCGACTCTAGAGTTCCGCACTGTAGCAAATCTGCATTTATTTTCAAGACGATTCTAGATTGAAAAGTAGATCCATCTAAACCGATTTTACCCAGGGAAAACCGGATTTCGAGGAGGGATTATCCTATTGGCAATAGTGAATATGTTTTCTGTAGCGCTGAAATGTAGTATTGCCGTTGTCTTTACATTCGGGAAACAGTGGTGAATTATGGCCACTGTTTCAGAGAAGCATCTAGATTCCCGTGAAGAAAAAGAACATTGAGTAGACATCATTTGATTTTGCTAGGTGGTTTCACGAAAACAATGACTGACGACTTACTGTGTTTCTGTTAGATTTTTCTCCAAAGGGACTAACATTTTGTCTGAATGTTTATCAAACATCAGTTTGTCTTCCAACGAATAGGTTCGGTGTTTTGTTGCTGTGTCTGTCATCTCTCCTCTAGTCTGGTTGACACCGGCGACCCTTCAACCGTCTCTCCTCTCCACAGCAGCCTAATAACAGGCCTAATTCTATGACAATATTAATCCTCATATTACCACGTGAGATTGGAGATTTTGATATTGTTTTACTAATTTATATGTTGGGAGTTTTCATATTGATCACTTATAATTACTGCATTATTATTTTTCAATTATCTATATTCTAATAGGAAAGAATGTCATATGTTATGTCGTGATTTTATATGTATTTTCTCAAGCTTGGGACTGTTTTATTAGTATTGAGTAATTGTGCACTTCTTCACATGACACTGTCATTGCTCAGAGATCTAAATCAAAGTTTCTCTCCTCCTCATGCTTTGAGCCTTTATAATGTCTTATGAGCCTTTATGACATATTTAACTGGCTCAAAATGGCTGTTATTAAGTCAGGATCATTCTGATCATAACAATACCTTATAAGGGGGTCGTATGCTTATGACAAGTCTTAAAATGCTTCTAAACCACATCATATTCCGTATACCTGTTATCAAATGTATTGCCATTGTGTCTGCTCCCTTCCACCAGGCCTGTAGGCAGCTGCAGCGAGCCACCATGTCCACGGCCCAGCAGCAGAACCAGGTGAACCTCCAGTTCCACTTCGGAACCTTCGGAGACTCCATGCTGCAGAAGATGAACCGGCTCCGCCACCAGAGCCGATTCTGTGATGTCACTGTGCGCATCAATGACCTGGAGGTGCTCATCCATCAGTCACATGTGTTTTTTCACTTATTAAGCATTCTATGCTGCTTTTACTGTTTACCATGTTTTTTAAATCTCTTTAGATTATTATTTTATTATACACATCACCTTGAGTTGCAGTCTCTGTATGAATTGTGCTATACATATAACGTTTTTCTGTCAATATTATTATCAGGTCCCCGGTCACAAGGTGGTGTTGGCAGCCGGTTCTCCCTTCCTCCGGGACCAGTTCTTCCTGCAGGACTCATCCACGAGGGAGGTCCAGATCTCCATGACCCAGGAGGCGGAGGTGGGTCAGCAGCTACTGCTGTCCTGCTACACGGGAACCCTGGAGCTGCCTGAGATAGAGCTGGTCAACTACCTAACTGTGGCCAGCTTCCTCCAGATGGGCCACGTAGTGGAGCAGTGCACACAGGCCCTCAAGAAGTTCATCCAGCCACGACCCTGCCAGGTGAAACAGCAGCCTCGGGAGGAGGAGCGGGATGGAGAGACTCTCAGAGCCTCTCACACCCAGAGAGTACAGGAGCTGCCCCAAGCACAGGTAGTGCATCGTGAGGTGGAGGAGGACGATGAAGACGATGATGATGATGTGACAATTCAGCTGATGACCCCTCCCCAGAGGCAGAAGCGAGACAGGAGTGAGGGTGAGGAGAGCCCCATCACCATCGTAAAGGTGGAGTCCGTGTGTGAGCGGGTGTCGGAGATGTCTGAACGCCCCTCTGCCTCCCCACCAGCCCCCCATTGTCGTTACACTCCCCCGAGCCCCAGCACTCCCTCATCAACTCCACCGTGGACACCCGGGCTAGCGAAATGACCATGCCACCCATGCCAGGATACCCACTCAGCCCCCCTCCACTACCCACCTCAGCCACAGGGAGACCCAATCTGGGGGGGCACCTACGAAACTCAGACAAATCCCTTCAGTGGTACCACCAGTGCCCAAAGTGTGCCCGAGTATTCCGCCAGCTAGAGAACTATGCCAACCACCTCAAGATGCACAAGCTGTTCATGTGTCTGTTGTGTGGCAAGATGTTCACCCAGAAGGGTAACCTGCACCGTCACATGCGGGTCCACGCTGGCATCAAGCCCTTCCAATGCAAGATCTGTGGCAAGACCTTCACTCAGAAATGCTCTCTCCTGGACCACCTGAACTTACACAGCGGAGACAAGCCCCATCGCTGTAACTACTGAGACATGGTGTTTGCACACAAGCCCGTGCTCCGCAAACACCTCAAACAAATCCACGGCAAGAACAGCTTTGACAACGCCAACGAGAGGAGCTAACTACACGATGGGGTTGTGGATTTCGAGTACGGGCGTCTGCAGGACTGCAGCATGGAAAATGAGCCTGTTCTTATGGGTGACTCTCTGTAGGACTGTATGACGTTCCATTTCTGCTCAGTCACAAATGAACAGCTACGTAGTAGAGTTATCTGAATTGTGAACCACATTGTAAGGTACTTGAAGGTACAACACTGAATATTAGAAGAAGAGTTACTGTAGAGGGATGAACTGAAATTATTTATCCTCGTGGAGATTGTCTTGGCTGAGGAAGCCTACAGTAGAAGCAAAGTGATGATGGTATGTCTGTAGAACTTAATATGTTATTATTATCAATGATGCCTGTGTTGGGAAATGGGATAGACAATATGCTTGAATATTGTATGAGGACATGACATGTGGGTGAGGATGATGAGTATGTTGTGGTTCTACTGTGACATATGAGAGGATCCCAACAGGAAAACAGTGAGTCCCACTTTACTTTAAGAGATTCAACAGGATATTAAGCACTTACAAATTACAAATTGGAATTCGTAATATATTATACAAATTGCAGGAGGTAACATATCATATCAAATGGATGACGTTGTACACAATTGTGCACAAGCTCTACTTTCAAAACTACTGGCTGAAATGATACACAACCTTTATAACACATTTTTTATTGACACTAAAAGCTGATCTATTTGCAATGTTGTTACATTGGTAGGTACAGGATAGTTACAGTGTGTGCAGACATTACTAGTTCGTACGGCCTATTTGGGCCAACTGTCAATTGAAGTTTATTTGCTAATCTAATTGATAGCCTACAAAGTCCAACAGTTGAAAGTACTATGTAATAATCTGTATCTATACTGTAATAACACGGTACCTGCCAATGTCACCAACATGTAAATACTAGTGTATGTTTTTCAGCACAATGGAACAAATCAAGTCACTGTAGTCAGCCTGTAACCTCAAAAGCATTATCTTGCTTTCTACAGCAGATGGAGCCATTGTATGCCTTGCCATCGCACAGCATGACACGTTGTCTTTTATACCCTCTGAACTCTAGCTGTGGGTGTAGCACTGGTGTTACAGTGCTGTAATTCAAGATTGGAACGATGCCACAGCATCATGGTTATTATAATGAAGTAAATGAATGGACTCCTAATGTTTACACTGTTAATTTTCTCTGCTCCATTTAGATAGCAATATCCCTATTGTACTTCATACCATGCATTATGAATAGATGTATTCACTGTGTAACATTTATCTAGGTTTTGTTTACGTAGATATGAGATTAAGTGTCCACATAAATTGGTTGACTACTTGACCAGTGGTTACAAATAACCTACAGACAGTTTTTCATACACATGCAGTGAAGGTCTGCATAGATTACAAGATCATTATATAGTATATTATATAGTATATTACATGTACAATGCAGTCATTTAGCAGATACTCTTATCCAGAGTGATTTATGGGTTAATTAGGGTTTAGTGCCTTGCTCAAGGGCACATCAACAGATTTTTCACCTAGTTGGCTCAGGGATTCAAACCAGCAACCTTTCGGTTACTGGCCCTATGCTCTTAACCGCTAGGATACCAGCCGCCCATCTTATTATATCATATTGATGTGATTTCTGAGACATTAAACACATCACCAGGCACTGCAAAGATCTACAATTCTGAGCAGGCCTGCACAGAGTTTTTGTCTGTGAATCTGGAACACGCCCTCTGTGTGTGTGCAGGTGCGTTGGTGCATGGACACATGGTCTATGGGGCAGCTGGCGTATCTTCCTGCTCCTAGCCCAATCACTCAGGCAGACAGAATCTGATTGGCTGAAGCTCTGCAGTGCCACTGTGCAGCCAGTCACAATCCTAACTCTTACTGGGGGGCACGAGCTCTGGGGGCCAATGCGCCATCGATGTAACCCTCCAAAAATGTATGAATAAACCTTTTTAATTTACATATCTACTAGTAAGCTAAGTATTTGTTTCTTGGGCTTCACAATGTGACTGATCAAAGTACCCCAGGTCTTAAAAAATAAATATTTGAACTGATTGAAGGTAAGGGGATATCGGTGAACAAATGCCGTGGTCAAGGCTAGGACTGCGCCAGCGCAATGAGTTGGGCTTAGTCAGGTGTTCAAAGGCGCATATCAGACCTGGAGCCCTAATGCTTCGTTCTTAGGTAATTCTTTATGAGTTTCAGTTTAGAAAATGATCTCTGCGCAGAAGCGAAAAACAGCTTGATTGCCGTAGCAACACTAGGGCAGAAGGGAGTGGGCATTCAAATACAGCAGTTCTGCAACATCTTTAATTGAGGCTCTCTTTCTACTAAACTAAGCCTCAACACGTTACGCAAAGATAACTGTGTAGGAAGCTCTGGAACAGGTCTTCTGGAGACTGGACAGACAATGCATTGGCAGATGCAAACAGATTCTCATGTTTAGCGGACAACAGGCTCAAACTAAAAAAGCGGTTTACGATTTTATTCATACTGGTGAAGCGGTGTTTGAATTGTGTGGTTGCAATATCAACAGTGGTTTATTTCTGGTACATCTTGGCATGCATCATTCAAGACTAACTTTAAATTGTTTGCAGCACGATGGACATATAACGCACAATGTCTCAGGGGGACTTCAGAAGACCAGCGGAGTCTATGAAATTGGATTTAATTTATTCAATAATAAATAGTGGCGACATTCATCGTCAAGCCAAAGATTTTTCCTATTTGTTAGGCTATTTGATGTGTAATTTTGATAAAAGTTGTATAAATAGCAACTAAATTGCAGATAAATACTGTAAATAGCTATAAATAGTAGGCTATACTGCATAATGAAACAATCCATAATAAGCTACTGCTTTGAGGGTGGACTGACCTTATTATGTGACATGAATAGACTGGTTTTACACACAACAACTTTATATGTAAGCTGGGAGAGAGCAGAGTATGGCTTATGTCATGCAGGGTCAGTTAGACTATACAGGACTGTTGTATTTACATTTTTTTATCAATTGTTTGCTGATTAGTATGCGGTTATATCGAAAATAAATTGTACTATCTGCAATGTTTACATTTCCAACTTTAAGTACAGAACAAGTAATTACAATATTGCCTCCAGCCCTGTGACACCGTGTATAGCTTCTGAAATGTTTGGCTTAACATGAGAAAAGGACGACCAAATAGGGCTCCCAAGAAACAATTATCCATTAACTGAAGAAAAGCAATAGGCTACATGCTCTGGCACCACAGATATCGATGTGATAGGGCAGCCACATAGACATGTCACAATTTTAGCATTTTTAATTTAAAAAAACTAATTTAAACTAAGCAAAAAAAAAATATGAAAAAAAAATATATATATGTTTTGCATGTTATTTTGGCATTAATATATGTCACAAATCAGTTTGCAAACAATGTAGAAAACAAACAACAATATTTAGTTAATAAAGAGGCAGACAAACATGTTCTCTTTTTTGCTTTCTTGAGAAAGGCAGCTCCAAAATAAATGCAGGAGTTTCAGCCCAGCTCAGTGCTTTCTGTGGTGGTGGGGCAGCCAGCGGGAAAATACGGAGTGTAGGGGTTGGTAATGTTCTCTAGTTGCACCGTGATTGGCTCAGGGTTCTGTCACTTTTGGGGACACTACATCGCCGCACAATCTACAGGGAGAGATCAAAAGTTCAAGCCCCTTGGGTGCTGCCATAGATTTACATTCAAATTGGACATAAACATTACACAACAAGTTGGAAATCGCAAATTCAACAATGAGTGGTATTGGAAGGAATCAGTTGCTAACTGCAAGTGTTGCAAAGCAATCACTAGCCTGCTATTCAGTGGAGTGGGTATGTGGTCCAAGTCTGGGTTTAAGGGTCCTTTTACCAAGCTTAAAAGGATAAACATTCACATGCCATGTGCCAGAAAAGGTTGAATACATTGGCCATGCTGTCAATCCAGCATGACTTCTGCCGCGTTCAAAACAACTGGGAACACGGAACTGGGAAATCTCAGACTTCAGTGACTTCAAGACAACTGGGAACTCTGGAAAAAAATTACCTCCGACTGGGAAAATATGTTTTGAACGGTCATCCAACTCAGAATTCCAACTCAGGAACGCAGGCCTCTTTCTAGAGCTCAGACCTGAAGATCCCTGGCGTCATCAGATTCAACCTTGTTTTTTCAGAATTCCCAGTTTTCTTGAAAGCACCATAAATCTAGAGAATGCCAGACTTTGATGACATAGTTTGATGCCGCGCCACCTTCGTGTCCAAGTGAGCACAGAACAACAAGGTGAGTCCAACAATGTATTGTATGCTGCTGCATAAATGATGTAATATGCCAGGGAGATATGTATTCTGTAGCTAAGAACGTAATACTAAGTGTATGTTGTGTAGTAAGCTGTTAGTAGCCCATGTGCCTCACCCTAATCATTTGTTCCCTTTCCCCCTCATAACTTAGCCATCTCAATTGTCAGTGGGCTCCCGAGTGGCGCAGCGGTCTAAGGCACACCATCTCACTGCTAGAGGTGTCACTACAGAGCCTGGTTCGATCCCAGGCTGTATCACAACTGACCATGATCGGTAGTCCCATAGGGTGGCGCACAGTTGGCCAAGTGTCGTCTGGGTTAAGGGAGGCCGGGGTAGGCCATCAATGTAAATAAGAATTTGTTCTTAACTGACTTGCCTGGTTTAAATCAAATTTTAAAAAGTAGAAACCACATTTGTTTAAGGAAGTTGGCCATATCAGCTGAGGCTGAATGAACTGTTTCGCTGCCAGACAAGGCTCCACTGATAGCCAGGTGTAGCAGTGGTAAGGATTCACCACATGGTGCTGAAAAGAAAGCTCTGCTGTTGGGACAGCTTTATGTCGGCCCTAACAGTTTCTGGGCACCGTTTGTCACCGTTATAGTGCAATTAATGTGTTGTGTTGTGTTGTTGCCCCACCAAGATTTATATGCTAAAATTGCCACTGCAGATGGGCTTTTGGGTAGAAATATGGAGCCATTTGTTAAACAAGTCTAGAAATAGTTCCAAATGTCTTGTTTTAGCACAGAACATCAACTATTTCCTATCATTAGTCTCGCAGTGGAAGCTCTCAGAGCTCCTTTTGTTCTCTCCTGGACATTTTAAGACATTTTAAGAGGCTTTTTGTCTCACAGAATATATCTGTCTTAAGGGGCTGGATGTCAGGAACATTCATTCGATTATACTACATGCTGTAGAGGAAATACAATGTTTTTCTTAGTACTGGCCCTGTTTGACTTTCTGGTTTTTTTTCAGATAATGGAAACATAAGAACACACACAGGAAACTGTTGAGCGTGAAAAACCCAGTAGCGTTGCAGTTCTTGACACAAACTGGTGCGGCCGGCACCTACTACCATACCCCGTTCAAAGGCACTTCAATATTTTCACCCTCTGAATGGCACACATACACAATCCATGTCTCAATCCTCCCTATGGTGTCAGAGGGATCATATTAATACATCTATGCCATCAGTGTAGACATTTAGTTTGAGTGATTGAACAGTACAGAAATCAAGCAAAGTGGAGAGAAGTCTAACTGATTGCATAGAGTCATGAAGTAGACTCGACAGCGCCTCTCCCCCTCACAAGGTTAAAAAGACCTTTTCATGGGACCTAAAATCCTCAAAAAGGTCAACCACTGCACCATTGAGAGCATCTTGACTGGCTGCATCACTGCTTGATCCTCGATCGCCTGTCGCTATAGAGGGTGGTGCGGACAGCCCAGTACATCACTGGGACCGAGCTCCCTGCCATCCAGGACCTCTATATCAGGTGGTGTGAAAGGAAGGTTTACAGCTTCTATCCCCAAACCATAAGACCACTAAATAGCTAACAAAATGGCTACACAGACCTTTTTTTTTTTTTTTTGATGCACGCTCACAGAACTTTACACACTCGCTCACACATACTCACACTCCAACAGACACACACACTCACAAACCTAATTGGCTCACACACACATAACACATACACTACTGTATATGTACTGTATATGTTCATCCACGACTGCGTGGCCAAGCACGACTTCAACACCATCATTAAGTTTGCTGACGAAACTACAGTGGTAGGCCTGATCACCGACAACGATGAGACAGCCTATTGGGAGGATGTCAGAGACCTGGCAGTGTGGAGCCAGGACAACAGCCCCTCCCTTAATGTGAGAAAGACAAAGGAGCTGATCGTGGACTACAGGAAAAGGAGGGCAGAACACGCCCCCATTAACATCGACGAGGCTGTAGTGGAGCAGATTGAGAGTTTCAAGTTCCTTGGTGTCCACATCACCAACAAACTATCATGGTCCAAACACACCAAGACAGGGCACGACAACCCCTTTACCCATCAGGAAACTTAAAAGATTTGTCATGTGTCCCCAGACCCTCAAAAAGTTCTACAGCTGCACCATCAAGAGCATCACCACCTGGTATGGCAACTGCTACATCTCTCTACCATCAAGAGGGGGACCCCCAAAAGTTTTGCCCGGAAACCAAATCTCGCTTAGGGCCCCCAAATAGCTAGGGCCGGCACTGCTAGGCGGTGTCAGAGGAAGGCCCAAAAAATGGTCAAAGACTCCAATCACCCAAGTCATAGACTGTCTGCTACCGGTAAGCGGTACCGGAGCGCCAAGTCTAGGTCCAAAAGGCTCCTTAACAGCTTCTACCCCCCAAGCCATACGACTGCTGAACAATTAACCAAATGACCACCCAGACTATTTACATTGACACCCCTACCTACATGTACAAATTACCTGGACTAACCTGTACCCCCGCACATTGACTCTGTACTGGTACTTCCTGTATATATCCTCTCTACTGTAATATTACTAACCTGTACCCCCTCACATTGACTCTGTACTGGTACTTCCTGTATATATCCTCTCTACTGTAATATTACTAACCTGTACCCCCTCACATTGACTCTGTACTGGTACTTCCTGTATATATCCTCTCTACTGTAATATTACTAACCTGTACCCCCTCACATTGACTCTGTACTGGTACTTCCTGTATATATCCTCTCTACTGTAATATTACTAACCTGTACCCCCTCACATTGACTCTGTACTGGTACTTCCTGTATATAGCCTCTCTACTGTAATATTACTAACCTGTACCCCCTCACATTGACTCTGTACTGGTACTTCCTGTATATAGCCTCTCTAATGTAATATTACTAACCTGTACCTCCTCACATTGACTCTGTACTGGTACTTCCTGTATATAGCCTCTCTAATGTAATATTACTAACCTGTACCCCCTCACATTGACTCTGTACTGGTACTTCCTGTATATAGCCTCTCTAATGTAATATTACTAACCTGTACCTCCTCACATTGACTCTGTACTGGTACTTCCTGTATATATCCTCTCTACTGTAATATTACTAACCTGTACCCCCTCACATTGACTCTGTACTGGTACTTCCTGTATATATCCTCTCTACTGTAATATTACTAACCTGTACCCCCTCACATTGACTCTGTACTGGTACTTCCTGTATATAGCCTCTCTACTGTAATATTACTAACCTGTACCCCCTCACATTGACTCTGTACTGGTACTTCCTGTATATAGCCTCTCTACTGTAATATTACTAACCTGTACCCCCTCACATTGACTCTGTACTAGTACCCCTGTATATATCCTCTCTCTACTTCCTGTATGTAGCCTCTCTCTACTTCCTGTATATATCCTCTCTCTACTTCCTGTATATATCCTCTCTCTACTTCCTGTATGTATCCTCTCTCTACTTCCTGTATATATCCTCTCTCTACTTCCTGTATATATCCTCTCTCTACTTCCTGTATATATCCTCTCTCTACTTCCTGTATATATCCTCTCTCTACTTCCTGTATATATCCTCTCTCTACTTCCTGTATATATCCTCTCTCTACTTCCTGTATATATCCTCTCTCTACTTCCTGTATATATCCTCTCTCTACTTCCTGTATATATCCTCTCTCTACTTCCTGTATATAGCCTCGTTATGTTCTTGTGTTGCTTTTTGTGAATTTTTTTTACTTTAGTTTATTTAGTAAATATTTTCTTAACTCTATTTCTTGAACTGCATTGTTGGTTAAATCTGGACGACGCTGGGCCAATTGTGCACCACCCGATGGGACTCCCACCCAATCACGGCCGGATGTCATACAACCTGGATTCGAACCAGGGACTGGTACATCACAATAAAACTTGAAACCTACCAGCCTTGGGACATACTGTTCTACACAGAATCCCTCAGCCTTGGGACATACTGTTCTACACAGAATCCCTCAGCCTTGGGACATGCTGTTCTACACAGAATCCCTCAGCCTTGGGACATACTGTTCTACACAGAATCCCTCAGCCTTGGGACATGCTGTTCTACACAGAATCCCTCAGCCTTGGGACATGCTGTTCTACACAGAATCCCTCAGCCTTGGGACATGCTGTTCTACACAGAATCCCTCAGCCTTGGGACATGCTGCTCTACACAGAATCCCTCAGCCTATTTCTCTCTCTATTTCTTTTCATTTATTCCATATTTCTTTGTCTTTTTCCGTTCACATACATACATTATGCTAATTGAATAAACCATTCATGGGGAACTTAAGAGAGATATTTCTACGTATCTCTTCTCTGTCCTCAGACAACACCAGGGGTCCAGAGGCTGGGAGGGGATGGGTAAATCCACACACCCAGCTCTGCTAAAATACCACTTCCATTTCCTACTCTAATCACTCTCACTCATTGTTCTAAATCAGAACCTCAAGATTAATAAAAAATGCTCTGGAATTTAATTAAAAGAACCAACAAAAATGACCCTTGTCTGCCATTTAGTGCAGCTTACTGGCGGGAGTTCCAGCCACTGTGTGTGTGTGTGTGTGTGTGGTGTGTGTGTGTGTGTGTGTGTGTGTGTGTGCAGTATATATACAGTAGGTTTATGTCCTGCCTCTGTTTGAAGTCACAGACCTTCAGGCTTAGATCTTGGTAAGAAGCTGTTTGGGGTTAGAATTCCCCATGCTGGAAGACTGTTTATGTCACAGGGAGTAATCTAATCTAAAGCATACCTTTCTTTCACTCTAGAATAATGGACATTGATCCTTTTCAAATCAAATCAAATTAAATTGTATTTGTCACATACACAAATGTAGCAGATGTTATTGCGGGTGTAGTGAAGTGCTTGTGTTGCTATCTCCAACAGTACAGTACATGAGCTCTGTTATGAATGATCAAAAAGGATGGTTCAAGTCTCTTCTTTCTTTAGCCTGTGTGTGTGTGTGTGTGTGTGTGTGTGTGTGTGTGTGTGTGTGTGTGTGTGTGTGTGTGTGTGTGTGTGTGTGTGTGTGTGTGTGTGTGTGTGTGTGTGTGTGTGTGTGTGTGTGTGTGTGGAGAGAGCTTGCCCTTAGAAAAAAAACACATGAAAAAAACCATGTGATTTTTTATTTTTGTAAAGTGACATTTAATTATTTTTTTATGTTCACGAGTCAAGACACATATTTTTCGGACACATGAGAAGTTTTGAATGTATATTTTTCAAATTTTCCCTCCGAAAAAAAAAAAGCATCTAACATTTTTTCACACTTTTTTTATTATCACTTCAAGCTACATCTCTTCTCCCATCCAGGGACTGACTAGAGCCAACACTGCATACCTTCAGAGGCAAACCAGGGTGCTATGTTGGTGGAAACAACGTGCCAAAACAGCAACTGGAAAAAAGGCAGCAAAAGCAAAGACCAGGGAAACAACCAAAGATGGGGAAAATTGCAGGAAAGAGGAAAGTGTTTATTTAATCGCATGATCACGTAAAAAAAATCACTGAAAATAATTGTTTTGCATTCATGTAAATTTAATTTGTTCTCGCATTTCAAAATGATTTCCTTGAAATATTTTCTTTTGCTATTAATACTTTTGGTTTCATATTTTGCTTTCAATATCATTCTTTCTGTTTCCAATACTAAGAATGTTGTTTTGCTTGATATTAATGTCAGTAAAGTAACTCAGTGACTAGAGACCTGCACCACATAATAACACTATAACTCTATTAAAGGTGTTTAAAGCAGCAATCCTTCATTGAAACATGAACAAAGTGTCTCCCTGCCGTGGTGTCAGTAGAAAGCTCAGGTATGGGACTGGAGAAATGCAACCACTCTCAAATCCATAGACTACACTATGGATGCAAGGACTGACCATCCAAAATTATAGTTATAACCATGTTTTTAGTCTATAGATTGGTTGTTAACATTTACTTTGTTTAGAAACATTTGAGATAAACAAGCTTATATTTTGGGTTCTGATGGGGTTCTGATGGGGTTCTGATGGGGTACGACAGTTGAAATAAGCTCACGAGGCATTTATACGTTGTATTCTTCAAGAATCAATGGGTACACAGCATTCCTTTTTAAGTCCAGAAATGGATGTACAGTAACTTAGGATTGTCCCTTTAACAGGCCGTGACCATCATACAGCAGATCTATGTGGCCATTTGAACATTGACCTGCCCCCAAAATATTTATTCTGTCCACTGTTCCGTGAATGTCCTGCAACATCGTTCTCTTGACCCACATTTTGACTTTTTAGATGTGGTCACCCTAATTCCACCAGTGGAAACAACATGTTAACACCATATTTTCACATGTGAGGAGAAAAACATTATTTCAACCCTACATGTAATTCTCCTCACGTGAAAAGGTGGTGATAACCTTCTAGAGTCTAAGCCCAGTCCGAGCCCAGTCTAAGCCCAGTCCGAGCCCAGTCTAAGCCCAGTCCAAGCCCAGTCTGAGCCCAGTCCAAGCTAACATATGGAATTGTTTTAAGATGGTCATACCAAGGATCATTTAGCTAAAGGTGTCAAAAAACAAATAAAGTTTTGATGAAACTTTAGAATTTGGCGTTACTGTTATTAGCCAATAGATTGAAAGGAAGTTTGTTCTGAAGTGTCTGTCCTATATCTGAGAGATATAAGAAAGACCAGGAAACTATTTCTCCCCTCATTTTTATAATGTTAATTCGATTTCTGTGCTGAACTCTAAATATAATAAATGTGAAAATATGGTTTCACCTTTGAAAATTAAGATCAACATGCGAAAACAGCTCTTTCACGTGTGAAAATGCAAATTTGATGTGTTTTTTTGTAAGGGTCTACCCGGCTACTCACTGGCTGTGTTCACAGACAGGGAGGAGCTCTTCCTCTCTGTCTGTTGCTGCTGCAGGCATAGTGAAGGAAACAGACAGAGGGAGAGAAAGAGAGAGAGAGACAGAGAGAGAGAGACAGAGAGAGAGACAGAGAGAGAGAGAGAGAGACAGAGAGAGGGAGAGAGAGAGAGAGAGAGAGTGAGAGAGAGAGAGAGAGAGAGAGACAGAGAGAGAGAAAGAGAGAGAGAGAGAGAGAGAGAGAGAGAGAGAGAGAGAGACAGAGAGAGAGAGAGAGAGAGAGAGAGAGAGAGACAGAGAGAGAGAGAGAGAATAAGGGGGAGGAGAGGGCAGTGCCACAGCAGACTGGAGCAGTAAAGGACTCTCGTGTCCTCTAAACACTTCCTGGATCAGCCTCACAAGACGTTTGGAATCAGAGACTGGAGCTCCAAGTGACATATCCATCACAACTGGATGCTTTACCATCCTCCTATCTTCCTCTCTGTTGTATGTGGATGCTGTGGGGTTTTGGATAGGCTCTGCTGCTGCTGCTGCTGCTGCTGCTTTTAGAGGTTAACAACACTGTCTTGGTTGAAATGGGTTTCTGGCGGCTGGTGACAGTTTTTGGCCGTTAAATCTCTCTCTATACTGGTTGTATTTTCACAGAGGAGTTATAAATCTTGACTTTTTGATGGCCTCCGGGACTCCTTGAACACCACCTGATGGTAATGTACAGGGCATGCACAGAAGTTGACATCCAGAGATTGTGGTTGTGTGCAAGCTCAGCTTTTCTCACCTCTGCAGCTTTAATGGTAAGGAGAGAGGGATAAAGGTGGAACCGACACAAGTAGTGAGACAGACTCTACTGAAGCCGCTGTACACATCAGAGCCTGCATGTTCTAGAATAGCCCACCACAAGACTCAAGCACATACACACACACCCAGAGACATACACTTATACACAGCAACATCCTCTGCCGTAAGACTACATTGCACTCTGGGGCCAGAAAAGTGAAAGAAGAGCCGAGAAGAAAAGGAGGGAAAACCATCTGCTCACCTCCATGGGGAAACTGAAGGTGAGGAGCACGGATTGAACTGACAGTTTGTTAGGAGAGAGAAAACGACCGTAGTGAGATGAGAGCAGAACTGAACATGAACTCTTCCTCGTCCAATATGAACCAAAGCATCTCTCCTTTCTGCCTGCTGGGCCTGGGCTACTCCCATACCCTCAACACTTGCGTACTGGAGGCGGCCGTCATTCTCTTCCTCACCATCCTCATCATCAGCGGCAACCTGGTGGTGATCTTCGTGTTCCACTGTGCTCCGTTGCTCCACCACCACACCACCAGCCACTTCATCCAGACTATGGCCTATGCAGACCTCCTGGTGGGGGTGTGCTGCCTGGTGCCCTCCCTGTCATTGCTCCACTACCTCAAGGGGTTGGATGAGGAGCTCACCTGTCAGGTGTTCGGCTACCTGGTGTCTGTGCTGAAGAGCGTATCCATGGCGTCTCTTGCGTGTATTAGTGTTGACCGCTACATTGCCATCACACAGCCGTTCTCCTACGCCACACTGGTCACGCCATGCCGCCTGCGCGTCTGCATTGGCCTCATCTGGCTCTACTCCGCCCTCATTTTTCTGCCCTCCTTCTTCGGCTGGGGGAAGCCCGGTTACCACGGGGACATATTCCGTTGGTGTGCGACCTCATGGCAGACCGATCCGGGCTTTAGTTCGTTCATCGTGGCTCTGCTGTATGCGCCTGCCACCCTCACTGTGTGTTTCACCTATGGGAGTATCTTCCGTATCTGCCGTCAGCACAGCCGAGAGATCACCCAGCGCCATGCACGCTTCGGCCCCCAGGAGAGCGAGAGGGGCGAGCGTGGTGAAGGGTGCCCGGATAAGCGCTATATCATGGTGCTGTTCCGTATCACCAGTGTGTTCTACGTGCTCTGGATGCCCTACATTGTCTACTTCCTGCTGGAGAGCGCCGGACTCTACCGCCACCTGGTGGCCTCCTTCCTCACCACATGGCTAGCCATCAGCAACAGCTTCTGCAACTGTCTCATCTATAGTCTCTCCAACAGCGTGTTCAGGAAGGGCCTGGGCCGCCTGTTCAGGCAACTCTGCTCCCCCTGTCTGGGACTGGGCTGCTGCATGGAGGGGAAGAAGGGTCCCACTCTACCCAGGCCACGCCCAGCCCCAGCCTGCCATGTGTAACAATCTCCTACAGACACTGTCTAGTTGGTTAACTACCCACTCGGCTCAGACGTCAATTCAACGTCTATTCCACATTGGTTCAACGTCTGTGAACTTAATGCTTGTGAACCTAATATCTTCCCAATGCAAAAAAAGGACAATATCAGTACATTTTATTGTGTAAACCACTGTAGTGCAAAAAGCTATTTCAACATTGCTTCAAGACTGTTTAATTGTCTTTGTTCTTTCAGGGTAGACATTAGTGATGCTGTAAGGGAAATTGTAATATTTAGAAACATAGAAGCACTTGAAATATACAGTTTTTCTTCCCTTAAATTATGACAAACAGTTTATATTTTGTAACAGTCAAATCATCTGATGATGATGTTGTGCACTACAGTAGGATGTAGCATACAGAGAGGACTAGCAGTGTGAAAAAAAGGACTGGTTACAGTTGGTTTCCCAGAAAAATACTTCAGGTTTATTCAGTAGCTTGTGTGTATTTTATGAAAGGGATTCTTCACTTTTGAAGTTGGGTGTTAGAAGTGAGATCCAAGAATGTTTATGTAGTGTTGAGTTTCACACAGGAATGTTGATGTATGAATTAGCAGATTTCTGCAAGATGGCATTCTGGTTTATCAAAAACCTATGTCTTCATTCTGAATTCTCAGCAAGGAGACAAGTTGATTTATTTGAGAATTGTATTCTCTGTCCGTGTTTCCTCAGGTCGAACATAATTTGTTTGTTTACCCTTTAATGACTGATGCATTTAGACTGGTTTTGATTATCAAATTACTCATCGTAATCTGACAGAAATAACATAAACAAGATTTTCTTATAGATTGGAATTGCAGCATGTTAAGCACGTTACCAATTCAGATGCACAACACAAAGAGAGACACAATCATTAACGTGTGTTTACTCCGACTGTTGAGCTGTTCCCTCACTCTGTGACCCAAGGCTTCTGATAGCTGTAGAGATGCGCTGAGTAACGGAGTAGTACATGTAGGCTACCAGAGGGCCAAATTGTCTTTCTAGAAGGCAGAGGGGCCATTAAGACAATGTGTTTATAAGGGATTCATGCAAAGTAGGTTTATGTGGATCTACTGTGGGTCTCGAAGGCTTTTATGGAAAGTAGACTTGTGGATTGATAATAGGTTTTTATGTGAAATAGGTTTGTGTGCAAATATATGTAAATATATGTAGGATAGGAGACAAAAGACCTTGGACAGTGTACACTTCACTGAAATATCAATACAATAAAAGGTGGAGAGGTGATTGTACTGTATGTGCAGGAGTATTCTTATATAACAAACCTATATGGACAGTCATAGACATTCACTCCCTCACACACATAGTAGAGCAAGCAAGGGTCAACCTACAGCACTGTGGCAATTAAGCAAGGAGAATATGAGATGGGCCTGCACTGCAAAACTCTGTATTCTTATTCCCAGGAGAGATTGCATTCCATTCGAGGAATATTCTAGAATCACAAGGACAGCATGATGGCATCTTTGTACAATAGTTTATATACAGGTTTTTTTTTATATCTGTTGCAAGAATAGTGCTTAACTGTGCTGTTATGACTGTTGATATCCCAGGATAATATAGAATCATCTGTTATGACTGTTGATATCCCAGGATAATATAGAATAATCTGTTATGACTGTTGATATCCCAGGATAATATAGAATAATCTGTTATGACTGTTCATATCCCAGGATAATATAGAATAATCTGTTATGACTGTTGATATCCCAGGATAATATAGAATAATCTGTTATGACTGTTGATATCCCAGGATAATATAGAATAATCTGTTATGACTGTTGATATCCCAGGATAATATAGAATAATCTGTTATGACTGTTGATATCCCAGGATAATATAGAATAATCTGTTATGACTGTTGATATCCCAGGATAATATAGAATAATCTGTTATGACTGTTGATATCCCAGGATAATATAGAATAATCTGTTATGACTGTTGATATCCCAGGATAATATAGAATAATCTGTTATGACTGTTGATATCTCATTTTATCCCTATTTTTTTCAGAAATGGTTTATGCATGATGGTATTTCAGCCAGTGAGAGGTGGGTGAGCATGATGCTAATGAGATCAGTTTTTCAGCTATAGCCTACACAATTTCCTAAACATTATAACCCTTGATGATGGTGTGTAAATAGCATATTATATTTCTTTTAGGTATTCTAGTTTTCAGAAATTTCACCTTTCTGGGAAATACCTTAGTAGTTCAAGAGAACAGATATATTTTCGTATGGGTCTCTATGTCAGAAACTTTTTAAAAAGAGTGTGAATTTATTCTGATTTTTAGGAATATTTGGAAAGGTCTGTTTTTCTTCAGGAGGGGCTGCTTGTAGGGCTTGTTTCCCTCTCTAGTCTCCACATGCTGTCTGTCTGTCTGTCTGTCTGTCTGTCTGTCTGTCTGTAATAAGTCTCTGTCCTCAACTCTTATCAAGACAATGAAAACATATTATTAGCGGTATTACAAAAGTGCTCTTCTTGGTTATCTGACACAAGCAAGGTTGGTAAACGGCATTAAGTGCATGTGATATTTGATATCAATCTGTATGGAATTTGGAGAGTTCTTTATTCTCATTTATACTCCTTTATTTGGCCTTACGTAAACATGAGTGTTTGTTTTATTTTGAGATAACATGAATGCCCTTCAATGGGAGACTACAGTACTCAACGTACTTAATCTTTGATGTAGACTGTTTTATTTTGGGGGGGGGGGGGGGTTGGGGGGGGTTGGGGGGGTCTGGTCACAGTGTAATCTGCCATGCAGAGAAGTCTCACATTTTGCACTTGTCCAAGATTTTACCAGCATCTTGCAAGTTTCTCGGAATTGCTGAAGATGCTGTATGTATGAAATTGCAATGGTTAATGTTGAGGATGACCTTGTATATTGATTCCCAAATTACCCTTCCTGAATTGTATGTCCTCCTCTCATATTTTGCTGAGAACGTTCCTTAATGCGCCTCAATAGTTCAGGATCCAACTCACGCAGGCTTCTTTAGGCTTTGATGTTTTAAAACAAAACATCTTATGTCATGTTTTTTCCTGTGGGAAAGGGGTGGTGTTGTCAGAATCGGACCAGAATCAAAAGCTGCAGCGGTGATCTCAGGGGACCTGGTGTTTCATGGAGACCCAAACCGCAGTGCCAAATTTGGACCAGTATTTGGGAGGAGGGGTCGGGTGGGGTGGGGTGGGGTGGGGGGGGGGTTGTAATGTATTTAGATTGGAACAGCGAGACTCTCCCTTGGCTTTGCTCCCTATTTAATTCAACATTGACCAACACCACCATCTCAACTGTCTTTTGTATTTTGACAAGTGATTTATGATGATTCATTCTGAGGAGTACAGAGGGGAGATAATGAAGAAACTTCCAGAAATATACAATGTGTTTTTTATTATGTAACTGAACAACTAGTTCATTATGCAATCAATAAATAATTACGTTTAATTGCACATTTTAACTAAAATATAAGATGGTGGAAATGCTGGTTTCCCAATGTGAAAAGCAATCTCAGCTCTTCAACAAATTGTCTGTACCTCACGTGTTGGGAACTGTACCTCATGTGATGATAAGTACTGTATGTATTTGCTGAAAATTGCTTACGACCATTTAGATTCTGATTGTATCCTGCAACCAATGATTAAATTACCTACTGGAATGTATGCTTTAGCATTGAGAGCAATGAGTCGAAAGCTTTTCTCAAATCAACACCCTACAACCCTCTAATTCAAATCTCCACCTCGGATCCAGCTCCGCTGCTTTTTAAAATTCTTCCCATCTAATCAGGGACTGATTTATACATGGGAAACTAGGTGGGTGCAATTAATTATCACATAGAACAGAAAACCAGCAGTACTCCGGACCGCCAGGGTAGGATTTGAATACCTCTGCCCTATCACTGGATCAAGTTTCACCAAATGTTCATTCATAGTCTCACTGTACACAGGCACATTATCAGATAGACAATACATATTCTCTCAAGAGGAATTACTCCAAACAATTCTTTGTTCATTTCTGATTCGGGAAGCATTTCAGTAGGAATGATGCTTTAAAGCTGCGATAGGTAACTTTTTGGGGTAACCCCGACCAAATTCACATAGAAATGTGCGTTATAGAGCTCATTCTCATGGAAAGGAAGTCTAAGAAGTGGTAGATCTGTTCTATGTGAGCAATGTCTATGCTTCCCGTTCTTAAGTTTTTGTTTTTGCATCTTTTACTTTCGGTTTTGTACAGCAGCTTCAAACAGCTGAAAATACGACATGTTTGGTTATGGAAAATATACAATGATTCTCTACACTACACTTGCTTGTGCTGTCACATAAACTAGAATTAAGTAAGATCGATTTCTGCATAGTGCATCTTTAACCTTAACGTGGGAATTATCTTGGCTTGGGTTCTGCTGGGGTTGTGTGCCTCTGTAGTACAGGAAATTACTGAGTACAGCTATCCCTGGAACCTGGGCGATGTGGAGGGGAAAATGTTTTTCTCATGCTGATAGTTATTGTTTTTCTATTGCCCGGAAATGAAGCTGGTGCCAGAGCTGGAGCAATCTATATTGATCCTGACCTGACATGACAGGGTCTCTTCTCTCTCTTTATCAGGCTCACCTGACCACACACACACACACACACACACACACACACACACACACACACACACACACACACACACACACACACACACACACACACACACACACACACACATAGCTACCTGGAGTGTATCTCTCTTACACGTACACAGGGTGTTGATATAGAAGTACAGTGGTTCACTAATGGTTGTGAGGTAACGTTGTTGGAGTGTGTCAGGCCCTGCTAACCCAGGACAGAAATAGAGGGAACATAAACATTGATGGTTATCATGGCCAAAGAACATTGGCAGGCTGGCTGGATTGCTGGAGGCCACCAACCTGATCCAGGCCTGAGTCGCGGCCCATGGAAGGGACGGGCTGTGGTCGGTGGGAACCAACAATATGGAAAATGTGAATTCCTTCAGCTTCCTTCACTAGTACAGGCAGTTATTTGTTTATTACCCTTTCATCCTGTCATTCTTTTCTTGCTTTCTTTCTTGTTGGTTTTACCCTTTATCTAATCTAAATGGGAACTGAGGTTCTGGCGGCTGAGAGAGAGAGAGAGAGAGACAGAGAGAGAGAGACAGAGAGACAGAGAGAGAGAGAGAGAGAGAGAGAGAGAGAGAGAGAGAGAGAGAGAGACAGAGAGACAGAGAGAGAGAGAGAGACAGAGAGACAGACAGAGAGAGAGAGAGAGAGAGAGAGAGACAGAGAGACAGAGAGACAGACAGAGAGAGAGATAAGGCAAACAAGCATGTTAGGTGCAACGTAGGGGGTCAATTATTGAGTGAAGGGGTCCTTTTGAGATGAAATGAAAAAGTAGAACAACATTACTATAAAGCCTTGCACACATCACACCGAATGTCGACCTAGCGTTGGTCTGCTGATCATTTAGAGTGCTGTGTTTTAGGGACCACCCGCTGCAGACGTCTGTCTGACTGCTGTCATTTTTCACGCTGATTCAACATGAAAAAAATTAAATTACATTCAGAGGTGCTAAGTACTCTCGGCCAGCAAACGCTATTGGTGTGTCTCTCAGACCTGTCGGCCAGCTCTCATCCACTTCCTCAGTACTTTCAGGGAACCCTGCCAACCTAGGCAGTTTTATATTCCAAAAGCAAACAGTCACGGATTTAAAATTAAAATGAGTTAAAAAGAAGGAATCCCTCCATTAGCCGAAAAGTAAATATGACGTGAAGTCTGGGTGTTGGATAAGAAATTAGCTTTAGACTTAACACTCTGGATCCTCTCCTCTCCTCTCTCTGGATCCTCTCCTCTCTCCTCTCTCTGGATCCTCTCCTCTCTCCTCTCTCTGTATCCTCTCCTCTCTCCTCTCTCTGGATCCTCTCCTCTCTCCTCTCTCTGGATCCTCTCCTCTCTCCTCTCTCTGGATCCTCTCCTCTCTCCTCTCTCAGGTTAAAGAAGGATTGTTTTATGTTTTTTTATAACACACTACAACGCTGCTGGGTTTTTCACTCTCAACCATTTACCATGTGTATCAAGAATTATCCACCACCCAAAGGGCCTCCAGTTAACTTGACATAATGATATAATGGGCCAGCATCCCTGTGGAACCCTTTAGACACCTTGTAGAGTCTTTGAGGCTCTTCTGAGGGCAAAAGTGGGAACTCAATATTAGGAAGGTGTTCATAATGTTTGGTATACTAGTAGAAGTGTCGAATTCCAATGTGGAATGGAACACGATTCACGCATGCATGTGTGCCCGCACATAAATAAATATACTTTCCGAATGCACTGTATACAGGTACATACTAGTGATGATCTGATGCCCGCACCCACCCCTAACTTGCAAATATAGAAAAAGCGCTGTACAGTAAGAGATGGCGTAACAAGTTTCTTTTTTTGTTCTAGATAGGCCGGTTTCTGTTTATAATTTCGGACATGTTGGTAGGTTATTTGTTAGTCAACTTGTCTATAATTAGATACATGCAGCTTCTCTTCTGTTCAAGACTAAATAAACACGAAAATACAGTGGGGAGAACAAGTATTTGATACACTGCCGATTTTGCAGGTTTTCCTACTTACAAAGCATGTAGAGGTCTGTAATTGTTATCATAGGTACACATCAACTGTGAGAGACGGAATCCAAAAATCCAGAAAATCACATTGTATGATTTTTAAATAATTAATTTGCATTTTATTGCATGACATAAGTATTTGATCACCTACCATCCAGTAAGAATTCCGGCTCTTACAGACCTGTTAGTTTTTCTTTAAGAAGCCCTCCTGTTCTCCACTCATTACCTGTATTAACTGCACCTGTTTGAACTCGTTACCTGTATAAAAGACACCTGTCCACACACTCAATCAAACAGACTGCAACCTCTCCACAATGGCCAAGACCAGAGAGCTGTGTAAGGACATCAGGGATAAAATTGTAGACCTGCACAAGGCTGGGATGGGCTACAGGACAATAGGCAAGCAGCTTGGTGAGAAGGCAACAACTGTTGGCGCAATTATTAGAAAATGGAAGAAGTTCAAGATGACGGTCAATCTCCCTCGGTCTGGGGCACCATGCAAGATCTCACCTCGTGGGGCATCAATGATCATGAGGAAGGTGAGGGATCAGCCCAGAACTACACGGCAGGACCTGGTCAATGACCTGAAGAGAGCTGGGACCACAGTCTCAAAGAAAACCATTAGTAACACACTACGCCGTCATGGATTAAAATCCTGCAGCGCATGCAAGGTCCCCCTGCTCAAGCCAGCGCATGTCCAGGCCCGTCTGAAGTTTGCCAATGACCATCTGGATGATCCAGAGGAGGAATGGGAGAAGGTCATGTGGTCTGATGAGACAAAAATAGAGCTTTTTGGTCTAAACTCCACTCGCCGTGTTTGGAGGAAGAAGAAGGATGAGTACAACCCCAAGAACACCATCCCAACCGTGAAGCATGGAGGTGGAAACATCATTCTTTGGGGATGCTTTTCTGCAAAGGGGACAGGAAGACTGCACCGTACTGAGGAGAGGATGGATGGGGCCATGTATCGCAAGATCTTGGCCAACAACCTCCTTCCCTCAGTAAGAGCATTGAAGATGGGTCGTGGCTGGGTCTTCCAGCTTGACAACGACCCGAAACACACAGCCAGGGCAACTAAGCAGTGGCTCCGTAAGAAGCATCTCAAGGTCCTGGAGTGGCCTAGCCAGTCTCCAGACCTGAACCCAATAGAACATCTTGGAGGGAGCTGAAAGTCTGTATTGCCCAGCGACAGCCCCGAAACCTGAAGGATCTAGAGAAGGTCTGTATGGAGGAGTGGGCCAAAATCCCTGCTGCAGTGTGTGCAAACCTGGTCAAGAACTACAGGAAACGTATGATCTCTGTAATTGCAAACGAAGGTTTCTGTACCAAATATTAAGTTCTGCTTTTCTGATGTATCAAATACTTATGTCATGCAATAAAATGCAAATTAATTACTTAAAAATCATACAATATGATTTTCTGGATTATTTTTTTTTAGATTCCGTCACACAGTTGAAGAGTACCTATGATAAAAATGACAGACTTCTACATGCTTTGTAAGTGGGAAAACCTGCAAAATCGGCGGTGTATCAAATACACTGTATGTCATACATCAATACAATGAATGCTTCAATCTAGTTGACATCGGTAAAGTTTTCTCTTTCATCTCTGCTTTTCTCACGCAGTGAAGACGTTTAGGGACTGGGGAGAAAATGCAATAACCTTTCTTCTACAGTGAGCCTTCAGACCCCTTGACTTATTTGACATTTTGTGGTGTTACAGCCTCAATTTAAAATGGATTAAATAAATACAAATCTCACCCATCTACACACAATACCCCATAATGAGAAAATTAAAACACAATTTACATACACCACACGAAACAAAAGTATGTGGACACCTGCTCGTCTCATTCCAAAATCATTCATATTGAGTTGGTCCCCCATTTGCTGCTATAACAGCCTCCACTCGTAAATTTTTTTAATTTTACAAATAATTTCTACATTTTCTCCAAACAAAATTCCACTTTGACATTGTGGAGTATAATGTTATACAAAATTCTAAATTTAATCAATTTAAAATTCAGACTGTAACACAACAAAATGTGGGGGGGGGGAAATTGAGGTGAATACTTTCTGAAGGCACTGATAATGTACATTGATAAAGTTTGATCATAATGTTACTGCGTCCCCTCCGCCATGTTAAACACATGGATTCATTATTAAGGGGACAAGGTGACATTAACACAACTCTCATTTAAAATCACCAATGGTAACAAGATATTCTCTTAACTAATTTAAATAAGTACAATTGTGTGCTTTATATTGCTAGATAGCTACTCTACTGGTGCCAATATTTTACAGTAGGGTGTCAGGAAATATCATTCAAAGTTTACCTTATTCATCTATGGCAAAGATATTTATATCTTTCTCCTTTCATCTGTGTCTGTTGTTACCTAGTTACTGGCTAGCTAGGTCTTCATCTGTGTCTGTTGTTAGCTAGTTACTGGATACTGTGGGGACCTGACCTTTTAGTTAATAACCTATTCATGCTTTGTTAACATAATATCAGGGTGTTGCTGTAGGTGTACTTGGCTGCTCGAAACAACAACTTTGCCCGGAGACAGAGCACCAAGGGGTTGGGACCAACCCGTGCGCCAACGGATAGGCTGAGTAAGTCTAAACCACACTCAGCCTCTACCCTGACTGGTCTGTTCGGAAACCGGAACTAACTCTGTCTGGGGTATTTAAAGAAGAACACGTGAAACTGTAGTCAGTTCTCTGTCTGCCCTGCGTGGTGTTACAGTGAGCCTGTATACGAACCTTCATACTTATCATCTATACATTTGCATTTAATAAACTTAGCTTAGTTTGAAACAGCTCCTGATGTCTTATCCTATTCCAATACCAGATTTGAATTGACGCGATCTAACAATACCTAGGTCTTCATCTGTGTCTGTTGTTAGCTAGTTACTGGATACCTAGGTCTTCATCTGTGTCTGGTGTTAGCTAGTTACTGGCTCGCTAGGTCTTCATCTGTGTCTGTTGTTAGCTAGTTACTGGCTAGCTAGGTCTTCATCTGTGTCTGTTGTTAGCTAGTTACTGGATACCTAGGTCTTCATCTGTGTCTGTTGTTAGCTAGTTACTGGATACCTAGGTATTCATCTATGTCTGGTGTTAGCTAGTTACTGGATACCTAGGTATTCATCTGTGTCTGGTGTTAGCTAGTTACTGGCTAGCTAGGTCTTCATCTGTGTCTGTTGTTAGCTAGTTACTGGCTCGCTAGGTCTTCATCTGTGTCTGTTGTTAGCTAGTTACTGGCTCGCTAGGTCTTCATCTGTGTCTGTTGTTAGCTAGTTACTGGCTAGCTAGGTCTTCATCTGTGTCTGTTGTTAGCTAGTTACTGGCTAGCTAGGTCTTCATCTGTGTCTGTTGTTAGCTAGTTACTGGATACCTAGGTCTTCATCTGTGTCTGTTGTTAGCTAGTTACTGGATACCTAGGTATTCATCTATGTCTGGTGTTAGCTAGTTACTGGATACCTAGGTATTCATCTATGTCTGGTGTTAGCTAGTTACTGGATACCTAGGTATTCATCTATGTCTGGTGTTAGCTAGTTACTGGCTAGAAGGTCTTCAGCCAGCATGGAACAAAAGGGGTGAAGGGTCATTCAAAACTCCAAAGCACTTGTCAAGTCAACAACATCCGTTAGTGCTGCTGTGAATCACATCACAAGAGACATGCCAAACAGTAGATGCAAATAAAAATCACTAACCAGGTTTCCATCCAACTTTTTTATGCGAGTAAAAAGCATGGCAGATAAAAAAATGTCATGACAAGCCCGATGGAAACAGAACATTTTGGGGTAAACTTTTCCAAATACACTAGACAAGTTGTGATCTTTTTGTGTCTGTAAACAAATATTGATTTAATAACCATCCTATCGAGTCACGTGATGACATGTTGTGTGGTCCTCCCACTACGACACATCGGTAAAGCATACCGTTTATTAGGCTACAGATTAAATAAGTTATAATGAACTTCACAGGGTGAGGAAAGTGTAAGGTGATGAGCTTGATGCTCCTTTCCAATAAATATCGAGGGTCTTATTCTGGTGGGATGATCATCGATGCTTGTCTGCCATTTAAGACTATAATCTCACTCCTTTGTCCATAATAATATAATTATGTTGGTTTGAATGCAAGTAAAACACACTCGCTATAAAACAGACTGTTTTTGGTGAGAAAACCATCAGAACAGTTGAAAAAGCGATGAAAACCAATTTAACTTGTATATTTTAAATCGGTACATGGGAATTTAACCGCAAAAGTTATTTTTATGTGCACTACATCATCACACACAGCCTTTTATCTGTAACAAGTCAATTTGATGGAAACACATATCTGGTGGGAAAATGCACACATTGTTTTTATACAGATTACAGAATATTCACATTAAAATCTGAATTGAATGGAATGGAAACCTAGCTACTGATACAATTTCAATGTTGTTTGAGTTGCTTTGTGTATCAACAAATTAGCTTGAGATGATTTCACAGCAACACTGCATGCAAGTTGTTTGACATTTCAAAGATCTGTCAGTCAAGACTAGCTCATGAATATAACATAAATACCACCTTTACAGACGGTCCCTAACTGCACATTCATTCTCTTATGCTGAAAGAAATAAATCATATTTCTCCTGTTCCCGAGTCAAAATGTACATTTGGTGCATCATTTTACTGCAAGAACTCTTAATTCTGCAGGAGTTCATATTATATTAGGCTAGGTGAGAGGTTATAGACCTACAGTTGATGTCCAGATAGGTTAGGCTACTAGTTAGGCTACTAGTTAGGCTACTAGTCCATTAAACCAACAGTACAGTTCCCTTGAAGTGCCATATTTGAAGCCCCTGTCATGTGACCGTGGAATTTGTATAGCGCTTCTACAAACAACACACATCTTTCCTAAACATTAAGCTACTGTTCTGACCCTCCCTTCTCTTTCTTTTCAACTCTCCACGTCGCTGCTTTTCTCTTATTAAGTTAAAGTCCAACATGGTCCTTTTTGCTTCGGATGGTCGACGTTAACTTTTCCTTCCCAAGATCCCAAAAGCATTTGGCATTTGGTGAGCGTACAGTTTGGCTCTAAAACTTATGCTTACGCACTTACGCCAGATAAAAAATAATGAAAGAAAAACCAGTGTAGCCTAAAGATATGAACTGCACAAGAATTCTACATTCATGGATTTTTATATGCATGGTTTTCTCTTTATTCAACTCCCCGCCACTCACTTGCCCTTCATCCACACAATATTTCATTATCCTAAACCCCGCCCGAGGGTTATGAGTCGACCCACGCATCGCTATGACCCACAATGTGGTCTGATCTAAACCCTGGCACTGAGCCTTTTCTGAACCCGGAACCAGTGAAGTCCAGATACCCGACATACTATCTCTGTACATAATGAGATTCTAAATATCTCTTAATTACATTGTATTTGTCACACACTTCGTAAACAACAGGTTACTTATAGATGCTTACTTATAGAAAAAATTATAACACATGGAATGAATATACAATGAGTAATGATAACTTGTCTATATACACAGGGTACCAGTACTGAGTCCATGTTCAGGGGTACCAGGTAACTGAGGTAGATATGTACATATAGGTAGGGATAAAGTGACTAGGCAACAGGATAGATAATAAACAGTAGTAGCAGCGTTTGTGATCAGTCAAAAGAGTTGCAAAGAGAGTCAATGCAGATAGTCCGGATAGATATTTGTGGCTCGGGGATAGAAGCTGTTCAGGGTCCTGTTGGTTCCAGACTTGGTGCACTGGTACCGCTTGCCGTGCGGTAGCAGAGAGAACAGTCTATGACTTGGGTGGTTGGAGTCTTTGACAATTTTTAGGGCATTCCTCTGACACCACCTGGAGGTTCTGTATGACAGAGAGCAGAGTGTGCTAATCTCTCAAATCTACTCGTGCATTATGTCTCTTGATGTGCATTCCACTGATAAAATCAAGTCGGCTTGGGAGCGGGAGATGGGGGTTGAGTTTACGCAGGAGTGGTGGAGTGAGGCAATAGACAGGATACGCTCCACGACACCTTGTGCTCGCCTGGGTCTTATCCAATATAAAGTGGTACACAGAGTGCACTTCTCCAAGGCCGGACTGGCTTGTATTTACCCTGACGTAAAGGATGAGTGTGATAGATGCCATGCCTCCCCCTGTGATCTCACTCATATGTTTGCCCAATGCCCTTTCTTAAATAGCTATTGGGACTCTATATTCAAGGTACTGTCTGAGGTGCTGGGTGTGGCCTTGCGGCCGTGCCCTCTGTTAGCAGTGTTTGGCATCCCTGCTGACTTGTCCTCCTTGAACCACAGACGGGCAGAGGTGGTTGCATTCACTTCTTTACTGGCCAGACGTAGAATACTTTTGGATTGGAAGTCAGTCCACCCCCCATCCATCTCTCAATGGCTCAGGGATGTTATGTTTTTCTTGCAACTGGAAAAAATAAAATTTTCAATAAGGGGCTCCACTTTCAACTTTACAAAAAAATGGCAGCCATTTATTTCTTACTTTGAAAAGTTAGAGACACTGAAAACCCCTGATTAGTTTACTTATCTTTCTTTCCTCCCTTTCTTTTTCTTTTCTTCTTTCTCCTTCCCTTGTACTGTGTTGGTTTTCTCGTGCATTTTATGTTTTCCAGGTCCTCGTTTTTAGGTATGTAGTCTATGTCTGTGTCTGTGTTTGTGTTTGTGTGTGTGGGGTTTACTGGGAATGATGGGGGATAGAGTTTAAGAAATACACTGAGCAGTGGTCTACTCTCTGAGTGCTAGTTTTCATTGTCACTACTGTCTACCTGTTCAATAAAAAATATTGTGTGGACAGAGAGCTCTGCCCCAATGGTGTACTGGGTCGTACGCACTACCCTCTGTAGCGCCTTGAGGTCAGATGCCAAGCAGTTGCCGTACCAAGAGATTATGCAGCCAGTCAAGATACTCTAAATGGTGCAACTGTGGACCTTTTTGAGGATCTGAGAGCCCATGACAAATATTTTCAGCCTCCTGAGGGGGAAGAGGCGTTGTTGGTGTGTGTGGACCATGTTAACTCCTTAGTGAAATTAAGCGTCAAGTTTTGTAGCCACTTCCTGTTAAAAGACTAGATGTCGAAGGTCAAGAACGGACCAGCCTTCGCCCCGTTATATTGACCTTATAAGGTTTTGCAACAGACTATAACAAGGACAATTTGAAGATTTAGAGACAATTATTCCCTTGTTCATAGCATGCAGCCAACGAGGTATTTATGGTTTTGTCTGTATGTAATTTGTTTAAACCGTATCCTACATGCTACGCATGGCCTCTTGATTTTATGCTAACAATGACTGTTTACTTATGCTTTAGTTCACGGTGGATTTGGAGCTGATTCGACAACTTCATTAAAACCAGTAGAAAGAAAGCCACTTGTGTTTGAATAACACCCGTAAATGTGGATGGGGGCGTGCTCGGCCCTCCATTTCATGTAGTCCACGATCAGCTCCTTTGTCTTTCTGTTTGGATGAGGGAGGGGTTGTTGTCTTGGCACCACACTGCCAGGTCTCTGACCTCCTCCCGATAGGCTGTCTCATCTAAACCTAATGATGGTGAGCAAAATGGTGTTGAACAGTGAGCTGTCGTAAATTAACAGCATTTTCACATAGGTGTTCCTCTTGCCATGAGTGAGCAGAACTGTCATCAATGCAAAAGGTGGCTACTTTTGAAGAATCTCAACTATAAAATATATTTTGATTTGTTTAAAAACATGTTTTTTATTACTACATGATTCCATATGTGTTATGTCAGTTTTGATGTCTTCACTTTTATTCTACAATGTAAGAAATTGTGCAAACCCAGTCTAATCATCACACTGCCTAGTTGCCTTTCTTTTGCCGCCGCTTCCTCTTTCGAGTCCCAGAGATCAGGGCCTGGTCCCGGGTAAGCATAACATCCAGAGCTGCCCACTCTCAGACGGTGGCAGGCTCTGTCCAGGCAACCCCGGGTACAGGCTTCAAACTTGGCAGCTGAGAAGGCACGAGAAGTGCCGGTTCTTCCTCACTGCCCTTATTTTTACACACCCTGAGGGAGAGGAGATGAGGCAGCCAAGACGACTTTGACTCCATACCAAACCCATTTGCCTGAGGCTTTGTAGCCACCCAGACTGTCCTGGGGCTCCCCTATACAAAGTGACAACTGTTAATGACTGTCCGTTGTCTATCCACTGAGCCCTGTCTCATGATCTCCAAGTGCAGTAAATCAGAAAATGTAAGGGGTTTTCCACAGCAGCAACACTACATAATTTACAGAGCAAAACAAAGCCTCTCGTTCTACTCAATGACGTTGACGACATAGCCTAAACACTATCATGGAAAGTTTTCAACAGGTTTTTCTGATCTTCTGATTCATTGATAGGTAATGGAATAATTATCCTATTGGTTTGAGGATTTATTTAGTCCAGTCTCGTGATTTTCAAATGTAAACATCATACAGTAATCTCATCTGTCCAGTGTTTCCAGATGTCTATGAAATATGGCCTATAATTAATTCCAATATGAGTCAAATATTTTTGTTTTCCCTACAAATGGTAATTAAGTATGTAAAAAAAAAGAAAAGTTTTTTCTGTGTTGGAGTGGTCTGGGCATTTACTGGTCATAAAAAATATGAATGCAAGTAGACATTACATCATCCTCTATGAGGTAATAGCAAGCATTATATGTAGTCATCATAAAACGTTGCGTAGCATTCGATTTGGCTGCTGGGGGGAAAGGAGACCCACAGCTCCACTAAAACCATTGACAACTTGGCCTATGTGCCGTTTTCATGGGATTGTTAAATATGTTATACGTATTTGGTTTTAATATCATCACCTCTTGAAGAGCAGAGTCAGAACTAAACATGTAACTCTATCATCAGAGTTATACATCAAGTAACTTTTCATGATCAGTAAACATCAATTGATTATGTATCATTTAGCTATTTGATTAAACATTTTAGGACCCCCAATAGGCGGCGCACAATTAGCCCAGCGTCGTCCGGATTGGGGGGGGGGGGGGGGGGGGTTGCGGGGGGCTAGCAACTCTTTGTGGGGGGCCGAGTGCCTGCAGGCTGACCCCAGTAGCCAGTTGAACCGTGTTTCCTCCAACACATTGAAGCGGCTGGCTTCCAGGTTAAGCTGGCGTGTGTTAAGGAGCGCGGTTAAGCAGGTCATGTTTCGGAGGACGCATTACTCCACCTTCGCCTCTCCCGAGCCCGTTGGGGAGTTGCAGAGATGAGACAAGATTGAAATTGGGGAGAAAATAAAAAAATCATAATAATACAGGTTTTTGTCTGTCCTATATTTAGGAGATATAACAACGCTCAGGAAATAAGTAAATATATATCTACACACATATTTAACCCCTTTTTTGGGTAGGCACAAAACTACCGCCATACTTTTTGTTTTAACCAGTATCGGTTACCTTCAGACAAGTCCTGTGACACTTATGCACTTGTGGGGGTCATATAGCAAAATAGAGAGAATCTCCCCTTTCTACAGTGGGGTCACATTAGTTTGTAGCCCAAACGGTTCGGACGCTACAAACAGAAGTTGGCACATTGAAGTTAATGACTGCAGACGCGTCCTGTGACACATGTGGGAGTCATAGAGAAAAATGGAGAACCATCGTTTTGGTAATAGTTTGTAGGCCAAACCATTCAGACGCTACAGACGTTGTTTTGTGAAAAGACCGATTTTCAGGATGTCTTATGGTCTATACAAACACCTGTGGTGGATTGAGACGCAGCCCATGGAAATAAAACAGATATCTTTAGCTTAAACTGACAGATTTTGATAGGGATTTTTTGATTATGTTTTTATTAAGTCATCTTTTATCAATGTAGCCTATCATGTCTGTCAGCAGCAACCGTGATGAAACACTGAAAAACAATCATGAAAAGTGGATAATGTTTGGCGAACTTCGCTAGCTAGGCCTACGTTGGTTGGAGAAAAAAAGTACATTCGATCTACTTACCACTATGTTTAGCCAACTGTACAAAGTTTTACCGGTAGCTAGGACATTATCAGCTAACAGTACATCGGCAAATGCGCCCTTCTGCTGCTTGACAGGCAGAGCTCACAAAGAATTAGAAATTAAGGTATCCACACACTGACATGGGTCCAGCAGGTAGAGTTAACGGAAAATGGCAACGTAGCTACTGACCAAGCGTCCTCCAGGGGGAAGCTGGGAATCGGTCAGTACCCTACAGAGTAATATGAGGAGAGTGTAATGTATGTAGATATTCTAAACAATTTTCAAGTGTAATAGTACCATGTAGAATAAACCACCCGTCACATAATACTGTAGAAGCAGTATAATGCTAATCTTTCATCTTCTGTTGTCATACACAGCCAGTACAGAAACTGCACCTATCAGCATTTAGTCTGGTGGTGCATGTTAACCATCATCCTTTCGTATGGTGTCCCATATATACTGAACAGAAATATAAACGCAATTCGCAACAATTTCAACGATTTTACAGTTCATATAAGGAAATCAGTCAATTGAAATAAATTAATCAAATGTGACCAACCTGAAGTGGGACTGGTGCCTGGCCATGTACTGCCTTAGCCTTCTGCTCCTGATATGGTAGGGGGGATTCCCACAACACTGATGAACAACAAATACACCAGGTTTTGTAAGTAACCTATGAATTAAATAAATGATCATCACTCAATGAACACAACTAAAATAACTTTTCTCTAGTTTGGAAGTAATTCTGCTAATAGAGTGACTAAGTACAGAAGAGATTCACTCCATTACTAATGCAACTAGCTGTGTAACGTTACGTTGCTGAATGCTTGCTGACACGTATTTGTAGCATGTTAGCTAAAAAGACTGTTACTGAGGCTAAACAAGTACCATATTTTCATTTATTTTTGCCCTAGAACAAACAGACTCTTATGAGAACAGACATGTTGTTTTAACCCTAGTAGCAGACAAAGCCCCTGAATGCTAGCTAGCTAGTGCTAACTAACCTAGCCCTTGATTAAATCAAATAAAAATAAAATGGTCACATGCGTTGAATACAACAGGTGTAGACTTTACCGCGAAATGCTTATTTACGAGCCCTTAACCAACAATGCAGTTAAAAAGTAACACAATAACAATAACGAGGCCATCTACAGTTGAAGTCGGACGTTTACATACACTTAGGTTGAAGTCATTAAAACTCATTTTTCAACCACTCCACAGATTTCATGTTAACAAACTATAGTTTCGGCAAGTCGGTTAGGACATCTACTTTGTGCATGACACAAAGTTTAATATTACAGCTTTGAGTGTTCTTTCTACAATTTATGCTTTGGCCACAAATAAAAATGTAGGATGAGTCAACAACATTATTTGGGTATTAGAATATGAAAAGTGAGATTTTCACTGGACAAATTCAACAGTGCTGGTGATTTATAGGGCAAAACAAAGCAGTCCATTCACTCACTTCTGACTTTATATTACTACAGTAACATTATCAGAGTAAGATTTGAATAGACTTTGTAAGCTATCCATTGAAAGGAGGATGATAAGATCATGTATTGTACAAAAAACGATTTATCACAGAGGCGTTCTTGTGTGCTACTTAATGTTACAATGGATGTCTTGATCCATTAATAAACAAGTTAAACATTGAAATAGTTAAACAGTTAAATAAGAACTGGAGAGCCATCTAGTGGATAGGATGTATTACTGTGGCATGAACCCTCCGTAGCCTACAGTACATTTTCAAGATACTTTGAGGTGAATCCTATTTTGTTACGAGATACCATAAGAAAACTGAAAACATTTTATCACACATTATGCATATTTCCAGTATGCACTACGGTGCAGTATTTGCAGTGGTGTAAAGTACTTAAGTAAAAATACTTTAAAGTACTACTTAAGTAGTTTTTTGGGGTATCTGTACTTTACAACTTTTACCTAACTACATTCCCAAAGAAAATAATGTACTTTTTACTCCATACATTCTCCCTGACACCCAAAAGTACATGTTACATTTTGACAGGAAAATGGTCCAATTCACACACTTATCAAGAGAACATCCCTGGTCATCCCTACTACCTCTGATCTGGCGGACTCACTAAATACAAATGCTTCATTTGTAAATTATGAAATTATGAGTGTGGCCCTGGTTATCCGTCAATAAAAAGTAAAAAATACAATTGTGCTGCCTGGTTTGCTTATTATAAGGAATTTGAAATGATTTATACTTTTACTTTTTAGCAATTACATTTAATTTTGATACTTAAGTATATTTAAAATCAAATACTTTTAGACTTTTACTCAAGTAGTATTTTACTGGTTGACTTTCACTTTTACTTGAGTCATTTTCTGCAGAATGCAAAGTTACATTTAGACAATCCTTAAAAAAGACAAGATACTACATCCGCCCACTGCTCTCTGACTTTAACCAATACTAAACCAAATTCTTTGTACTATTACCCTAGCCCAGGGTGAAAAGGGGAGGATACTGGCCTAAAAACGACCTGCCTACCAACCTGCCAGAGAAACTGGTACCTCCACTGACGACCCTGGTCATTTACTGAGGCTGAAGGCCAGTAGAGGGGGTTGCTGCCACACTACATCCAAACATTATTTTGGAACAGTGCTTTTCCCAAGTGTGCAGGCTTTGGGTTCAGCACAGCACTATAACATTTTTCTGCCAACCCAAAACTCCTTGCTCCAAACACTCGCTACGCCACACCCATGGACGTTAGTTTCTTGGGGTGGGTTTGAGCCATAAGACACGTGGGTAAAGCAGCGTTTTGAAAATGTGTCATTGGCTTTGATAGTCTGATTGGTTAGAGATGATCCAATCAATGATGACTTTGTTTTGTACAAAACCCCTCATTTTAATGTCACTACAAGCGACTTCAACAATGTCGGTCTCAGACTGAAGTACAGTATGTAGGGAACCTAGAGCAGCGGAAGAATTCAGTTTGTCGTCAAGCCCTTGACAAGTTGACATTAGTTGAATCGGGGGGGTTGCTGTGCTAATAAATGGATGCAAATTTTTTAGGTAATCTCTAAAGTCATGTTTGTAATGACTAATCTGTTGATGAGGTCCTGAGGGTTCTTGTGAGAGCTGTTAGGTGGAGTGGAGACCACAGCTGGTCTGGACTGGAACCATATGTCAAGTCTTGTTACTCTGCCTCTCAACAGTAGAAATCAATGTGTGGGCCTGTACAGACTCTATGGGCCACTTTCCCAGACCGAGATCTATTGAGAATTTAATCCAGGACTAGGGTTAATCTGGGTCCACGATGCATTGGGATTAATTGACGGTCTCACCAAAAGGTAACTACGTGATCATAGAGTTGTAAGGGGATGGAGACGCTGACTGTGCCACAACTCATAAGGATTGGTCACAAACCATCCCTTCTGGGCCCATTCAGTTATCCGTTCTCAATGGTTTGGAGCAGAGCATATATTTACAAAACACTGTTAAAGGCTTTGGCTTTGGAGTGCTGTGATGCAACTCTTTAACATGCTAAAAAATTGTATTTGATCAGAGCCTGGCCCTTCAGGAACCTGTTATGATGTTAGGATCCTGTAACACTTAGGGCCACTGACAAACTGACAGCCCAGCATCATCTTCATTTACCTGTGACTCAAGACAGAATGATCCTAGCTGCAAGGAGAGGCTGAAAGCATTTAAACAGGTAAACATTCTCAATAGACCTATTCAATAATTAGTTATTGGTTCTGTGCTTAGGGTCGTTGTCCTGTTGGAAGGTGGACCGTCACCCCAGTCTATCTACCTACCTACCTACCTACCTACCTACCTACCTACCTACCTACCTACCTACCTACCTACCTACCTACCTACCTACCTACCTACCTACCTACCTATCTATCTATCTATCTATCTATCTATCTATCTATCTATTTTGTGACCACTGGTCTTAAAGGAATGGATATGTAGAGAATGTTTAAAATCCTACCCAAACTGTACTTTCATCTATCCAGTCTACATCATCAGTGGTCACAGACCATCTATCCAGTCTACATCATCAGTGGTCACAGACCATCTATCCAGTCTACATCATCAGCGGTCACAGACCAAAGGAGATGCATAAAAATGTATATATTGGGAGAGGGTCACAGGGGAAAGCTCCCACCACTAATGCAAGTGGCATGTGCCAGTGTTGTGTAATGGTACACTACATCCTGGTTGGCTCACACTGCTACAAAATACTAGCAGATCTGCAAATCCAACCAATATTATCCTGATCAAATGAGTTCACCATTCCTCCGTGTCAGGCAGTTGTTTGTCAACCCAGTCTGTGCTGATGCAACTAAAGCTTATTTTGGGTTCCATTCGGTGTCAACGTCAGGACAAGCTTTTAAAGTGGGTAAGGCTGGAAGCAAGGGGATCTAGTTACTACTGTGGATAGCTTGACTCCAGGCCTATGAAACAGACTAGCTTGCATGTACAAGGTTCTCTTAAACAGGATTGTTTAATGCTATACTTAATTTGTACTGTACACAGATAATCCCCACTTCATTCTCAAACAAAACAGAGTCATGTGGTAAAGCAGTAACATCTCAAGAGAAGACTAAACATATGGATGAATGGATTCAAGTCAGAGCAGTAATCACTAATAACAGTATAATATCATCCCTTTATTCTTTGATTGAGCTGACACTCATAAGACTGTAGACATACTAGTTGAAGGCAATAAGATACATTCACAAAAAGGTCCAGAAAATGACAAATAATTGAACTAGAGGATAAAACAGAAAGCAGCCATTGGGAAGGAGCGCTCAGGTTTCAGAAATAGCTGTGTTGTTGCTTTACAAAGAAGATGTTCTTACAGAGTCCCTCTGAATATTGCTCAACGAAAATAATAGATAGAATGTGTAATACCATTAGCACACTACATAGATGTGTGTGCATATATAAAACCAACTTTGGGTATACATTCTACTCAGAATTGACTGAGTATATTCAATACCAGCAGCATTTGATCAACTGAAAAACAGCTTCCATCTCCAAGCCATCAGACTGTTGAACAGCCACCACTAGCCGGCCTCCACCCAGTACCCTGCCCTGAACCTTAGAGACTGTTCTAGCCGGCTGCCACCCGGTACTCTATCCTGCACCTTAGAGACTGTTCTAGCCGGCCTCCACCCAGTACCCTGCCCTGAACCTTAGAGACTGTTCTAGCCGGCCTCCACCCAGTACCCTGCCCTGAACCTTAGAGACTGTTCTAGCCGGCTGCCACCCGGTACTCTAGAGTCATTGAACACGGGTCACTTTAATAATGTTTACATACTGTATTCTAGTCATAGAACACTGGTCACTTTAATAATGTTTACATACTGTATTCTAGTCATTGAACACTGGTCACTTTAATAATGTTTACATACTGTATTCTAGTCATTGAACACTGGTCACTTTAATAATGTTTACCTAATGTATTCTAGTCATTGAACTGATATACACTATATATATGTATATGTATATATTTATATTACGACAGTCTGAAGTTTACATACACTTAGGTTGAAGTCATTAAAACTCATTTTTCAACCACTTCACAGATTTCATGTTAACAAACTATAGTTTTGGCAAGTCGGTTAGGACATCTACTTTGTGTTGACTGGTGAGGATGGCAAGCTGGGTGGCCAGCATACGGTGGAACCGCTCCACCAACCCGTCGTTCTGGGGGTGGAGTGGCGTCGTCCTCGTCTTGTTCACCCCGAGCCACCGGCAAACCTCATCGAAGACCTGAGACTCGAAGTTCCGCCCCTGGTCACTGTGAAGTTCAGCGGGGACCCCGAAGCAGGTGAACATCTCCTCTACCAGTCTCTCTGCGGTCGTGATGGCACTCTGATCCGGCTACGCATAGGCCTCAGGCGACTTTGTGAAGTAGTCCATGGCCACGAGGACCCCGTCAAGGAGCTCGAAATTACCCCATTGAGAGTGGTAGGCCTTTACCTCGGGCCCCAGCGCTGACACCCCTGCCCACTCAGGCTGCCGCCCCATCTCCAGCCAGCTTCTCACCAACGCCAGGTCTCCTTCGGCATCGATTGGTCTCGTTCCTCTTGCCGCTGGCAGTAACGGCACTCCACAGCCGCGCAGGGAGAGCGCGTCAGCATTGCCATGATGTCGCCCCGCCCGATGCTGGATTCCGACATCACAAAGAAAGACTCTTAGCCTCTCCCTCGAATTGACGACTCCCTCGATTACATCGCGGGGTCCAGCTGATTCAGCTGCCTCGACCTGCACAGCGGTTACTGGCAGGTGGAGCTGGCCACCGACGCAAGACCAAACACCGCATTCACCATCAGGCAAGGGCTGTGGCAGTTCCGCATCATGCCGTTCGGACTCTGCAACGCGCCGGCTACGTTCGAGCTGGCTGACGTCCCCAGGAGCCGTTGTCGTACCTCGATGACCTGCTGGTGCACGCCAATTACTTCGACCGAGCCATTTCCAATCTGCGAGACTTTCCAATTTCCTCCCTTGACCGGACTGGAGCGCCACGGTTCTCTTGCCAAGGGTGATGGTTGTCCCCCGACACATTAACACAGTCGCCCCAGGCGGTCAGCAGGTTCCAGGCCAATAATGCCTGGGTCCCGGATGTCGGCAAGCCAGAACCCATGCACCAGCTCCTGGTCTCCAGCCTGGAATTTCAGTGCCTTCTTCCCTCTTATGCCAGCCTTTTCTCCCGTCACTGTGACCATCTGGATGGTGGTTGGCGACCAAGCCTTTGAAGGTGGCCCTGTGGTACCCGGGAGGACGCCATGTAGACCCAGTGTCTACCAGGGCTCGACAGGGCTGGCAGTCAAGTTGGCAGTTCAGGTACAGGCCTTTGGTGTGACCAAGGCGGCCGACCAGTGTGCATCAGCCTTGGAGGGGGGCTGGAGACTGGAGTGGTGAACCCCTCACTAGACCACTCCTGTCGTTTCCCACTGGCTGAGTGGCTCTGGCTTTTGGTGCTGGGCAGCGGTCAGTCGACCAGGGGGGAGGGCGTCGCCTGGGTGGTGGAAGCCAGTGCTGGGATCGTCGTGGTGGAGCCCGAACTTGGCAGACCTCTTCTGTCTCTTCCTCCTGATCGTAGTCAGCTAACCTGACACATGGTTGGCGAGCGGGAACCTTCTGTTGGATGGGCCACATGGATAGTACCCCTTCAGCTCGTTCGGCCTCGTGGAGTGCTTCACCGAAAGGTCTGGGGCCTGGCGAGGCAGACATGCTGGCGCAACTGCTCTGGTGCGAGCCCTCGCAGAAAGGCGTGAAGGGCAAGCTCCTCTTGCGCAGTTGCTTGGAACAGTGGGTAACCTTGTCGAGCGTGCAGCTGCACATCTGCAGCAAAGGTGCCCAGGCTTTCTTCTCCTTTTGGCGGTGCCTGGCCAGTTGCTCCCTGCTCTGATCCATGAATAGTCGCTGCCCAAATCTCCTCTCCAGTGCCATGGTCAAGGCCTGGAGATCCTGCTGTTCCGCTGGAGCTAGGTCGAGAAGCACCTGCAATGCTTTCCTTTCCAACGCCAGAGTCAGGTGGGTAGCAGCCTCTTCACTGCTCCAGCCGCTGTGTCGGGCCGTTAGGTGGACTTGTGAGAGGTATGGCTCTAACTGTCATCCCGTTGTATTTGGGCAGTTTGGCTGATGACCTGGGAACGGCTGCGGGATGTGGTAGGCTGGGTGTGAGGATCAGTAGTTGTGATAGTTTGGGATCTGTGGCAGGCAGCGTGACATCGCCAGTAGTAGCCCTCCTGGTCATTAGGGGGCAAACAGTAGCCACGGGTTGTGGGCGTTGCCTTGTTGCAGTATTCTGATGGTGTAGCCGTGGGGCACTGGAGCCATCGGGCGCACTAGGTAACTTCCATCTCTGGCAGACTCCATCTTCTGCCGCCTCAGGTCTGCTCAAGCGCTCTCTCCAGCTCTTCACTCTCTCCATTTTTCTTCCGATAGCTTAATCCCACATCTGACATCATCGTGGAAAGCTTGGTCGGAAGAATAGGGCGTTAAACAGAAACTGGTATTTTATGCATTTCCTGTGTTCCCACTTTATTTAACAACTCAACAAGGAACATGAACCCCGGCCATATAAGGCTCAGTCACGGTAACCACATTGTTGAAACTCACACTGTCCCAATCCCCTGAACACAAACAACCCATAACTTCAATAACCACATATATCAACTAGAATAACGAAACATGAACACAACACATCACTGATTTAGTGCTGAATTTTGATTGTCCCATAATCCTTCAGTGCATAACAATGAGTACTAATGAACACCTCTTCAGATCGCTAAAATATGTTACGAATTCTTGGTAGGTGGCTAACTTTAGCTAGCTCGCTAAAGTTAGCTAGGCTAGGGTTAAGGTTAAGTTTAGGAGTTAGGTTAAAGGGTTAGGGGAAGGGTTGGCTAAAGGGTTAAGGTTAAGGTTAGCTAAAGGGGTTAAGGTTAGGGTTAGGGCAAGGGTTAGCTAACATGCTAAGCATTTGAAAAGTTGCCAATTAGCTAAAATGCTAAAGTTGTTCGTGATGAGATTTGAACTCGCAACCTTTGATTTACAAGACATTCATACTGGACACAGAGACATAAAAATGGTATCCACAAATTACATAAAGTTGCAAAAATCCTGATGAGCCTGGTCAGACAGGAAACAGGAAGCTAAATCAAAAAGCCAAATCATCACGATTGCTCTGGAGGTCAGATGAGATCCCCTGCTGACTGTGGAGGTCAGAAGAGATCCCCTGCTGACTGTGGAGGTCAGAAGAGATCCCCTGCTGACTGAGGTCAGATGAGATCCCCTGCTGACTGTGGAGGTCAGAAGAGATCCCCTGCTGACTGTGGAGGTCAGATGAGATCCCCTGCTGACTCTGGAGGTCAGAAGAGATCCTGAGGTCCCAGGTGAATTATAATAGGAGTAGCAATAGTCTGTGGCTGGTAAAAGGCACTGTCAATGTACAGACCGCCTACAGAAAGGGTGAAAGAAGGGGAGGGAGCAGAGAGACTGTGGTTACAGCCGTGGCCTGTAGAGGGCAGTGTTACACAGTTGACAAGGCACATTTTGGTAACGATATTGTGGTTTGATAATGGAGTGATTGTGTGTTGGATTAGGTGAAGACTGGTAGAGGATTTGAGTGGATATGAAAGTGGTGACATGGGTCTAGCTGTGAATTTCAGAAGTATTTTTTTACCTATAAAAATATACATCATACAAAACTAAAATAAACAATATTTTTTAAAGGTTCTCTGTGTAGGTTCTACACATGGGGGTGAACAGTTGTCCTAAAACAGGTAGTAGTGACGGGGAACAGGAGAGGCTTGGGACAATCTTATGACAGGGAACATTAGTGAAGGCATTCGCCAGAGAAAACATATAACGAAATTGTACAGTATTCATTCAAATGAAACTTTAAACATAGGTCAGCCAAGTGGGCCATATCACTATTAAAAAAAACGTGCTGAAACAGTGCCTTCAGAAAGTATTCACACCCCTTGACTTTTTCCAAATGTTGTGTTTCAGCCTGAATTTCAAATGGTTTAAATTTTGATTGTGCCACTAATCTACACACAATACCCTATAATGTCAAAGTGGAATTATGTTTCTAGAAAGTTTTACAAATTCATAAAAAAGGAAAAGCTGAAATGTCTTGGGTCTAAGTATTGAACCCCTTAGTTATTGCAAGCCTAAATAACTTCAGGAGTAAAAATGTGCATAAAGTCAGTAAGTTGCATGGACTCTATGTGCAATAATGGTGTTTAACATGATTTTTGAATGACTACCCCATCGCTGTAACCCACAGGTACAATTATCTGTAAGGTCCATCAGTCGAGCAGTGAATTTGAAGCACAGATTCAACCACAAAGACCAGGGAGGTTTTCCAATGCCTCACAAAGAAGGGCACCTATTGGTAGATAGGTAAAACAAACAGAAAAGGCAGACATTGAACATCCCTTTGGGCATGGTGAAATTATTAATTACACTTTGGATGGTGTATCAATACACCCAGTCACTACAAAGATACAGACGTCCTTCCTAACTCAGTTGCTGAAGAGGAAGGAAACCATTTAGGGATTTCACCATGAGGACAATAGTGATTTTAAAACAGAGTTAAATGGCTGTGATAGGATAAAACTGAGGATGGATCAACAAAATTGTAGTTACTCCACAATACTAACCTAAATGACAGTGAAAAGAAGGAAGCCTGTACAGAATAAAAATATTCCCAAACTGCATCCTGTTTGTAATAAGGCACCAAAGTAATACTGCAAACGTAGCAAAGAAATTCACTTTTTGTCCTGAATACGAAGCATTATGTTTGGGTCAAATCCAACTCAACACATCACTGAGTATCACTCTTCATATTTTCAAGCATGGTGGCGGCTGCATCATGTTATGGGTATGGTGGTGGCTGCATCATGTTATGGGTCTAGTGGTGGCTGCATCATGTTATGGGTATGGTGGAGGCTGCATCATGTTATGGGTATGGTGGTGGCTGCATCATGTTATGGGTATGGTGGTGGCTGCATCATGTTATGGGTATGGTGGAGGCTGCATCATGTTATGGGTATGGTGGTGCTGCATCAGGTTATGGGTATGGTGGTGGCTGCATCATGTTATGGGTATGGTGGTGGCTGCATCATGTTATGGGTATGGTGGTGGCTGCATCATGCTATGGGTATGGTGGTGGCTGCATCATGCTATGGGTATGGTGGTGGCTGCATCATGTTATGGGTATGGTGGTGGCTGCATCATGCTATGGGTATGGTGGTGGCTGCATCATGTTATGGGTCTAGTGGTGGCTGCATCATGTTATGGGTATGGTGGTGCTGCATCATGTTATGGGTATGGTGGTGGCTGCATCATGTTATGGTATGGTGGTGGCTGCATCATGTTATGGGTATGGTGGTGGCTGCATCATGTTATGGGTATGGTGGTGGCTGCATCATGTTATGGGTATGGTGGTGGCTGCATCATGTTATGGGTATGGTGGTGGCTGCATCATGTTATGGGTATGGTGGTGGCTGCATCATGTTATGGGTATGCTTGTAATCGTCAAGGACTAGGGAGTTGTTTTAGGATAACAATTAAAGGAATAGAGTTAAGCACAGGAAAAGTCCTAGAAAACCTGGTTCAGTTTGCTTTCCAACAGACACTGGGAGACAAATCCACCTTTCAGTAGTGGAGTTACCTATCAAGACGACATTGAGTGTTCCTGAGTGGCCTAGTTACAGTTTTTACATAAATTGGCTTGAATATCTATGGCAAGGCTTGAAAATGGCTGTCTAGCAATGATAAACAACCAACTTGACAGAACTTGAAGAATCCAGGTTTGCAAAGCTCTTAGAGACCCAGAAAGACTGACAACTGTAATTGCTACCAAAGGTAATTCAAATATGTATTGACTCAGGGGATTGAATCCTTATCTTTATTTTAATAAAATAATAAATATATAATTTTTCTTACACTTTGACAGATTATTTTGTGTACATTGTTGACAGAAATGCCAATTACATCAATTTTAATCCCACTTTGTAACATTACAAAATGTGGAAAAAAATCAAGGGGTGTGAATACTTTCTGAAGGCACTCATATTTGACTGTTCGGAGTCTGAGCACCCTCACTAAGAAAATCAGGAAACCAGAAAATGGCAAGGTGAGGTGGAAAAGCAAGTGCATGCGAGGCCTCCCAAGGCACTGCATCACTGTGCTTGAGGCGTCACTACAGACCCGGGTTCGATCCCAGGCTCTGTCACAGCCGGACGTGACCGGGAGTCTCATAGGGCGGTGCACAATTGGCCCAGCATCGTCCGGGTTAGGGGAGGGTTTGGCCGGGGGGGGGGGGGGGCTCTAATTGGCTCATCGCGCTCTAGCGACTCCTCGTGGAACGCCTGCAGGCTGACTTCAGTCGTCAGTTAAAAAGTGTTTCCTCCGACACGTTGGTGCAGCTAGCTTCCAGGTTAAGCGAGCGGGTGTTAAGAAGCGCATTTGACAGGTCATGTTTCGGAGGACGCATGACTCAACCTTCGCCTCTCCCGAGCCTGTTGCAGCGATGAGACGAGATCGTAATTGGATATCACGAAAATTGAGGAGGAAAAAGGGGGTAAAATACAACAACAAAAAAATAAGCGCATGAATGTGTGACTGTCTGGTAGCTGCTGGTCCTGGCTCTGGTATGAACAGTGTGCTTACCATAGGCAGGGAAGGGAGCTGCAGTACCATAACCATATGGAGCTCCATAGCCTGAAAACAGAGGTTAGATAACTTTAGTGACAGGAGCAGTGCTTACATAGCAACAACCTAACGAACACACACCAAGCCCCGGGTTTTACCTATTGGGAGGTAGCCATGGGCGGGGGGAGCGCTGATGTAGGATGCTCTATGGATCGCTGGCCTCGTTCTAGGGCTGGAATGGGTACGGGCTGGGATAGACACGGTTGACGACATAGTTCTCTTCACCTGCAACACACACATTCATTATGGTTATAGCGTCACCTTTCCATACATTTCTATACTTTCGGACGTATTTTTTTTAATTTATTATTTTCGTGAACTGCACGACTAGTAATGATAGGCTCATTTGAATTCTATGGATGGGCTGACAGTGATGTCTGTCCACCCACCGGTGTGGTGGATCTCCTCTTCTTGTTGCCGGGGTCTTTGGAGTCAGAGAAGAGTCTCTTCAGAGCAGCCAATGCCGCGCTAGCCTTTGCTGCTTTCTTATTGGGCCCCGAGCCTCGGAACTTCTGTTTATCAACCTCCACCTACAGTACAGTACAGACCAGACACTCATTTATTCAGAACTACAACAGTACAGTACAGACCAGACACTCATTTATTCAGAACTACAACAGTACAGTACAGACCAGACACTCATTTATTCAGAACTACAACAGTACAGTACAGACCAGACACTCATTTATTCAGAACTACAACAGTACAGTACAGACCAGACACTAATTTATTCAGAACTACAACATGGTCATCTGTCCTGACCTACTGACCTGCTCAGTGAAAACACTGGGCTGTAGTTGACTTTCTCTTGGTCAGGTCAAAAGACAGTGGGGAACCGTCAGGGCCACTACGCCCTCAGAGAGGGCCTAAGGATAGATACAAATCTGTATATATATTTGTATATACCGTATTATCATTTGTAATTTTGTTTTCATTTGATTTAATTTTTTTTTTGTCTTAATTGTAATGATCTTTCTATTGAATTTCTTCAGCTTGTGTTGGAAAAACAAGGGTTAATATCCAAGAGAAGAAAATATCCAATGTGTCTTCGTAGAAATAGGTTGAGGTCCAAACACTTAAAAGACACACCCTCGTCCAGTTACCCTCGCTTTATGCCCTTGGGGGAATCCCCGTCGCCATCTTGGAGTGCGGTTCAAATGATTAGCCAACCAAGGGAAGTTTGCAAAGTAAGTCCCTCAGCCCTCGTTTTTAGTTGAGTTTGCGAGTGTACAATTATGTTCACTATGGTACCTGAAACTCCCCATAATTCAATTTGCGACGATTGTATATCCGCTAAGAAAAGTCAGCGAAAACTTAAACAATTTCAATGCAGAAGTCAACATACGTGTAAGTAAAAACGAATGCAAATAAGTTAGAAATTGTGCTACTAGTGCACATGGCGGCAGGCTAACGTTAGTTAGCTAATTAATTTGATAGCTAATTTGAGGGATGAGGGGAGAGGGTGTGTCTTGGACCGCAGACATAATCTAGCTGGGCTCAACGCTCATTGGCTAGGCCCTCAGGCTTTGAATAGAAGGCACCAGCCAACATCAATGACATTGACTTCAATTAGAGCAGCATTTTGGAATGACAGTAGAATCAACCAATCACAAATTGTCTTGTAATAGTCGGGACAATTGTATGTAATTCAGAGCCAATAGCGAGCCTTATCTTGTTTTCCTCACGCTTGAGCCTATGTAAGTGTATGTAACCATGGCGATGGCAACTGCAGAGAGATGTGGCGGCTAAATTGTTAGCATCGCCCTTTTCAAGTCTAACTTTTAATGAACTGCACTTCCTGATTTAGCGCAACAAGGAAAGAGTTTTGAAAGGCGTTTAAGTTAATAAATATGAGCGCTATCCGTGGATAACCGGCTGTAAGCTGACAAAAAAGGAAACGCCAAACTTTCCAAACGCTGCGTTCTCAAGTCTCGAGGAAAGCTATGGCCCTAATTTTGATTTGCCGCGGCTTCAAACAGAACTCACCATTATGTACTCAATGTCTGACTTGGAGGGTAAGAGCCCGGCTGATCAGCTCCACTTCCTCCAGCAGAAGAGACTAATTGATAGGATGCACCAATTGTATCTGCTTACCTGTCTAGTTTTGACCATTCCAGTGTCCACTACATCAGTAGAAAGAACATTTTCTGCACTAAAAAGGATGAAGACATATTCCAGGAACACCGCTGGACAGGCCCGACTCTCAGCCCTGGCTTTGATCTCAATCGAAAAAGAACTTATTTTGGATTTAAAATCAAAAGACAAGCTATATGAACCTGCCATTTTCATTTCATTTTTAAATGATAATCATAATGGTGAGTGGACTTTTTGTTTTAATTTACAGCTTGCTATTTGTTGCTCTCTCGTTCATATCATTTTGAATACAATGTGTAAAATATTGTTTCAACTTTAGATCACTGGTTGTGTGGTAAAAACAAAGGTAATGACGTTGCAATTGGAAGTACTGGTTACATGACATTTCGTGTTGTGGTGCTTTTTTTTTTTTATTGTTGCATGCTGGAGACAGAACATCGAATACAGAGCAACTTGTTTCTCTCTGACAGCATATACTGTCTGTGGTCTTGAAACAATGAGTAGTTGTGTGGTTGAATTTATTCCACCACTATTTGAATGACTTTGTTTTGGCAAATGTTTCTTTGAAACGACGCAACAGTATTTTCTTCTAAAGTGGTTCCTGCTATCGATATTTGCAACCTTTGTGTACGTGTGCTGCTTCTGTGAGCCACAGCCGAGGCATGGCTTAGGACCGCTTGACTCTGTCAAAGAATTGATTCTCTATAGGATCAATATCATGCCAAATGTATTCACAAATATAAATCACTTTCCACAAATGCATTTCACTATCCACATAGAAACACCTTTTGATTTGTATTTGTAAATCGATATATTGCATTCGAATTTTTCTTCAGATATGAAGGTAATTTCCAAGGGCCTTAAGTAAAATGACTGTGAAAGATTTGCACATGCGCAAAAAGTTTTCTTTCCTCCTTTCGGTTACTGGTCCAATGCTAATGATTTCCATTTGTGGAAAGTGATTTCCATTTGTGAATACATTTGGCATGATATTGATCCAGTACTTCTCCCACATAGGTCTGCAAAAGAAAGGTCTCAAGTCATGCTCTGTATACACAGGCATCCGAGTTCTCGATCAATATGTATGAGGTCAGATCTTTTTCCCGCAACTGAGGGCCTAGCTCCAATAGTCACGGTTCGCCACTGTCCAAAGACTATAAGAAAATTCAAGCAGGTGCTAGGTGTCTGCTGGGTATGTGTGTCTGTATGTGCGAAGCACCTCCACAAAGAATTATATTTTATAGCCAATGCTGCAGAAGAAGCAAACTCCTTCGTAGGCGTCTCTTTCGTCCGAACGCACACGGCTGTCTGGTGCGGCACAGCTGGCTGTATAAACCCGCCTGAGAACTATACTATTTATATTCCTGTTTATAAAAAAAGTCACAGGAAGCATGCACTCATTTTGCCTTCCTTGTTAGAATAAATCAGGGTTGGGTGGATTAATCGGTTAGCTTACCAATACATGTATTGATTAATTTAAAAAAAAGTGCATATATTCAATAACCTAGAAGAAACATATAAACCAAAATAGAAGTACATGTTCTTTCAATTTGCTCCAGAATCTAGGCCTAATTATCAATAATAAAACTATGCCTACAATATTTTCTTGAAACGTAGACTCAAACAGCATATGTTGGATAGGAATTGTCTTTATTAGAGATTCTGCACAGCGACTTGTTCTGGCCGATGCCCTCGAATTTACCAGCAGCACATAGAATCTCTCCATCGATTGAAGGAGCATTAGGCTAGTGACTGGCGCCAATATGTAAAGTCTGACTGTAGCCTATTAATAGGCTAACAGTTTTTTTTCTTCTCGAAATTAAAAGACCAAATGTGACTACCCTGCACAGGCAGGAAAGTGTCTAGATGACTGTGCTGATTGACTAATAGGCTAGATGTGAATGTTCTGAAATATTCATTTTAATCAATCATTTGAATAATGTAAGAGCCCCCATCAACAGCCAATGGGCCATCAGTAGTACAATAATTCTTGCTTAGTCTATGAGATGGTGCGCTCAACGCCAGTGTAAACAGTTTTGCCATATCCACATAGAATTCAACATTTTTTAAATTAAATGTTGGTCATCTGCTTGATTTGTCTTCGTTGGGGGGGTTACAGGTACAATACTAATTTAATATTCAGTTCATAGCATACTTACCTGTAGGCTGCCACCGCAAAAATAATACATTTAAAACAATTGGAAAAAAAGGTATAAATACAAAATATTGGTAATTATGATCAGAGTTGAAGTTATACATTTAGTATCTAAAGTTTAAAAAAAAAACAAGTGAACCACCCACCTCACCACCCTGAAACCATGTCTCCATCCAACCACCCTGAAACCATGTCTCCATCCAACCACTCTGAAACCATGTCTCCATCCAACCACCCTGAAACCATGTCTCCATCCAACCACCCTGAAACCATGTCTCCATCCAACCACCCTGAAACCATGTCTCCATCCAACCACTCTGAAACCATGTCTCCATCCAACCACCCTGAAACCATGTCTCCATCCAACCACTCTGAAACCATGTCTCCATCCAACCACCCTGAAACCATGTCTCCATCCAACCACTCTGAAACCATGTCTCCATCCAACCACCCTGAAAACATGTCTCCATCCAACCACCCTGAAACCATGTCTCCATCCAACCACCCTGAAACCATGTCTCCATCCAACCACCCTGAAACCATGTTTTCCACACCTTCAGAGCCATATCCCTGTAATGCTTAGAGAAGATCTCATGTCAAGTGTCATCTAAAGCCTATTCTTTTAGGGTGTTGCTATAGGCCACCAAGTGCTAACAGTCAGTATCTAAATAATGTGTGTGAAATGCTAGATAGTGTATGATGTAAACAGAGAGGCCTACTTTCTTGGGGACCTGAATATTGACGTTTTTTTCTTGATCCCAAATTCAGTACATTTAGAGTTTATCAGAAATAAGACAAGGCAGATATATCATTGCCAAATGTATGTAAACTGGATAACCATTAAGTTACATTGTTTAACTAACCTCCGGGGAGTGACATGCTCTTCTACAGGAAGGTTTTTGTTTTAATTGGCACTCTTATCTGTGGAGGGAATTTAACCATTTTAAACTCAAAGTTGGACAGCACAAATCAATAGGAAAATTAGCCTGGTTGCTAAAAAGATCAATAGGATATTACAGGGTTCAGGACTGCTTGATGTATGGCATGACATCCACATGACATCCACATGACATCCACATGACATCCACATGACATCCACTCAGCCCTCCACACTGAATACTCCAGGTTAAACTACTTTCTACTCAGCCCTCCACACTGAATACTCCAGGTTAAACTACTTTCTACTCAGCCCTCCACACTGAATACTCCAGCTTAGACTACTTTCTACTCAGCCCTCCACACTGAATACTCCAGGTTAAACTACTTTCTACTCAGCCCTCCACACTGAATACTCCAGGTTAAACTACTTTCTACTCAGCCCTCCACACTGAATACTCCAGGTTAGACTACTTTCTACTCAGCCCTCCACACTGAATACTCCAGGTTAAACTACTTTCTACTCAGCCCTCCACACTGCATACTCCAGGTTAAACTACTTTCTACTCAGCCCTCCACACTGAATACTCCAGCTTAGACTACTTTCTACTCAGCCCTCCACACTGAATACTCCAGGTTAGACTACTATTTAATGTACAGTGCAGTTAGACACAGGCTTATCAGATCTTAAATGGAGTTTACCTAACTACAACTTGATAGCCTCCATAGAGTGTTTATTGGTTTGCTATCTGGAGAATAAGGATAACAAGGAAGTATCTCCTGCTACATTGTTTGATGCTTATTTATAAAACCCTCTTAGGCCTCACTCCCCCCTATCTGAGATATCTACTGCAGCCCTCATCCTCCACACATCCCTGTCTTTTCAGTTCGCTGCAGCTAGCGACTGGAGCTGCAACAAACACTCAAACTGGACAGTTTTATCTCTTCATTCAAAGACTCAATCATGGACACTTTTACTGACAGTTGTGGCTGCTTTGTGTGATGTATTGTCATCTCTACCTTCTTGCCCTTTGTGCTGTTGTCTGTGCACAATAATGTTTGTACCATGTTTTGTGCTGCTACCATGTTGTGTTGTCATGTGTTGCTACCATGCTGTGTTGTCATGTGTTGCTACCATGTTGTATTGTCATGTGTTGCTACACATGTTGTGTTGTCATGTGTTGCTACCATGCTGTGTTGTCATGTGTTGCTACACATGTTGTGTTGTCATGTGTTGCTACCATGCTGTGTTGTCATGTGTTGCTACACATGTTGTGTTGTCATGTGTTGCTACCATGCTGTGTTGTCATGTGTTGCTACCATGCTGTGTTGTCATGTGTTGCTACCATGCTGTGTTGTCATGTTGTGTTGCTACCATGCTGTGTTGTCATGTGTTGCTGCCATGCTGTGTTGTCATGTGTTGCTGCCATGCTGTGTTGTCATGTGTTGCTGCCATGCTGTGTTGTCATGTGTTGCTACCATGCTGTGTTGTCATGTGTTGCTGCCATGCTGTGTTGTCATGTGTTGCTGCCATGCTGTGTTGTCATGTGTTGCTGCCATGCTGTGTTGTCATGTGTTGCTACCATGCTGTGTTGTCATGTGTTGCTACCATGCTGTGTTGTCATGTGTTGCTACCATGCTGTGTTGTCATGTGTTGCTACCATGCTGTGTTGTCATGTGTTGCTGCCATGCTGTGTTGTCATGTGTTGCTACCATGCTGTGTTGTCATGTGTTGCTACCATGTTGTATTGTCATGTGTTGCTACACATGTTGTGTTGTCATGTGTTGCTACCATGATGTGTTGTCATATGTTGCTACACATGTTGTGTTGTCATGTGTTGCTACCATGCTGTGTTGTCATGTGTTGCTACACATGTTGTGTTGTCATGTGTTGCTACCATGCTGTGTTGTCATGTGTTGCTACACATGTTGTGTTATCATGTGTTGCTACCATGCTGTGTTGTCATGTGTTGCTACCATGCTGTGTCGTCATGTGTTGCTACCATGCTGTGTTGTCATGTGTTGCTACCATGTTGTGTTGTCATGTGTTGCTACCATGCTGTGTTGTCATGTTGTGTTGCTACCATGCTGTGTTGTCATGTGTTGCTGCCATGCTGTGTTGTCATGTGTTGCTGCCATGCTGTGTTGTCATGTGTTGCTGCCATGCTGTGTTGTCATGTGTTGCTACCATGCTGTGTTGGCATGTGTTGCTGCCATGCTGTGTTGTCATGTGTTGCTGCCATGCTGTGTTGTCATGTGTTGCTGCCATGCTGTGTTGTCATGTGTTGCTACCATGCTGTGTTGTCATGTGTTGCTACCATGCTGTGTTGTCATGTGTTGCTGCCATGCTGTGTTGTCATGTGTTGCTACCATGCTGTGTTGTCATGTGTTGCTACCATGCTGTGTTGTCATGTGTTGGTGCCATGCTGTGTTGTTGTCTTAGGTCTCTCTTTATGTTGTGTTTCTCTCTTGTCATGATGTGTGTTTTGTCCTATATTTGTATTTAATTTATTTATATTTTTAATCCCAGCCCCGTCCCTGCAGGAGGCCTTTTGCCTTTTGGTAGGTCGTCATTATAAATAAGAATTTATTCTTAACTGACTTTCCTAGTTAAATAAAGGTTAAATAAAATTAAATAAAATACCTCTGATGTGTTGGTACAATTCAGAATACAAATGGAAAGATAGAAACTACTTTGACAGAGATACTCATACTGTACTCATAGTTTTGGGTAATAAGGACATGGTAATAATAGAAATATACAATAGACAAAATCTGTAGATTAATTTCTCTTTTAGGACATGGTCTAGGTTAGTTAAGCACATTAATTTTGACAGAGAGGTCAAACTGTCGAGCTGGCCCGCATACGACCCCAGCTTCCTCCCTGCAATTCAGGATAGCAGATGTAAACAGTGGACGCAGAAAGGCATCACATCATTCAGCACTATTATAGGGATCTAGAACCTCCAGTAAAACTCATGGCTTGGATAAACAAGATTTATTTTCGACACTACTTTTTAAAGAAATAAAAGTGATTGACCCTCAGGCACGTCAGAAATTGTTCCAAGTATTTACTAACGCCTACATCTTGGGGTATCAAAAAAAAAAAAAAAACTATTTCAAATCTTTACTTGGGTATTCTATCCTTAAATAAACACTGTACAAACTATATTAAACAGAAATGGGAGGAGGAACTGAACATTGAAATAATTGATGAAACATGGTTGAACATATTTGAGACTCAATTAAGATCTACCAACTCAGGGACTTGGAGAGAATTCTGTTGGAAGAATGTTATGCGTTTCTTTACACCAAAACAGAAATCAAAACAGACTGGCTCCCAACACCCTTGTTGGAGAGAATGCGGGATATCAAGGACAGACCACACTGCCCTGCAATTGAAACTTACTGGGGAGAAATAAGATCTAACATTGGAAAATTAATGGGTTTTGACATAGAACAAACATTAATTTCTTTGTATTTGGGTGAAATACCTGATAACTTACACAATAGAGAAAGGTACCTGTTAAAGGTCCTACTGGCAGCCAGTAAAAAGGCTATCACTAGGAAATGGCTACAAAAAGAGCCTCCCACCATGACACAATGGATAGATATTGTTAAAGAAATACATTATATGGAGCGTATGACCGTTGCTTTAAGAACTCATGTGGCCAGGAATACTGGGAAACAATGGGTTTCGTACTTAAATTGTCTAATTCAAAGATGTTACTGTAGCTAATGTGATGAACGTATGATGTGTGCTGTACCTGCCAGACCCTATGTTATTTTTTTAATGTAAAAACAATAATAATAATTAGCGCTTTATTCACATCTGTTCCAAAATTAAACTTTGTGAATGGCTGTGTTAATCACGTCGAGCAAGTGGACCTAATTGAGGCGGCTTCCTCTCTTGAGAGAAGAGGATTTAGTCTGGTTTGGTGTGAATATACAATCAGAGGTGTTCAGTTCATTATAGAAGCGGGAGAATATTTGATAGATTAATTTGGGTTCTGATAATTCCCCAGTTTCAGATTCAATAGTTCTGTCTTAACTTTAGAAACAGTAATAGCTACCTGGTCTGAAAAAAGTGTTTGAGAATGATCTAACGCTGTGAACAACATTTCCAATTGTGATATCTTATTTGATTGTCATTTTATTCAACCCAGATGCAAATGCAGTTGCATTATCTTTCATAAAACCTTTGGCGGTTTCCACAGAAACCATTTCCCATAGAATATGGGGGTCAATGGCTGAATTTGTATCGACCATTGTGAATTAATTTAGTTCAATATCAAATTGATCACAGAATGTAGTATTTTTTAGTAATGAAATGTCGGTGTAGATAATAATATAAATTGATTGGATAGCGATTTATGTCTGTTTGAGTAGAACGTGTACCTCCATCTTTATTGAGGATTTAAGGATAGAAGTGCTCTGGAAGATCAAGATGAGTTTTGCCAGGTGGATGAAGCCGCATTTAAGATTTAGCTTGCGTAGCTGGGATCTCAACTCATTGTAGGTCACCCTCTGTTTTAGCAGTTCGCCACTCAGGTCTGGGTAGATGGAGCCGTCATACCGCTCAGGAAGGAGACGCGTTCCGTCTCCTAGAGATGAACGTACTTTGGTGCGAAAAGTGCAAATCAATCCCAGAACAACAGTAAAGGACCTGTTGAAGATGCTGGAGGAAACAGGTACAAAAGTATCTATATCCACAGTAAAACGAGTCTTAAAGACATAACCTGAAAGGCCGCTAAGCAAGGAAGAAGCCACTGCTCCAAAACCGCCATAAAAAAGCCAGACTACGGTTTGCAACTGGACATGGGGACAAAGATCGTACTTTTTGGAGAAATGTCCTCTGGTCTGATGAAACAAAAATAGAACTGTTTGGCCATAATGACCATCGTTATGTTTGGAGGAAAAAGGGGGAGCCTTGCAAGCCGAAGAACACCATCCCAACCGTGAAGCACGGTGGTGGCAGCATCATAATGTGGGGGTGCTTTGCTGCAGGAGGGACTGGTGCACTTCACAAAATAGATGGCATCATGAGGAAGGAAAATTATGTGGATATATTGAAGAAACATCTCAAGACATCAGTCAGGAGTTAAAGCTCGGTCGCAAATGGGTAAAAATGGCTTAAGGACAACAAAGTCAAAGTATTGGAGTGGCCATCACACAGCCCTGACCTCAATCCTATAAAAAATATTTGTGGGCAGAACTGAAAAAGTGTATGCGAGCAAGGAGGCCTAGAAACCTGACTCAGTTACACCAGTTCTGTCAGGAGGAATGGGCCAAAACTCACCCACTTCTGACCCACTGGGAATGTGATGAAAGTGATTAAATAAATAATTCTCTCTACTATTATTCTGACATTTCACATTCTTAAAATAAAGTGCACAGGGAAGTTTTACTAGGATTAAATGTAAGGAATTGTGAAAAACTGAGTTAAAATGTATTTGGCTAAGGTGTATGTAAACCTCCGGCTTCAACTGTAAAAAAAAAAAAGCCATATCTCAGACTGGCCAATAAAAATAAAAAAAGAAGATGGGCAAAGTAACACAGACACTGGACAGAGAAAGATATGGCTTTTTCTTTGCAACTCTGCCTAGAAGGGCAGCATCCCGGAGTCGCCTCTTCACTGTTGACGTTGAGACTGGTGTTTTGAGGTACTATTTATTGAAGCTGCCAGTTGAGGACAATGTGAGGCGTCTGTTTCTCAAACTAGACACTCTAATGTACTTGTCCTCTTGCTCAGTTGTGAACCAGGGCCTCCCACTCCTCTTTCTATTCTGGTTAGAGCCAGTTTGCGCTGTTCTGTGAAGGGAGTAGTACACAGCGTTGTACGAGATCTTCAGTTTCTTGGCAATTTCTCACATGGAATAGCCTTAATTTCTCAGAAAAAGAATAGACTGACGAGTTTCAAAAGAAAGTTCTTTGTTTCTGGCCATTTTGAGCCTGTAATCAAACACACAAATGCTGATGCCCCAGAAACTCAACTAGTCTAAAGGAGGCCAGTTTTATTGATTCTTTAATCAGCACAACAGTTTTCAGCTGTGCTAACATAATTGCAAAAGGCTTTTCTAATGATCAATTAGCCTTTTAAAATTATAAACTTGGATTAGCTAACACAACGTGCCATTGGAACACAGGAGTGATGGTTGCTGATAATGGGCCTCTGTACGCCTATGTAGATATTCCATTAAAAATCTGCCTTTTTCAGCTACAATAGTCATTTACAACAATAACAATGTCTACACTGTATTTCTGATCAATTTGATGCTATTTTAATGGACAAAAAATTGCTTTTCTTTCAAAAACAAGGACATTTCTAAGTGACCCCAAAGTTTTTAACGGTAGTGTATATGTATATATACATATACATACATACATACATACATACATACATACATACATACATACATACATACATACATGCATGCATGCATGCATGCATACATACATACATACATACATACATACATACATACATACATACATATGAACTAATTTAATTTATGCAAAAAAACAGTCATACATGATTCCAAGAAAATCAGCAAACATACACAAAATTTTTCACATTTTTTAATAAGACTCAAACACAAACACGCAATAGGGCTACAGCTCGCTTCACAGCCGTTTCCCACCGAAATACAGGGAAACTCGATATTGCAGCCTACAGTGCGCCGAGGGCTCTGTACACAGCGTTGGACCCTCACTGAAGCGTAAGCGTGTATATAAAGACTTGCCTCCATGATGAAGCGTTTGTCGTAGCTGCCGCCCGTCTCTGATAGGAGTTCGTACTTCAGGCCTCTGTGTTTCTCGTTGAGCTCCATCACTGGGTTCTTGCCCCCTGCCGTGAGGAGAGGGCCTGGAGTGCGGGACTAGGGGTAATAATAGGAGGAAATCATTACCTCTATATAGTTGTAAGAGATGGGGTTCAGTCGGTGAATCACTCAAAACATCTCCATTATGGATGTACACCAATTTAACCACTATCGCATGTACTGTAGGCTATCACAATGAAAGCCACCGGACACAATCTGGACCTGAATATAAAGCTTTCAGATTCTGTTAAGATTTATAACAGGTTTCCATGTTAGCGTGACGGTTGTGTGGTTACCTCGTGGTGTTAGCGTGACGGTTGTGTGGTTACCTCGTGGTGTTAGCGTGACGGTTGTGTGGTTACCTCGTGGTGTTAGCGTGACGGTTGTGTGGTTACCTCGTGGTGTTAGCGTGACGGTTGTGTGGTTACCTCGTGGTGTTAGCGTGACGGTTGTGTGGTTACCTCGTGGTGTTAGCGTGACGGTTGTGTGGTTACCTCGTGGTGTTAGCGTGACGGTTGTGTGGTTACCTCGTGGTGTTAGCGTGACGGTTGTGTGGTTACCTCGTGGTGTTAGCGTGACGGTTGTGTGGTTACCTCGTGGTGTTAGCGTGACGGTTGTGTGGTTACCTCGTGGTGTTAGCGTGACGGTTGTGTGGTTACCTCGTGGTGTTAGCGTGACGGTTGTGTGGTTACCTCGTGGTGTTAGCGTGACGGTTGTGTGGTTACCTCGTGGTGTTAGCGTGACGGTTGTGTGGTTACCTCGTGGTGTTAGCGTGACGGTTGTGTGGTTACCTCGTGGTGTTAGCAGGACGGTTGTGTGGTTACCTCGTGGTGTTAGCGTGACGGTTGTGTGGTTACCTCGTCTATGGAGGAGGTGACAGAGTTTCTGCTGGAGCTGGTGGACATTCTGTCGTTTCTGTCAATCCTATGGTTGCGTCCCTCGCCGTAAGACCTCTCGTCAGCGCTCAGGAAGTCCAGGTCCACATCGAAGACAGCTGGGTAACCTAGCGCCTGTAGGACCTGGAGAACAGGATCGTAAAGATAGGAGAATCATCTTTAATCAACAGGAGCAGCACTTTCTCGGACACTGTGCTGTGATGATAGAGTGCAACCAATAGTTGTGTCATATCAGCCCTGTAATACTGTCTGTGTCACAGTTCTTCAATACATGTACAGATTATTCTACATAATCTTTCTTAAAAATCCCCTCTTCTTCATCTATCCAACCCAATGCCTCTGCCTGTCCTAACTGCCAGTCTTCATCATCTCTTAACATGCATTCCTCCATCTATTCGTCCCATGCCAGTTACCTGAATACGTTTGTTGGGTACCTTAAGTGCTACTTGTAGTTTGGCCGACTTCTTGGAGGCGCCGGAAGCCTCGTAGACAGTGCCGTGGATGTCCACAGACATGGTGAAGACTGGAGCGTGGACAGGGCCGGACTGGGACAACAGCTTGTACTGCAGCCCCGGGTGGACCTGGTTCAGTCTTATCAGGGCGTTCATGGAGTGGTTGGGGTCCATCAGCTTACTGTCCAGAACTAGGAGGAGGAAACATGAAGACCATACAAGGTTTGAAGACCATCAAGGCATGTCTAATCAAAATGCCCAGGAAGACAATTAGTTATGTTGAGGAAGGGAGCAGGTGTGTCAGAGTGGGAGAAGGTCAAATCAAATATTATTGATCGCGTACACATATTTAGCAGATGTTATTGCGGGTGTAGGAGAGTGTCCTGTAGTCTAGGTAGGCTGTCCTGTGTTTTTTTTATTTTTTTTATTTCACCTTTATTTAACCAGGTAGGTCAGTTGAGAACAGGTTCTCATTTACAACTGCGACCTGGCCAAGACAAAGCAAAGCAGTGCGATAAAAACAACACAGAGTTACACAGCAAACAAACATACAGTTAATAGTGTAGGTAGGGTGTCCTGTGAGAGGTAGCGAGGTGTAGAAAGATAATTATGTGTGAGACTGCCTGGAGGGGGGATTAATCCACAGTCCATTTCAGCCCCCTATCTGTCAGTCACCTGCTTTGAAAGTCCTGTGGGATTGGAGTCATAGTGAGGGGGAATTTAATTACAGTGACACAGACAGCCTTACTAGCCATGAGGGGTAGGTGAGAGATGGTAGGGTAAGAATACCCCACTCAGAATGCTATTTTTTAGTATTGACGTTCTTATATGGTCAATGGGCATAGGCTGACTACACATCTACATTACATCAAGTAGTTCTCCAGGCTGAATGGAGATGAAAGAGATTTCTCTCAGAGCAGCAGAGAATCGGACCTCTCATCAGGTTGTGTTTCATCCTCTTGAAGAGCTGTCTGTCGTCAGTGTGTCTGTCTTCGCGCTGCCTTTTGCGACAGGTTCCTGAGTAATGAAAAGTATGGTTTCACCTTAGGGAGAACAGGGGCAGCCTGAGATCTCGCACACGCACACACACACACACACACACACACACACACACACACACACACACCTTTGTCCGACCCGGAGAGTCTGTGTGACGATTTGGTTGGAGCGAGAGGATTCATATTCAGGACCTTATAAAGCTGTCCAAAGGCCAGGAGGCGTAGTGCATGCTGAAACAAACATCAGACACAGTATGAAACACCAGACAGAATGAGGGCACAAAACAAGAGTCAAAAACACCCACAAGCACTCGAGAAAAGAGCAATGCTAGAAATACCTACTAGAATGTAATCAATGGGGGAATTAAATAGGAAACTATCGATCAATAGTATGTATTTAAAAGGATATTGCAAGATGCCGCTATTTAAGTCTATATGAATTAAGTTAGAGGTAGTTTCCAAAGCCAATGCTAGCATGCGTTAGCGCAATGACTGGAATTCTACAGGTACGGTAGCATTGCTATGCCAAAATCTCGCAGTAACCCTAAGTTATTTTATTAGGAGCCCCAATTAGCTCTTCCTAGGGTCCAAATAGGAAACAAAACACATAATATACATAACACTACAATACAAAATATATACAAATGGCTCTATTTAATACTGTGCGTTTCCAAGCCTCTGTTCTGGACCTGGGGACTGTGGAGAGACCTCTGGCTGCATGTCTTGTGTGGTACTGATGAGTATCCAAACTGTGTGCAAACTGCTTGAACAGACAGTTTGGTACCTTCTAACCCATCAACACCTCCCATAGACACCAATAGTGATGCAGTCTGGATTTGTGTACATCTAAGTGTGATACGTGCTGCTCTGTTCTGTTCCTGCTGCAGTTTGTCTATGTCCTTCTTCAGCACACATGACCACACAGCTGGGCAGTAGTCCAGGTGAGATTACAACTACGGCCTGTAGGAGCTGCCTGGTTCATATTTAGATGTCAAGATGGCAGAGCAACGCCTCATCACGGACAGACCTCTTCCCATTGAATCAACCATTGAGTCTATATGTTTTGACCATGACAGCTTGGTATCTAGGGTCACACCCAGCAGTTTAGTCTCCTCAAACCTGCTCAATCTCCACAATATTCAGTAAGAGAGTTGTTACATTGGAAGCATATACACACTTTGCCTTACTGTACAGTGCATGGACGGAACAGATTTCCTCCTGCCTGGAGCAAGAAACCGAGAGATCCTCACCTTCCTCTACCCTCCCTAAAGCATTACACTCTGCTCAGGGCCAGGGGCAGTCTAGAAGTGTTTCATGTAGTAAGCAGCACTAAGCAGTGCTGGGAGTGCTTTCCCACGCTCATTAGTGGGCTAATTATGCCTCCATCATCAGTCTCTTCTCCTCAGCTCCAAGGTGCTGTAGAGGTCGAGTCTGAGGTGCTGTAGCACCACTCATCTAACTATAGAACTGGACTGGCCCTCTGGAGTGGCTGTGGGGACACTTTAAATAAACCAATCAAAATGAGGGCTCCCAAATGGCACAGCATCTCAGTGCTAGCGGCGTCACTAGACACCCTGGTTCGAATCCAGGCTGTATAACAACCGGCCGTGATTGGGAGTCCCAATGGTGCGGCGTACAATTGACCCAGCGTCGTCCAGGTTTGGCCGGTGTAGGCCGTCATTGTAAATAAGAACTTGTTCTTAACTGACTTTCCTCGTTAAATAAAGGTTACAAAGGGAGAATTTACTGTAACAACGAGGAGAGCAGTGTCTTTCTTTCCTGACTTTACTGCATTGTAGGTATGTAATATATGTAATATATGTATTGTAGGTATGTAATATATGTAATATATGTATTGTAGGTATGTAATATATGTAATATATGTATTGTAGGTATGTAATATATGTAATATATGTATTGTAGGTATGTAATATATGTATTGTAGGTATGTAATATATGTATTGTAGGTATGTAATATATGTAATATATGTATTGTAGGTATGTAATATATGTATTGTAGGTATGTAATATATGTAATATATGTATTGTAGGTATGTAATATATGTAATATATGTATTGTAGGTATGTAATATATGTATTGTAGATATGTAATATATGTATTGTAGGTATGTAATATATGTATTGTAGGTATGTAGTATATGTATTGTAGGTATGTAATATATGTATTGTAGGTATGTAATATATGTATTGTAGGTATGTAATATATGTAATATATGTATTGTAGGTATGTAATATATGTAATATATGTATTGTAGGTATGTAATATATGTATTGTAGGTATGTAGTATATGTATTGTAGGTATGTAATATATGTATTGTAGGTATGTAATATATGTATTGTAGGTATGTAATATATGTACTGTAAGTATGTAATATATGTATTGTAGATGTGTAATATATGTAATATATGTATTGTAGGTATGTAATATATGTATTGTAGGTATGTAATATATGTATTGTAGGTATGTAATATATGTAATATATGTATTGTATGTATGTAATATATGTATTGTAGGTATGTAATATATGTATTGTAGGTATGTAATATATGTAATATATGTATTGTAGGTATGTAATATATGTAATATATGTATTGTAGGTATGTAATATATGTATTGTAGGTATGTAATGTATGTATTGTAGGTATGTAATATATGTATTGTAGGTATGTAATATATGTATTGTAGGTATGTAATATATGTATTGTAGGTATGTAATATATGTATTGTAGGTATGTAATGTATGTATTGTAGGTATGTAATATATGTATTGCAGATGTGTAATATATGTATTGTAAGTTTGTAATATATGTATTGTAGGTATGTAATATATGTATTGTAGGTATGTAATATATGTATTGTAGGTATGTAATATATGTATTGTAGATATGTAATATATGTATTGTAGGTATGTAATATATGTATTGTAGATATGTAATATGTATTGTAGGTATGTAATATGTATTGTAGGTATGTAATATGTATTGTAGGTATGTAATATATGTATTGTAGGTATGTAATATATGTATTGTAGATATGTAATATATGTATTGTAGGTATGTAATATGTATTGTAGATATGTAATATATGTATTGTAGGTATGTAATATATGTATTGTAGGTATGTAATATGCATTATAGGTATGTAATATATGTATTGTAGGTATGTAATAAGTATTGTAGTTATGTAATACAGTCGTGGCCAAAAGTTTGCTGCCTCAGTGTTGATGATGGCAATTTGCATATACTCCAGAATGTCATGAAGAGTGATCCGATGAATTGCAATGTCCCTCTTAGCCATGAAAATGAACTTAATCCCCCAAAAACATTTCCACTGCATTTCAGCCCTGCCACAAAAGGACCACCTGCCATCATGTCAGTGATTGTCTCGTTAACACAGGTGAGTGTTGACAAGGACAAGGCTGGAGATCACTCTGTCATGTTGATTGAGTCAGAATAACAGACTGGAAGCTTTAAAAGGAGGGTGGTGCTTGAAATCATTGTTCTTCCTCTGTCAACCATGGTTACCTGCAAGGAAACACGTGCCGTCATCATTGCTTTGCACAAAAAGGGCTTCACAGGCAAGGATATTGCTGCTGGTAAGATTGCACCTAAATCAACCATTTATCGGATCATCAAGAACTTCAAGGAGAGAGGTTCAATTGTTGTGAAGAAGGCGTCAGGGTGCCCAAGAAAGTCCAGCAAGCGCCAGGACCGTCTCCTAAAGTTGATTCAGCTGCGGGATCGGGGCACCACCAGTGCAGAGCTTGCTCAGGAATGGCAGCAGGCAGGTGTGAGTGCATCTGCACGCACAATGAGGCAAAGAATTTTGGAGGATGGCCTGGTGTCAAGAAGGGCAGCAAAGAAGCCACTTCTCTCCAGGAAAAACATCAGGGACAGACTGATATTCTGCAAAAGCTACAGGGATTGGACTGCTGAGGACTGGGGTAGAGTCATTTTCTCTGATGAATTCCCTTTCCGAATGTTTGGGCCATCCGGAAAACACCTTGTCCGGAGAAGACAAGGTGAACGCTACCATCAGTCCTGTGTCATGCCAACAGTAAAGCATCCTGAGACCATTCATGTGTGGGGTTGCTTCTCAGCCAAGGAAGTGGGCTCACTCACAATTTTGCCTAAGAACACAGCCATGAATAAAGAATGGTACCAACACATCCTCCGAGAGCAACTTCTCCCAACCATCCAAGAACAGTTTGGTGACGACCAATGCCTTTTCCAGCATGATGGAGCACCTTGCCATAAGGCAAAAGTGATAACTAAGTGGCTCGGGGAACAAAACATCGACATTTTGCGTCCATGGTCAGGAAACTCCCCAGACCTTAATCCCATTGAGAACTTGTGGTCGATCCTCAAGAGGCGGGTGGACAAACAAAAACCCACAACTTCTGACAAACTCCAAGCATTGATTATGCAAGAATGGCCTGCCATCAGTCAGGATGTGGCCCAGAAGTTAATTGACAGCATGCCAGGGCGGATTGCAGAGGTCTTGAAAAAGAAAGGTCAACACTGCAAATATTGACTCTTTGCATAAACTGAATGTCATTGTCAATGAAAGCCTTTGACACTTATGGAATACTTGTAATTATACTTCAGTGTACCATGGTAACTACTGACATAAAGATCTAAGAACACTGAAGCAGCAAACTTTGTGGAGACCAATACTTGTGTCATTCTCAAAACTTTTGGTCACGACTGTATGTGTAATATATGTATTGTAGGTATGTGATATGATTTCTCTGGTATTGAAGGAACATAGATGTGAGGAGAAAATGCAATGCTCATTAGAAAGTTGATACAAACATTTAATTAGTCAGATCTGGTTTCCTGATTGTGTCAAGAACATTGAATGACATACTCCTACAGCTTATATACTGAGTGACTGATACATATAAGGTTATATTTCAGCCTGCTTCTATCAGCAGAGTGCTCCAAATATCCTCCATACTGGCCTGCTTCTCTAATGACACAAAATGCTTAGGAACCACATCCTATAGAAAGGTCACAGCCAGCTTGCACTACTGGTTACAAACTTAGCAAACACATTTCCATAGAAACGCCATATAGAAACACATCATATCAGCATGTAATATGTATTGTAGAAATGTCTCACCTGTGCGTTGAGAGTGATAGCCTCAGCCTGTTGGCCTGTAATCACTGACAATGTGTCTGTGGGCTCCTTCTCACAGGGGTCGTGAACTCCCGGACCATCTGGAACAGCAGGAAAAAAAATCTACATACATTGTATGGGCTTACTGTGTTAACTCAGCCCTAAAATGTGCATTTAACCTTTATTTAACCAGGAAGTCCCATTTAGGTCAGCAGACCTCTTTCTCAGGGGACACCTGGATATAAAAGCTCCTAGTCCCTGCGACTGACCTGGGAGGAGGATCCCTGAGGCGATGCACTCCATGACCCTGCGTAGGGCCTCTCCGGGCCCCAGGGGCCGGTTACAGGTGGCTATGGCCTTCTCACAGATCAGCTCTAGGGGCTGGGGGAGATAGTATTTTATTAGGATCCCCATTAGCTACTTCTAAAGCAGCAGCCACTCTTGATTGGGTCCACACAAAACATTAAATAATTCATAACAGTAATAGACAAGTACAGTGCCTTCGGAAAGTATTCAGACGCCTTCACTTTATCCACATTTTGTTACATTACAGCCTTATTCTAAAATTGATTAAATTGTTTTTTTTTATCTCAATCTTCACCCCATAATGACAAAGAAAAACCGGTTTAGACATTTTCACAAAAAAAAAAGAAACAATCACATTTACATAAGTATTCAGATCCTTTACTCAGTACTTTGTTGAAGCACCTTTGGCAGCGAATACAGCCTTGAGTCTTCTTGGGTATGACACACCTGTATTTGGGGAGTTTTTCACATTCTTCTCTGCAGATCCTCTCAAGCTCTGTCAGGTTGGATGGGAAGCGTCGATGCATAGCTATTTTCAGGTCTTTCCAGAGATCTTAGATCGGGTTAAAGTCCGGGCTCTGGATGGGCCACTCAAGGACATTCAGAGACTTGTCCCGAAGCCACTCCTGCAATGTCTTGGCTGTGTGCTTAGGGTCGTTGTTCTGTTGGAAGGTGAACCTTTGCCCCAGTCTGAGGTCCTGAGCGCTCTGGAGCAGATTTTCATCAAGGATCTCTCTGCTCCGTTCATCTTTCCCTCAACCCTGACTAGTCTCCCAGTCCCTGCCGCTGAAAAACATCCCCACAGCATGATGCTGCCACCACCATGCTTCACCGTAGGGAGGGTGCCAGGTTTCCTCCAGATGTGACGCTTGGCATTCACGCCAAAAAGTTAAATCTTGGTTTCATCAAATCATAGAATATTGTTTCTCATGATCTGAGAGTCTTTAGGTGCCTTTTGGCAAACTCCAAGCAGGCTTTCATGTGCCTTTTACTGAGGAGTGGCTTCTGTCTGGCCACTCTACCATAAAGGCCTGATTGGTGGAGTGCTGCAGAGATGGTTCTCCCATCTCCACAGAGGAACTCTGGAGCTCTGTCAGAGTGACCATTGGGTTCTTTGTCACCTCCCTGACCAAGGCCCTTCTTCCCGGATTGCTCAGTGTTGCTGGTCGGCCAGCTCTAGGAAGAGTCTTGGTGGTTCCAAACTTCTTCCATTTAAGAATAATGGAGGCCACTGTGTTCTTGGGAACTTTCAATGCTGCAGAAATGTTTTGGGACCCTTCCCTAGATCTGTGCCTCGACACAATCCTGTCTCGGAGCTCTTCGGACAATTCCTTCAAACTCATAGCTTGGTTTTTGCTCTGACATGCACTGTCAACTGTGGGACCTTATATAGACAGGTGTGTGCCTTTCCAAATCATGTCCAATCAAATGAATTTACCACAGGTGGATTCAAAGATGATCAATGGAAACAGGATGCACCGGAGCTCAATTTCGACTCTAATAGCAAAGGGTCTGAATACTTATTTAAATAAGGTATGTTTTTTTTTTTTTATATATAAATTTGCTAACATTTCTAAAAACCTGTGTTTGTTTTGTCATTATGGGGTATTGTGTGTAGATTGATGAGGAAAAAACTTTTTTTTTTATTGCAATTTTAGAATAAGGCTGTAACGTAACAAAATGTGGAAAAAGGGAAGGGGTCTGAATACTTTCCAAATGCACCGTACATTATGTGAACACAAACATATACACACACACACACTTCTTCCTGCTCTCCCTGGACTACTTACCCATCCTTTCAGAGGCTCCCACACAGTTAGTCTGTTGCACATATCTCGGAATATACGCATGACGATGATACACGACTTCAGATCTGTCACTCTGGCCTACATGGGGGACAGACACGACAACTCTCAACACAAGTCCAGTGATGATAAAAAAAAAAAACATGTAGAGTCCACCAATCAGATTGCTAAGCCACTTAATGTTCCCCAAAAAATCCCTCTAGGGAGCAAACGGTTGTGAATGAGGTATGAAATAAATGTCAAATTGTGAAATCAGAACCGATGTCCCACCTCGAACCATTTGGTGTGTCTGAGTGTTGCCAGGGCAGCCCGGCACCACCGGCCGTCCAGCACCTCATCAAGCTCGGCCAGCTCCACGGCTTCCACTGGAAAGAGGGAGAGGGAGAGGACACAGATTGCGTTGGCCTTCAGACAGATTGCAGCACAAACAAAGGTTGCATCTGAAATGATCAACTTCAGGGAATAGTGTGTCTATTTAGGACGTTTCCAACAGACACACAGGCAAGTAGGCTGACATCCTGCTTAGAAGGTCACAGCGATGGCAGAACTGTTACAGGAGTAAATGTGACTCAGTCTAGACGCAGATCAGTGGCTACGGCGATGACCTCACAACCAGATTGGTGTTGTCAGTACAGTGCTGGACAATGGAAATGAGAGCATGGTCCCATCTCACGACACAGGACAGTTTTTGAGTGAATTGAGTGATAATTCAATTTGTTTGTCATGTACTGTAGTAGGGACACCATGCTGGTATTTTCTGTTAGGGGGTGAACGCTCGGATGAGCAAACGGGCCGCAGACCATATCCTCTTCGTCCCCTCCAAATAATTAATGTGGCAAATTGGCAATGGAATCCACATTCAATTAAAACATTACTGTATACAGGCCTACAACTAGAACCACGACCAATTCTGTCTATTTCAAAGTTATAATAATGAGAAGAAGAATTATAAGCTCTTATTCTAGAATCGGTAACTGTATTATGGGATGAATTATTGATGCTAACAGTATTTATAATAACATCGATTAATCAAATTGGATTAATATCCACTTATTTTTAGGTTTTAAATGTTCATTTCTGTCTTGGTTTATTGAGCGATTTGGAAATAAAATAGTTTTTCTGATTTCTTCAATAGCGGATTCCTGGTCTAAGATTTTTCCATGTACAGTTGAAGTCGGAGGTTTACATACACCTTAGCCAAATACATTTAAACTCAGTTTTTCACAATTTCTGACATTTAATCCTAGTAAAACTTCCCTGTTTTAGGTCAATTAGGATCACCAGCCTATTTTAAGAATGTGAAATGTCAGAATAATAGTAGAGAGAATTATTTATTTCAGCTTTTATTTCTTTCATCACATTCCCAGCGGGTCAGAAGTTTACATACACTAAATTCGTATTTGGTAGCATTGCCTTTAAACTGTTTAACTTGGGTCGTAGCCTTCCACAAGCTTCCCACAATAAGTGGGTGAATTTTGTCCCATTCTTCCTGACAGAACTGGTGTAACTGGGTCAGGTTTGTTGGCCTCGTTGCTCGCACACACTTTTTCAATTCTGCCCACAACTTTTCTATAGGATTGAGGTCAGGGTTTTGTGATGGCCACTCCAATACCTTGACTTTGTTGTCCTTAAGCTATTTTGCCACAACTTTGGAAATATGCTTGGGTCATTGTCCATTTGGAAGACCCATTTGCGACCAAGATGTCTTGAGATGTCCCTTTAATAATCCACATAATTTTCCTTCCTCATGATGCCATCTATTTTGTGAAGTGCACCAGTCCCTCCTGCAGCAGAGCACCCCCACATTATGATGCTGCCACCCCCGTGCTTCACGGTTGGGATGGTGTTCTTTGGCTTGCAAGTCTCACGCTTTTTCCTCCAAACATAACGATGGTCATTATGGCCAAACAGTTCTATTCTAAGTACGATCTTTGTCACCATGTCCAGTTGCAAACCGTAGTCTGGCTTTTTTATGGCGGTTTTGGAGCAATGGCTTCTTGCTTGCTGAGTGGCCTTTCAGGTTATGTCGATATAGGACTCGTTTTACTGTGGATATAGAAACTTTTGTACCCGTTTCCTCCAGCATCTTCACAAGGTCCTTTGCTGTTGATCTGGGATTGATTTTCACTTCTCGCACCAAAGTACATTCACCTCTGAGCGGTATGCCGGCTGCGTGGTCCCATGGTGTTTATACAGATGAACGTGGTACCTTCAGGCGTTTGGAAATGCTCCCAAGGATGAACCAGAATTTTTTCTGAGGTCTTGGCTGATTTCTTTTGATTTTCCCATGATGTCGAGCAAAGAGGCACTGAGTTTGAAGGTAGGCCTTCAAATACATCCACAGGTACACCTCCAATTGACTCAAATTATGTCAATTAGTTTATCAGAAGCTTCTAAAGCCATGACATCATTTTCTGGAATTTTCCAAGCTGTTTAAAGGCACAGTCAACTTAGTGTATGTAAACTTCTGTGATATAGTGAATTATAAGTGAAATAATCTGTCTGTAAACAATTGTTGGAAGAATTACTTGTGTCATGCATAAAGTAGATGTCCTAACCGACTTGACAAAACTATAGTTTGTTAACATGAAATCTGTGGAGTGGTTGAAAAATAAGTTTGAATGACTGTAGTGTATGTACATTTCCGAATTCAACTGTAGTCACACTGGCCATTTTAAATGTAAGGTTAGTAGCCATGTGCAGCAGGGTCCTGTAATTACGGTAATTTGCTGGAACATAAACAAGACAAGCACATTTATAACAGTATATATAATATTACATTTTAGTCCAGATGATCTTAACCAGAGTGACTTACAGTTAGTCAGTGCAGACATGTCCATATATCTTTTCATACCGGTCCCCCATGGGAATCAAACCCACAACCCTGGTGTTGCAAGTGCCATGCTCTACCATTTGAGCTACACGGGGAATGGGTCAAACAGTGTCACACCACCTAATGCTAGTCTGAGGACATTCATGGTCTGCCCCAGGGGAGATCTGGGAAATTCAAAGTACAGGCAAGGATCTTGGCCCAGGGATTGCAAGGACATAAATAGGACCATTAAAAGGCACAGAATACACTATCGCAGTCCCTCAAGGATTTTACAGGGATTTTCTATCATTCCGACGAGGGAAAACATTTGTTGACATGGGGCTTGTTTGAACCATATTATCCGGTAAATGTGATTGGTTAAAAATTCACTTTTTGCCCCAAAATGTGCAATTGCAGAACTGCAGAATCCTGGAGGGACTGATATTTATGCCATCATCCTTGAGTGCACTCATTGTTCTGCCTTTCATGTGCAACTTGAGACCTTTTAAAAACGGTGGTTTTAATAGGACAGAATACAAAAAGTATTTTCTCAGCTAAAAATATGGGGTTTTAAACTTAACTTACGTTTTCAGTTCCTACTAAATTATTGCCTTTTCATTCCCCTGCAATGTTTTTGATTCACCTAAAAATACCCTTTATAACACTTAACTAATTCAATGTAAAAAAATAAATATATATATATATATATACGCTAAGAAAATGTCCCAGTAGGCACTGGGCAGGAATAAATTGATGAAAAGAAACCAGGCGAATGGAGCCTCATGAACCCTTAATATGCAGAACTTTCTCTCCAGTTCCACCAGCTGCAGGTCAATCAAAAGGACCACAATCCAAAAAGACAACCCCAATTAGAGTTCTCTGATGTCATCAGCTTAGACTTCGATTAGTGACCAAAAAAACTAAGAAAATGTATAGCACGTATTAATACCACTGACTTTACAACACGAAGTTATGGGTCATTCTGAGCAAATCAAGAGCAAAGTTGGAGAGAGTCGTTGAATATCAAAGACTTCAACAAGATATAAAATATGTTGAATGTCGGCAATCGAGAAGGCATTTGAATACCAGTTGCCTGCCTTCTGTCGGCTCTGAATTGGACATGGACTAGAATTTCATGGTGTGCAGCAGGGCTGTTCAATGTCGGTCCTGGTGGGCCAAAACACTTCTGGTTTTCATCCTCTCCTTCTACAAATTCAGACCTGGGACACCAGTTAACTACAAAGAAGAAACAAAAAACAGAAGGTTTCGGCCCTCCAGGACCGGAATTGAACAGCCCTGGTATAGAGTAACCCAGAGAAGAGAAGTACATTGTACAGAGGGGGGAAGAGGAGTGATGTCTTGGGCTAGGCAGAGAGCGGTTTTAGAGAGGGAGCCCCTTGTACCCGGGCGTCCTGCGCTGGGCCTCGTCGCTAGGCTGGCTCCAAGCCCCGCGCTCCCAGGTTTGATAATCCACAGACGTTGGGCTGGGGTGCTGTGGGAAAATAAAGACATTTGCACACTATATATACTCCCAAACATTCTATGGAGAGAACCGATTCAAGAGCAATGTGCCTTCCGCAGGGTTAAGGATTCTGTGGTAAGACAACCAGTTGTGAGGTCAGATGAAACCTTAGAAATAGAATCCTAATTTTAATTACAGCACCAGCCAAAAGTTTGGACACACCTACTAATTCAAGGGTTTTTGTTTATTTTTACTATTTTCTACATTGTATGATAATAGTGAAGACATCAGAACTATGAAATAATACATGTGGAATCATATAGTAACCAAAAGAAGTGTTAAACTAATCAAAATATATTTTTTATTTTAGATTCCTCAAATAGCCACCCTTTGCCTTGATGACAGATTTACATACTCTTGGCATTCTCTCAACCAGCTTCACCTGGAATTCTTGAAGGACTTCCCACATATGCTGAGCACTTATTGGCACTTATTTCCTTCACTCTGCGGTCCATTGTCCTGTTGAAAAACAAATGATAGATGGGATGGCGTATCGATGCAAAATGCTGTGGTAGTCATGCTGGTTAAGCGTGCTTTACATTCTAAATAAATCACTGACAGTGTCACCGGCAAAGCACCCCCACACCATCACACCTCCTCCTCCATGCTTCATGGTGGGAACCACATATGCGGAGAGCATCCCTTCACCTACTCTGCGTCTCACAAAGACACGGCAGTTGGAACAAAAAATCTCAAATTTGGACTCATCAGACCAAAGGACAAATTTCCACCGGTCTAATGTCCATTGGTCGTGTTTCTTGACCCAAGCAAGTCTCTTCTTCTTATTGGTGTCCTTTAGTAGTGGTTTCTTTGCAGAAATCCGACCATGAAGACCTGATTAAAACAGTTGATGTTGAGATGTGTCTGTTACTTGAACTCTGTGAAGAATTTATTTGGGCCGCTATTTCTGAGGCTGGTAACTCTAATGAACTTATCCTCTGCAGCAGAGGTAACTCTGGGTCTTCCATTCCTGTGGCGGTCCTCATGAGAGCCAGTTTCATCATAGCGCTTGATGGTTTTTGCGACTGCACTTGAAGAAACGTTCAGATTGACTGACCCATGTCTTAAAGTAATGATGAACTGTCGTTTCTCTTTGCTTATTTGAGCTGTTCTTGCCATAATATGGACTTAGTCTTTTACCAAATAGGGTTATCTTCTGTATACCACCCCTACCTTGTCACAACACAACTGATTGGCTCAAACGCATTAAGAAGGAAATAAATTATACCAATTAACTTTTAACAAGGCACACCTGTTAATTGAAGGTAACTACCTCATGAAGCTGGTTGAGAGAATGCCAAGAGTGTGCAAAGCTGTCAGCAAGACAAAGGGTGGCTACTTTGAAGAATCTCAAATATAAAATATATTTTGATTTGTTTAACACATTTTTTGGTTACTACATGATTCCATGTGTTATTTCATAGTTCTGATGTCTTCACTTTTATCGTACAATGTAAAAAATAGTACAAATGGAGAGCTTGTGCTGAAGTGGCGTATTGTGTTGGTTACTAAATTAAAATGAAACTTCTTTGCTTGTGCTGTGCCGAGTACTTAGAGGCTGGGGACAAACTCTTTCCCTCCTAGCATTCATCTGCTCCAGTGTTTAAAACTCAAGGCAACATTTCTGCTGCGAGGACCTTTTGTACAGAATGCTGAAAATATTTTCCTTTCAGTCTAGAATAGGTGTTACATAATTGCTGCTCTTCACGTCCTTGCATTTCATTTTTTATTTCATTCGCTTTGTTGGCGGCAGGTAGCCTAGTGGTTAGGGTGTCGGGCCAGTAACCGAAAGGTCGCTGGATTGAATCCCTGAGCCGACAAGGTGAAAAACCTTGAATGTCCTTGAGCAAGGCACTTAACCCTAATTTGCTCCAGGGGCTGACCCTGTAGGTAGGCCGTCATTATAAATAAGAATTTGTTCTTAACTTACTTGCCTCGTTAAATAAAGGTCAATTAAAACCACAGAAGAAGCCAGTGATAATAATAATAAGTAGTAAATAATAAGTGACCAATAATATCCCCAGTGCTGCATTTTGCCGTATCCAACTAACTGGATAGGATAAGCTCCCTGACTCTCTGTTAGACAAGAATGATGAGACAGAAAGCTGTACGGAGAAACACCAGACAGACAGACAGACAGACAGACAGACAGACAGACAGCTATTTTCACACTTTCACACCTGACCACCTCCTGTCAGCTTTCAACTCTACTGTATCACGCTCCCTCCCTAACCTCTTTTCTTCACACTCCATCCCTGATAATTTTCACCTCTGCTTTTACATCCCTCCTTCACTCCTTCCCCGTCTTTCCTTTGCTCTCCCACCTCTCCTGCCTTGTTCATTTAAGGACCACAATGGAAATACGGGTTCAGGTTTTACTGATAGATTTTTTTTAAGTATGTGTTGATAGATTTTAAAGATATATTATGTTGTATCCAGCTGGAGCAGCATTATGTATAAAGTAATGATCAGATAAAATCATATAATTAAATCCATCAACAGGTAAATAAACATATTGTTCTCATTGGAGGATAGACAGAGGGGTAAGTACCTTGGTCTGTGACAGAGGGGGTAAGTACCTTGGTCTGTGACAGAGGGGTAAGTACCTTGGTCTGTGGCAGAGGGGTAAGTACCTTGGTCTGTGACAGAGGGGGTAAGTACCTTGGTCTGTGACAGAGGGGTAAGTACCTTGGTCTGTGGCAGAGGGGTAAGTACCTTGGTCTGTGGCAGAGGGGTAAGTACCTTGGTCTGTGGCAGAGGGGTAAGTACCTTGGTCTGTGGCAGAGGGGTAAGTACCTTGGTCTGTGGCAGAGGGGTAAGTACCTTGGTCTGTGGCAGAGGGGTAAGTACCTTGGTCTGTGGCAGAGGGGTAAGTACCTTGGTCTGTGGCAGAGGGGTAAGTACCTTGGTCTGTGGCAGAGGGGTAAGTACCTTGGTCTGTGGCAGAGGGGTAAGTACCTTGGTCTGTGACAGAGGGGTAAGTACCTTGGTCTGTGGCAGAGGGGTAAGTACCTTGGTCTGTGGCAGAGGGGTAAGTACCTTGGTCTGTGGCAGAGGGGTAAGTACCTTGGTCTGTGGCAGAGGGGTAAGTACCTTGGTCTGTGGCAGAGGGGTAAGTACCTTGGTCTGTGGCAGAGGGGTAAGTACCTTGGTCTGTGGCAGAGGGGTAAGTACCTTGGTCTGTGGCAGTATGTTCATTTTTCATGGCCAGTGAGGACAGAGTGACCTTCAGGGAGAATTTGGGCTCGTTGATGTTGACCACCCAGATGGCTGACTCCGCCACGCTCGACCGCACCTCGTACTTGTCCTCTGTCAGCATCTGCAAGGGCAACCAACAAGGGTTGAGGCAGATCATAAGCCAGATGTGGCATACACACAACACGCTCAACACATTCACATTACACACTATTGTATTAGTACAATTTAAATTAGCAGAACATATTTGAACTTCATATGCTTCATAACAAAACTTCCAATTCCAATTTCTATGCATGGCATTTTATTGTCTTTCCAGGTTTGTGGTGGTTATGTTTACAGGGAGAAAGATTCAGGTGTATTCTCTAGTCTAGAAGTGAGTTCCTTTGAAGAATGCATTATCTCTCCCCTTCTGTGTCAACCTCACTCCACCTCCTTTGTGGAAAAGCCGAGAGGTGCAAAGGGAATCGTCCCTTGGTGATAACCTGCACAGCAGACTGGAGCGGTAATTAACTTTGTGATAAGGAGGGAGAAAGGAATCACAGGGAGACCATGTACAGTAGTGGTGGATGTAGTCACGTCTGCACTGCACTACAGAAAAGAGTTGTGGTATGCTCAGGTCTGCACTAGAGGTTGACATGGGAACAGGACTCCCGCAGGTCTTGCCGGTCACACAGTATTCCGGCAGGAACGGGATTCAAGTTCTAGAGTCAAGTTCGGGACACGACAGAATCAACAGTCGTAAAAATAAAAAATAAAGTTGACTTAATAAAATAAAATAACAAAATAAATGGTATTTAATCACCTCCCCCTTCCGTCAGCTCACTTTAGTGGGCCTCCAGTTGTAGCCATTAACTACTTTACCTCAGAGGAGACATACACAACTGCATATGTCTATATCATGAGTTCATCCGACTCTGGTAGAAGGGCTGCCTTCATGTGCGCTGTGCGGGCAACTGTCTCGTGAGCACAGAGCAGCAGCCAAACTGAGCAGTTGCTATGGATACGCATTATTTATTTATTTTATTTATTTCACCTTTATTTAACCAGGTAGGTTTTATTTCACCTTTATTTAACCAGGTAGGTCAGTTGAGAACTAGTTCTCATTTACAACTGCGACCTGGCCAAGACAAAGCAAAGCAGTGCGACAAAAAACAACAACACAGAGTTACACATGGGAATAAACAAACATACAGTCAATAACACAATATAAAATATATGTACAGAGTGCAAATGTAGTAAGATTAGGAAGGTAGGACAATAAATAGGCCATAGTGGTGAAATAAATTACAGATTAGCATAATCACTGGACTGATAGATGTGCAGATGATGATGTGCAAATAGAGATACTGGAGTGCAAAATGAGCGAAAATAATAAATATGGGGATGAGGTAGTAGGATGGGCTATTTACAGATGGGTTGTGTGCAGGTGCAGCGATCGATAAGCAGCTTTGACAGCTGATGCTTAAAGTTACTGAGGGAGATGGTAGTCTACAGCTTCAGTGATGTTTGCAATTCATTCCAATCATTGGCAGCAGAGAACTGGAAGGAATGGCGGCCAAAGGAGGTGTTGGCTTTGGGGGTGACCAGTGAAATATACCTGCTGGAGCGCATGCTACGGGTGGGTGTTGCTATGGTGACCAGCGAGCTCAGATAAGGCGGGGATTTACCTAATAAAGACTTATAGATGACCTGGAGCCAGTGGGTTTGGCCACGAATATGTAATGAGGGCCAGCCAACGAGAGAATACAGGTCGCAGTGGTGGGTAGTATATGAGGCTTTGGTGACAAAACGGATGGCACTGTGATAGACTGCATCCAATTTGCTGAGTAGAGTGTTGGAGGCTATTTTGTAAATGACATCGCCGAAGTCAAGGATCGGTAGGATAGTCAGTTTTACAAGGGCATGTTGGGCAGCATGAGTGAAGGAGGCTTTGTTGCGAAATAGGAAGCAGATTCTAGATTTAATTTTGGATTGGAGATGCTTAATGTGAGTCTGGAAGTTGAGTTTACAGTCTAACCAGACACCTAGGTATTTGTAGGAGTCCACGTATTCTAAGTCAGACCCGTCGAGAGTAGTGATGATAGTCCGGTGGGCGGGTGCGGGCAGCGTTCGATAGAAAAGCATGCATTTAGTCTTACTAGCATTTAAGAGCAGTTGGAGCCATGGAAGGAGTGTTGTATGGCATTGAAGCTTGTTTGAAGGTTTGTTAATACAGTGTCCAAATAGGGGCCAGATGTATACAGAATGGTGTCGTCTGAGTAGAGATGGATGATTAGTGGATAACTCAGACTGGTCTCAGGGCAGGTCTGCTGGTTTTGACTAACAGGTTAGGAGAACTTCCCAGCATGTGGCATGTTAGGAGAATTAGGTTATGGTTAGTAAAGGGGTTGTCCCTGACAACTCTAACAGATCTAGCTACAACCAGGCCTGCCCTGAGAACAGTCTTGGTTTCCACTAATGTGATTCTGCATGCAGAGCGGGGGACAGACAGACATGCAGCTCACGGAGGAAGACTTTTCTGCCCCTACTAATGAGCAAGGGACGGGGAGGGAAAGTTCAGCGGTTATAGAACTGTTACGGGACAATCATTAATTTTCACTCCTGTGTCAACCTCTAGTCTGCACTGCATTACTCCTGTGTCAACCTCTAGTCTGCACTGCATTACTCCTGTGTCAACCTCTAGTCTGCACTGCATTACTCCTGTGTCAACCTCTAGTCTGCACTGCATTACTCCTGTGTCAACCTCTAGTCTGCACTGCATTACTCCTGTGTCAACCTCTAGTCTGCACTGCATTACGGAAAGGAGTGGTATTGGGAATTAACATTGGATAATGTGCAATCCCATTCATTTAAAAATGTTACCGTTAGTTTGCTCGTGTAAAATGTTTGAGTGAAAACGGACCTGTAGTTGCAAAGGCAGGTTGGCACTAACGGTGTACAGAAGTAGTTTGGTGGGTTTGTCTCTGCACATCAGGACAAGCTCCAAGTCCATGTCTCCTTTAACCAGAAGGCCCTTAGCCACAAGACCCACCCGCCTCACCCCACAAAGGATGGACACTCTCTGGGTCCTGGGGAAGACAGAGCAGTGCAGTAAACAGCCACATAACACTATAGTTTCTAAGGACTGACGAGTTAGAAACTAAAAACACACTCTTGTTATATTGTCGAAGTTTCATTTATGTAGTCTACACACTTTCACCAGAACAGAGGAAGTGGTAACTGTATAACTGCTTTGTTAAAACCTACTATGTAGAGCAATGGAGTCAGGTAGATAGTTTTAGGCCAAAAACTAAAATGTGCATCCTTTTGGGTCCCCAGGACCAGGATTAATGTAAAAGGTACCTCAAGCCTTGTAGAAGTACCGGACATTGTAGAAGAGAACTCACTTTGTGCTGCCGTGGGCACCGGTAGAGTCTCCAGCAGCCTTGACGTAGATGGTGGTTGTGGTTGGGGCCTTGCTTAGGGAGGCGTTGAGGTTGTCCATCCAGTCCGACACCTGTTTGAGGGCACATTCCACGGTAGACACCAGCTTCTGGACCGCCTCCAGCTCCTCTGGCGAAGGGTAGATGTCGGCATGCTTGGCCATGACGTGGCAGTCGTCGTTGGCGAACGATCGGATGGACCTCTGATAGGAAGGAAAAAACAAAAAATTAGTCATTCAGAACACGTGATCCTTTGTCAATATTCTAAAGACAAATGAGTTGGCCAGTAAGGTGTTTTCTGGGTGCCATCTCATGCCGCATACAGTACCAGTCAAACGTTTGGACACAAATACAGGGTTTTTCTGTATTTTTAAAATGTTCTACATTGTAGAATAATAGTGAACACACAAATTATGAAATAAAAATAATGTAGTAACCAAAAAAGTGTTAATATATTTTATATTTGAGATTCTTCAAAGTAGCCACCCTTTTCCTTGATGACAGCTTTGCACACTCTCAGCATTCTCTCAACCAGCTTCATGAGGAAGTCACCTGGAATGCATTTCAATTAACAGTTAATTTGTGGAATGTCTTTCCTTCTTAATGCGTTTGAGCCAATCAGTTGTGTTGTGACAAGGTAGGGGTGGTATACAGAAGATAACCCTGTTTGGTAAAAGACCAAGTCCATATTATGGCAAGAACAGCTCAAATAAGCAAAGAAACATTATTTTGCAGTCGCAAAAACCATCAAGCGCTATGATGAAACTGGCTCTCATGAGGACCGCCACAGGAAAGGAAGACCCAGAGTTACCTCTGTTGCAGAGGAAAAGTTCATTAGAGTTGACAGCCTCAGAAATTGCAGCCCAAATAAATGCTTCACAGGGTTCAAGTAACAGACACATCTCAACAGAGGAGACTGTGTGAATCAGGCCTTCATGGTCGAATTGCTGCAAAGAAACCACTACTAAAGGACACCAATAAGAAGAAGAGACTTGCTTGGGCCAAGAAACATGAGCAATGGACATTAGACCAGTGTAAATTTGTGTGATTCCAAATGTGATCTTTTTGGTTCCAACTGCTGTGTCTTTGTGAGACGCAGAATAGATGAACGGATGATCTCCACATGTGTAGTTCCCGCCGTGAAGCATGGAGGAGGAGGTGTGATGGTGCTTTGCTGGTGACACTGTCAGTGATTTATTAATAATTCAAGGCACACTTAACCAGGATGGCTACCACATCATTCTGCAGCGATACGCCATCCCATCTGGTTTGTGCTTAGTGGGATTATCATTTGTTTTTCAACAGGACAATGACCCAACACACCTCCAGGCTGAGTAAGGGCTATTTGTCCAAGAAGGAGAGTGATGGAGTGCTGCATCAGATGACCTGGCCTCCACTATCACCTGACCTCAACCCAATTGAGACTGCAGAGTGAAGGAAAAGCAGCCAACAAGTGCTCAGCATATGTGGGAACTCTTTCAAGACTGTTGGAAAAGCATACCAGGTGAAGCTGGTTGAGAGAATGCCAAGAGTGTGCAAATCTGTCATCTGGTACTGTAACTTGACTGGTACTGTATATTTGACAGTGACATCACCTAGCAACCGGTACTGCTGCGAATTACCATTTGTCCTGCTTACGAAGCCTAGACATCAGCTGTATCAGTGAATGTGTGTCATTTTGCCCAGTAGAGAGAGAGCACCATGTGGAGCTTTGAGCCCAAGGTCAGTCTCTTTCCATCCTTCTCTTTCTCCATCTCTCTCTCCCCTCTTTCTCCCTCCCTCCCTCTCGGTTTGCAGTGTGTAGGTACCACTCATTACAGTGGGTTATTTATGATAGGGTTGAATAATTCATAGGCTAGTGTGTGGAGACTGGGGAGGAGAGGCTCAAGTCCTCAGAGGTGGAGGTGGTGAGGTGGGTCATTTATCACAACCTAGCTAATCTCTTTCAGTACCACCAGGGCAGCACCACCTCTATATCAAAGACGGGAGAACATCAACAACCACAACACATACAGTACACATCTCCTATTTTTATCTTTCTCAACATTCAGACACAAACGTACAACATAGCCACAGACAAACATAGCCTACTCAGACAGACAGCCTCGAACTCAGCCAGGCAGATGCTCTCTCTCTCACACACACACCTCACCATCTCTAGAGGAGAGGCAAGGACCAGAGACCTCTCTGGTCTAGGAGTGTGACTGGGTGTGGTCTAGGTCCCCTAACTCCGCCTCCTCAAGCAGTCACCTCTGACCCATGAGCTAGCGCTTGTGTCCCACGTGGCAGAGATAGGTAAATCAGTACAGCTGTGGGAGGAAAAAAGGAGATGGGATACAAAATGATAAGCATTTAGCACACTGGTATATGTCCAGCCATAACTGCAAACAGACAACATCAACCAAACAAGCAGATGTATGCTATCGATGGAAACCAAGTGTACAGTCGGAAAGAATTCAGACCCGTTGACTTTTCCCAATTTTTGTTACAGCCTTATTCTAAAATGTATTAAATAGTTTCCCCCCCTCAATCTACACACAATATCCCATAATGACAGAGCAAAATCAGGTTTGTGGAATTTTTCACTAATTTATAGTAAAAAAACAAACTGAAATATCACATTTAAATGTGGAAAAAGTGATGGGGTCTGAATACTTTCCGAATGCACTGTATATGTATATATATATATATATATATATATATATATATATATATATATATATATATATATATATATATATATATATATATATATATATACAGTGGGGAGAACAAGTATTTGATACACTGACGATTTTGCAGGTTTTCCCACTTACAAAGCATGTAGAAGTCTGTAATTTTTATCATAGGTACTCTTCAACTGTGAGTGACGGAATCTAAAACAAAAATCCAGAAAATCACATTGTATGATTTTTAAGTAATTAATTTGCATTTTATTGCATGACATAAGTATTTGATACATCAGAAAAGCAGAACTTAATATTTGGTACAGAAACCTTTGTTTGCAATTACAGAGATCATACGTTTCCTGTAGTTCTTGACCAGGTTTGCACACACTGCAGCGGGGATTTTGGCCCACTCCTCCATACAGACCTTCTCCAGATCCTTCAGGATTCGGGGCTGTCGCTGGGCAATACAGACTTTCAGCTCCCTCCAAAGATTTTCTATTGGGTTCAGGTCTGGAGACTGGCTAGGCCACTCCAGGACCTTGAGATGCTTCTTACGGAGCCACTCCTTAGTTTCCCTGGCTGTGTGTTGTCATGCTGGAAGACCCAGCCACGACCCATCTTCAATGCTCTTACTGAGGGAAGGAGGTTGTTGGCCAAGATCTCGCGATACATGGCCCCATCCATCCTCCCCTCAATACGGTGCAGTCGTCCTGTCCCCTTTGCTGAAAAGCATCCCCAAAGAATGATGTTTCCACCTCCATGCTTCACGGTTGATATGGTGTTCTTGGGGTTGTACTCATCCTTCTTCTTCCTCCAAACACGGCGAGTGGAGTTTAGACCAAAAAGCTCTATTTTTGTCTCATCAGACCACATGACCTTCTCCCATTCCTCCTCTGGATCATCCAGATGGTCATTGGCAAACTTCAGACGGGCCTGGACATGCGCTGGCTTGAGCAGGGGGACCTTGCATGCGCTGCAGGATTTTAATCCATGACGGCGTAGTGTGTTACTAATGGTTTTCTTTGAGACTGTGGTCCCAGCCCTCTTCAGGTCATTTACAAGGTCCTGCCGTGTAGTTCTGGGCTGATCCCTCACCTTCCCCATGATCATTGATGCCCCATGAGGTGAGATCTTGCATGGTGCCCCAGACCGAGGGAGATTGACCGTCATCTTGAACTTCTTCCATTTTCTAATAATTGCGCCAACAATTGTTGCCTTCTCACCAAGCTGCTTGCCTATTGTCCTGTAGCCCATCCCAGCCTTGTGCAGGTCTACAATTTTATCCCTGATGTCCTTACACAGCTCTCTGGTCTTGGCCATTGTGGAGAGGTTGGAGTCTGTTTGATTGAGTGTGTGGACAGGTGTCTTTTATACAGGTAATGAGTTCAAACAGGTGCAGTTAATACAGGTAATGAGTGGAGAACAGGAGGGATTCTTAAAGAAAAACTAACAGGTCTGTGAGAGCCGGAATTCTTACTGGTTGGTAGGTGATCAAATACTTATGTCATGCAATAAAATGCAAATTAATTATTTAAAAATCATACAATGTGATTTTCTGGATGTTTGTTTTAGATTCCGTCTCTCACAGTTGAAGTGTACCTATGATAAAAATTACAGACCTCTACATGCTTTGTAAGTAGGAAAACCTGCAAAATCGGCAGTGTATCAAATACTTGTTCTCCCCACTGTATATAGAGGTATTTCTCAAAGAAGAAAGATCAAGTGAGTTATTTCTTTGTTATTATGGGCAACAAAAATGTTATCATAGATATTATCTGACATTCTGACCTTGAACAACTAAAACACAAGCTATCCCCCTCTATCCATCAGAGCCTTCCTTGTTGTACATTTTCAATTTAGATCCGTGATCACATTAGGAGTGTCATTATCTCAACCTGAATGGAGAGGTGATTTTAGAGGTATAATTAAAAGTAAGCCACACTGATGACTTTGACATTTTCTGTGTAAATTGTTCACAAAAACATCTTTACTGGAAGAATTTTGCAAATGTAAAGTTTGGTAACAGAATTACGGTACAATCTCCCAGTTCTTTATGCGTTTTCCAAAAACTTGTATCTACAGTCATGTGAAAAAGGAAAGTTCTCACTTCAACACTATTGACAGATAAAGGTTACCCAATTTAACAAAAAAGTTGAAAATGTTATGCAATTAAAATCAACAAAAATGCCTTTTCCTTATGGGGAGAAAGTTAGTACAGCCCTACCTTTACCATCACATAAAATGGCTACAATTTGAATTAGGTACCAAAACAAGTGCAAATGATTAGAAAACATTAGAGAGAAACTTAGGAGGCTCCAGCCTTCAATAAAGATAAGACAATTGGCCTGGTTTGGTCTTAACCATGTGGGTGTGTGGTAACACATCATTCAAAGATCAAAAGACCTACCGAGGCCCTCAGAAGAAAGATTATTGATGACCATGAGTCTGGGAGGAGTTACAGTCTGGGAGGAGTTACAGTCTGGGAGGAGTTACAGTCTGGGAGGAGTTACAAATCCATTTCCAAGCAATTCGAAGTACATCATTCCACTGTCCGACAAATTACAGACCACTAGCAAACTACCTAGGACAGGTCGTCCCACCAAAGTCAGCCCAAGAGCTGACCGAAAGATGCTCATAGAAGTCTCTAAGAACCCCATGGTAACATCAAGGGATCTACAGGTCTCTCTTGCCACAATCAATGTCGAATTGATATCAAGACACAACTGACTTTTGCCAGACAACACCTGGGTAAAGTCAGTTGTGTCTTGATATTCGTTTTTTAGAGCAGAGGCTCCCATGTAGGCCAGGTTTGTGCAGTCTCTTTCTGACAGTGTACCCATGCAATTCGACATTGATTGTGGCAAGAGAGGCCTGGGCATTCAGAGACTCGTCCCGAGTTATCTTGGCTGTGTGCTTAGGGTCGTTGTCCTGTTGGAAGATGAACCTTCGCCCCAGTCTGAGGTCCTGAGAGCTCTGGAGCAGGTTTTCATCAATGATCTCTCTTGACTTTGCTCTGTTCATCTTTTCCTTGATCCGGACTAGTCTCCCAGTTGCTGCTGCTGAAAACATCCCCACAGCATGATGCCACCACCATGCTTCATCGTAGGGATGGTGCCAGGTTTCCTCCAGATGTGACGCTTGGCATTCAGGCCAAAGAGTTCAATCTTGTTTTCATCAGAGCAGAGAATCTTGTTTCTCATGGTCTGAGAGTATTTAGGTGCCTTTTGGAAAAACTCCAAGCGGGCTGTCATGTGCCTTTTACTGAAGAGTGGCTTCCGTCTGGCCACTCTACCATAAAGGCCTGGAAGGTTCTTCTGGAAGGTTCTCCCATCTCCACAGAGGAACGCTGGAGCTCCGTCAGAGTGACCATTGGGTTCTTGGTCACCTCCCTGACCAAGGCCCTTCTTCCTGGATTGCTCAGTATGTGTCAGGCTCTGGCCATAGAGAAGCAATAGGCTTCTCTATGTAGCTTGGTCAGAGTCTGACAGTGTCGTTCTTTTCTGCTTCTTTGTAGGTTTTGGGTGGATCTCTAATTAGAGGCAGCTGCTACCCGTTGTCTCTAATTAGGGATCCAATATATGTTGAGTCTGTCCTTCACTTGGGGTGGGTTGTTATCGATGTATGTCGCAGTCACGGTGAGAAGTAAGTGTGCCTTTTTTTTTACGTCCGTTCATTTCGTGTGTTTTTGGTGAACGTGACGGTAGTTTATAGTGTGTTTGTGTCTTGTAGTTCGCCATTTGTTCTATTATATATAGTACAAATATATATCAATGTCGAACTACTATCCCTGCGCTGCGTCTTGGTCTCTCTCTGCACCCTCTCGTGACAGAACAACCCACCACGATGAGACCAAGCAGCGTAACTGGGGAGAGAGGGAGAGAGAGGTGGTGCCGCCGCGTTATGCGCGACGTGCAAGACGAGGCAACGCCCGCAAACAACCCCAAGGTAATCTTGGGGGGGGGGGCTATGGGGCTGGTCAGGAGTGGAAGAGGAGGCACCAGTCCCACTTTCCAGGTGGCATTCGCCAGACACTGAGTACGTGGGGGAATACCGACGGAGGGAGGAGTATGAGAGGATCATGGAGCTATGTTGGCTAAATATGGAGGAGTGTGAGAGCGAGAGGAGGGAGCTGGCTCTAAAGGTGCCCAAGAGGAGCATCCCCAGTCCAGGTCCGGTCGTCTACTCCACCCTCATGCCAGAGCAGTCCGCTCCACCGGTACCCAGTCCGGGTCCGGTAATCTACTCCTCCTCCCTACCAGAGCCATCCGCTCCTCCGGTGCCCAGTCTGGGTCCGATCGTCTACTCCACCTCCATGCCAGAGCAATCCGCTTCTCCGATGTCCAGTCCGGGTCCGGACCTCTGCTCTACTACCCGCACCCGAGCTCCAGTGCGTGTGCCTAGCCAGGTGCTTCCTGTGCCTGCTCCACGCACACGACCTCCAGTGCGCCTCCCCAGTCCGGTACGACCCGTGCCGGCTCCCCGCACCCAACCTCCAGCGAAGGTCAGCCGCCCTGAGCCTCCAGCGAAGATCAGCCGCCCTGAGCCTCCAGCCAAGGTCAGCCGCCCTGAGCCTCCAGCCAAGGTCAGCCGCCCTGAGCCTCCAGCCAAGGTCAGCCGCCCTGAGCCTCCAGCCAAGGTCAGCCGCCTTGAGCCTCCAGCCAAGGTCAGTCGCCCTGAGCCTCCAGCCAAGGTCAGCCGCCCTAAACCTCCAGCGAAGGTCAGCCGCCCCTAAACCTCCAGCGAAGGTCAGTGCCCCTAAACCTCCAGCGAAGGTCAGCGCCCCTAAACCTCCTGCGAAGGTCAGCTCCCCTAAACCTCCTGCGAAGGTCAGCGCCCCTAAACCTCCTGCGAGGGTCAGCAGCCTGGAGCCTCCAGCCACAGCTCAAGGCCTGGAGCCTCCTCCACCGGTACCCAGTCCGGGTCCAGCCGTCTGCTCCGCCTCAGTGCCAGAGCAGTCCGCTCCACCGGTGCCCATTCCGGGTTCAACCGTCTGCTCCGCCCCAGTGCCAGAGCAGTCCGCTCCACCGGTACCCTAATTCGGGTCCAGCCGTCTGCTCCACCGGTACCCAATCCGGGCCCAGCCGTCTGCTCCGCCCCAGTGCCAGAGCAGTCCGCTCCACCGGTACCCAATCCGGGTCCAGCCGTCTGCTCCGCCTCAGTGCCAGAGCAGTCCGCTCCACCGGTGCCCATTCCGGGTCCAGCCGTCTGCTCCGCCCCAGTGCCAGAGCAGTCCGCTCCACCGGTACCCAATCCGGGTCCAGCCGTCTGCTCCGCCTCAGTGCCAGAGCAGTCCGCTCCACCGGTACCCAATCCGGGTCCAGCCGTCTGCTCCGCCTCAGTGCCAGAGCAGTCCGCTCCACCGGTACCCAATCCGGGTCCAGCCGTCTGCTCCGCCTCAGTGCCAGAGCAGTCCGCTCCACCGGTACCCATTCCGGGTCCAGCCGTCTGCTCCGCCTCAGTGCCAGAGCAGTCCTCTCCACCGGTGCCCATTCCGGGTTCAGCCGTCTGCTCCGCCTCAGAGCCTGAGCAGTCCGCCCCACCGGTGCCCAGTCCGGGCCCGGTGGTTTTCCCCGCTCCATGGCCGGAGCCGTTTACCCCACCGGTGCCCAATCCGGGCCCGGTTAATTGCCCAGCTCCACGGCCGGAGCCGTCTGCCCCACTGGTGCCCAGTCCGGGCCCGGTTGTTTTCCCCGCTCCATGGCCGGAGCCGTTTGCCCCACCGGGGCCCAGTCCGGGCCCGGTTGTTTTCCCCGCTCCATGGCCGGAGTCGTTTGCCCCACCGGTGCCCAGTCCGGGCCCGGTTGTTTTCCTCGCTCCATGGCCGGAGCCGTTTGCCCCACCGGTGCCCAGTCCGGGCCCGGTTGTTTTCCCCGCTCCATGGCCGGAGCCGTTTGCCCCACCGGTGCCCAGTCCGGGCCCGGTTGTTTTCCCCGCTCCATGGCCGGAGCCGTTTGCCCCACCGGTGCCCAGTCCGGGCCCGGTTGTTTTCCCCGCTCCATGGCCGGAGCCGTTGGCCCCACCGGTGCCCAGTCCGGGCCCAGCGATAAGGAGGGGCCATGGAAAAAAACTGTCCACGTCGCCGGAGCCAGAGCCGCCCCCAAAGGACTAGTTTTTCCCTCCCAAATTAACCCCCCCATGTTATTGTGTGCCTTTTTTTTTGGCGTCTGGGAGTCCGCGCCTTGGGGGGGGGGCAATAGGCTTCTCTATGTAGCTTGGTCAGAGTCTGACAGTGTCGTTCTTTTCTGCTTCTTTGTGGGTTTTGGGTGGATCTCTAATTAGAGGCAGCTGCTACCCGTTGTCTCTAATTAGGGATCCAATATATGTTGAGTCTGTCCTTCACTTGGGGTGGGTTGTTATCGATGTATGTCTCAGTCACGGTGAGAAATAAGTGTGCCTTTTTTTTTACGTCCGTTCATTTCGTGTGTTTTTGGTGAACGTGACGGTAGTTTATAGTGTGTTTGTGTCTTGTAGTTCGCCATTTGTTCTATTATATATAGTACAAATAAATATCAATGTCGAACTACTATCCCTGCGCTGGGTCTTGGTCTCTCTCTGCACCCTCTCGTGACAGTATGGCTGGGGGCCAGCTCTAGGAAGAGTATTAGTGGTTCCAAACTTCTTCCATATAAGAATGATGGAGGACACTGTGTTCTTGGGAACTTTCAATGCTGCAGAAATGTTTTGGTACCCTTCCCCATATCTGTGCCTCGATACCATCCTGTCTCGGAGCTCTACGGACCATTCCTTCGACCCCATGGTTTTTTGTCAACTGTGGGACCTTTTTATAGACAGGTGTCTCATAGCAAAGGGTCTGAATATTTATGTAAATAAGGAATTTCTGTTTTCTATTTTGAATACATTTGGTAAAATGTCTAAAAACCTGTTCCCACTTTGTCATTATGGGGTATTGTTTGTAGAGTAAGGCTGTAACATAACAAAATGTGTAAAAATCAAGGGCTCTATACTTTCAACTTATGTAACAGAGGCACAGCTGGCAGAAATGGGCAGCTTTAAAAGAAATAACAGATTAGGCTGTTTGAGCAGTGAGCAAGGCATAGAGCTCTCTGTTTTGTTTAGCTAGCAACTGCTCATATTCTTCAAGATTGATAAATAAGTATAAAGTCTTGATGGAGTGACTCCAGTCCACTCAGTTACAGGCAACTTGAGGACAGTTTTGTCCATACTTATAGTAACTTAACAGCCATTGACGTGTTCATTTGAATGCAACAACTGACCCAGAGGATGTTGTGGAGTGTGTTTGTGGAGTCCTGCTGTGTCAGGCAGGCTGGGCAACGCGTCCCTGGTGGGGATTGAAACAACAGCTTAAAGGAAAACACTTTTTATATTTAGGATTATGCCTTCATTAATAGATTAACGGATTTGTGAGAAAGCTGTGATGTGCTGTAGGCAAAATGCTCTTATCCCAGTCTATCCCTGTGCGTGTGGTTTGGTTTTACTATCCTTGTGGGGACCAGAAGTCCTCACAACGACGGTAAAACAATTACAATTCGGGAACATTAAAAAGTGGGGACATTTCGACGGTCCACAGGCTTCGGGGGTTAGGATTAGGGTTAGGATTAAGGTTAGGTTTAGGGTTAGGATTAAGGTTAGGGGTTAGGTTTAGGGTTAGGATTAAGTTTAGGTTTAGGGTTAGGATTAAGTTTAGGTTTAGGGTTAGGATTAAGGTTAGGGGGTAGATTTAGGAGTTAGGGTTAGTTTTAGGCTTAAGGTTATGGAAAATAGGATTTTGAATGCAAATCAATTGTTTGGTCCCCACAAGGATAGTACAACAAATGTGTGTGTGTGTGTGTGTGTGTGTGTGTGTGTGTGTGTGTCTGAGTGTAGGTGTCTGTGGCAGTGGATAAAATAGTTTGTGTTAAACCACCCCATCGGAGAGTGTGCTGACTGAATTAATACATTTTTTTGTCTCAAAGTAAATCTGAAACTGCACTGTTCGCAAGTTCACAAATAAGCATTGAAATGCAGTAACATACCGTTCGTAACGTCACCACTAGGTGTCAGCGTCTGCATTTTGTCTTGTGTAGATTTACAACAGCGTTTGCAGCAGTCAAAGGTCATGTAAACAAACCCTTTATGGCAACCTCATGTGATGGAAAATGATATATTTGTTCTAATAACCACTTTCTGTTCTCTACTTTGAACAGTATTATTTTTGTACCAAGGACGAGTGTTCACTTTGGCGCCAGTCCAGTGTTAGCACATAGGTAGCACAGATTGCTAGCTAGCCAGCTAACATTAACTAAGTGAGAATGTGAGGAGGACATGGCTGCTTGCTTCGTGAAGTGTACTTTTGATTATTTACTCCTTAAAATTAGTGTGTTGAATGGCAGGAACCCAATTATCTCATCATTATTGTGAAAGGTAGACCTACATTTGCGACAGCATAGCCTATGCTACAGTAATATAAAAGACTGAATTGCGCGTCTAATCTCCATCACCTTATTTTTTTATTGTAAAGATGTTGTTGTTGTTTTTTTTGCAACTGCAGAGTTTTAAATCTCTCATATAGCCTTGCTTTAAATCAGTACACAAGCGAGCAGTCTCTCGCAGTCTCTCTCAGTCTCTCGCAGTCTCTCGCAGTCTCTCTCAGTCTCTCTCAGTCTCTCGCAGTCTCTCGCAGTCTCTCGCAGTCTCTCGCAGTCTCTCTCAGCCTCTCGCAGTCTCTCGCAGTCTCTCTCTCTCTCAATTCCATTTGAATTGCATCCAAAATAGATCACCCTGTTATAGATGTATATATAGGTGTGTAATAAATTCAATGCAGTATTAGCCGTATATTTAGCTAATAAATGAAGGGTTATGCATATTAAGCTTCTAACTTACAGCCTCGGTCTCTTGCGCAATACGCACACTCTTGGAGTCCCACGCAGAAAAGCTAGACTAGAATAGCTTGCTATGCATTATTTTTGTTTGTTACTTCTCATACCAATAGACAGACTATTCGAAGAGGGACACAAGCGCTTGTTTGCTGAATGTTAAATATAGCAGCCAATAGAACACACAGGTAGTTTGAAAGAATAGTGAACGTTCGATGGCGGTAGGCTATAGCAGTTATTTTATTCGGTCGGCAGGAAGCCTAGCGGTTAGAGTGTTTGGGCAGTAACGAAAATGTCGCTAGTTCGAATACCCGAGCCGACAAGGTGGGGAAAAAACCTGCCGATGTGTCCTTGAGCAAGGCACTTAACACTAATTTGCTCCAGGGGCTGACCCTGTAGGTAGGCCCTCGTTGTAAATAAGAAGTTGTTCTTAACTGACTTGCCTAGTTAATCCTCGCAAAGAGAAGTGAAAGTCGTCTGCATCCTATTCTACTCATATTATTCAAGCATGTCATTAGAATGACGAAGCTAGGGAAAACTAAACACATTTCATTTAACTGTTGAAAGCAAGGAATGAATGAAGCATCACTAGAGCGAGAAGGAGGAGGTAGGCTAATAACATTAGAGGAAATATTATGACAAATTCAAATCTAATTCGCTAGCCTATACTTGTAACTTTGTAGGCCGCATGTGCTGCACCAGAACCGCAAGTTCTCTCCCTGTTTGAACGATGTGCATAATTCCAGTCCATATAATACAATACAGTACAATAATACAGTTCACACTCAGAAAGATTAGCCTACTGGAGCTAGTTTAATTTATTTATCAAAAGGAGCATAGCTACATCTATGTGCTTTTATGTTGTTCTGTTGTGCGTAATGTGCAGTGTATCATATAGCCGACTCTATGTATCGGATAACGGCACAATCATTCGGGCTTGGGCTCATAAAATGTATTTAAATCAGGCTCAGGTTGCATCAGGGTTGAATTTTCGATCAAAAGCTCTAATCAAATCCAGCTTATTTATATGCTTTTGAATGACACTTCCGTTTTAGGAAGGAAATACCGGGTCACCTGGGAGTAAAGTTATTAATTCTCGGGATGGAACATTTGTCAAATGCTGGGAAAATAACCCTAATTAAAAATACACTGGCTGTGGCAAGGTACTCACCGTCAAACCACCACGCCTACTCTCTCTCTCTCACATCGTGACCTAGGGCTGAATGACGTTCAATGAGCAGCTCGCAAAGCGCCTTTTTCAGGCAACCAGACGTATGTTTATTCTATGTATATATTATTGTCACTTTATATGTGGAATAAAGACCAATACAAATACTTCTGCGAGAGGCCGATATCGGCAAGTTAATAATCGGTCAAGCGATTGTGTGTGTGTACAGGCCGAGCTGATTTCCTAGTGAAACCAGGTTGGGTTTGGGTCTGTGAGCATATAATAGCTGCTGTAGAACACAACCTCTCCTGAGAGATAGCATTGTCTCTTTTCCAGGTAAAGGACAGATCATGTTCCCATGCATGAGTGAGCACTGAGCAGCTGCAATCACAGTCCCATTCACTACACACATCAGACAGAGACACAGGGGGCTCTGATGACAGTAACGGGGAGGTCAGAGAGTAAATAGGCAGTACACTATGCAAGCAGGACAACCTGGACAAGGCAGATAGATTCAGCTACGTTAGTCTGTGCTTAAAACAAACAACTTTCATGCAGATGAAGTGAACACAATCTGCATAGCTTCCAAAAACCACAACCTAGTGTGTCTCTAGCTATATAGACTAGTAGACGTCCAGATAGCAGCAAATTCAGATCTTCAGATTTACCATCGGCGATACTATCATCCACCCCAGGTCCATTGGACTAGCAGCAGGCCAGCCTTGGGGGATATCACTACAACAATGTGTTTAAACCACTGATCACATAGGCCTACCACTTAACTGGTGCTGAGGTAAAAGACTCCTTAACCACAGTCACCAATACCACCACTACTACCACATCTTCAACTAACTAGCCTGCAGCAACCAGCGACTACCCCAAGGGACCTAGAAAGTCCTCCTTGGGGGAGCCGAAGAATAGCTAAATGTGTCTGAAAGAGGAGACCCTCTTGATGCTTGGTCAAAACACAGTGAAAGAGGAGATTGTGGTGCCTGTTCAAAAACGCTGGCATGAATATTTCAGTGCCAGTAAAACAGTCAGTAAAAAAAGCCTCTCTGGCTCTGATGGTCTATTTCAGTCAGGCTGAAATCTGTAAGAGGCTGACTTGAGCCGTACAGTAGAGTGCCGAAGAAGATAGTGTAGCAAAGAAAAGTGTAGATAGCTGGTATTCATCTCAGGTTTGACAACACCTCAGGAGGTGGGCCTATTTTTGGACACACCTCCAAACCTAGCCTACCACTGAGACACTAACAACAATTGTAGGGCAATTCCATGGTAACGGGATTGAGCTGAGACTCAGATTTTCACTTAAAATGAATGCCAAACAAAAAGCTTTGATTTCAAAGATTAACAAACCATAAAACTATGCACAGTTAATGGATATGAATGTCATTCTCTTCATATCAATCTATCCTAATATACTGTATATATATATATATATATATATATGAAATATCGTCCTTTGCATATTTGGGTGTTATTCTACACACTATTATTTTAATGAGCTCTGCCCCCAAACAAGACCGATTTGGTTGGTCCGGACCAAATCTGAACCAATCATAGATGTCTATGTTTCACACGTGTGGACATCAAAGTGCAGCACAGTAGAGTTCACTGCAGTACAGTCCAGTAGAACAGTACTCAACTCGTGTGCACTGTACTAACCTCTACAGTACTGGACTCTTCTTTGCTGTACTGTCCTATCCAAACCCAATTGTGACATTTTTTTTTTTAGTTTTTTTTTGCCATTGGTCCTTTGGACAAGTAGGATAGATTTTTATTTACTTGTCCAAAAGCTCAAGTCACTTGTTGCTTGTCAGTAAAAACACTATAACTAATTGATAGGTCTACCTTTATTTGTAACTTCGGTAAACTATCGTTATCCTCATGCGGAAGAGAAATGTGAAAATATCTTAAAGATATGTGGGTGTCTGGTAACAGAATTACAAGGCACAAGGCAATGTTTCTAAAACGTAGAGAAAGCAAATAATCTCCCCAAAACGGAATATAAAAGTGTTAATATTAGTTGGCTTTACTTCAACACTATGTTTTGATGGGTTTCTAAAACCTTTTAAGACTTTTTCCTGGTAGGTGTTGTCTAAGACCCCTTTTCCATCTGTTTGTGCTGAAATCAAAGCCTTTGCTTATTCCTAATTTTTTGTACGGAAAATGGTTGAAATATTTACATATGCCTTAATCAAAAACAAAAATAGACTCTTAGCTTTCATTTGACATCCACTTTGACATGCTCCTATGAACTTCACCTTGGTGCTCATGGGTCCTTTTATATAGAAATGACCAGAGGCAAATCGGGTTATGGCCTTTATACAGTATGTAACTAATTTGGCTATTAGCCTACTGTACAAACAAAGCATGATAAATGCATTGTAAACCTCTTACCTCAAATAGTTGTGGAAGACAAAAAGCCCAGAGGACGTTCAATTCTGCAGTCTCTCTGTTTAAAGGCAAAATGTGGAAGCCTCTGGATTTGTTTCTTTCATCATCAGTGTTCTAAATTAACCTTCTCTATTCCACGGGACTGCGACACAATATGCGCTTGATTCATCCCGTCCTCCTCCCTGTTGTGGCATAGAAAAGAGGGGGGTGGATCTGTGGGCTGATGGGAACGGTGCAGGGTAATACTCAGCCGCTCATGTTTCACACCTTTACTTTAACATCTGTTCTCAGTTACTGCACAATGCCAATGACAGCAGCTTCTTCAAATCACTGATGACAGACATTCCATTGACTTAATAATATGGTGACGTGACGGTCATATGTCTATAAGATCACATCTAGACATGTGATCAACATTTTATGGGATACTGTGTTTAAATATGACAGATTCAGACACCCAAGAATAAGCCATGTTAAGACTCTTCAAAGATTCTGTGTGTATGTGCCATGTGTGTAAGACGTGATACAAAACCCGCAATTAAGCATTAATATCCTCAGACATCTTACCCATCAAGTTGGAGAGAGAGAGAGAACATTCCAACGATTATGGCTTGGCTTGGATTTACTCACTACCAACAACACTGAGCTAAGGCAGATAGGGTTTTCAGCTATAACACTTATGAAGCGACTGAATTCCAAAACAACCCCCTCTGAGCAGAGGAGTCTCGGTCGTGGAAAACTGGAACATGTTGATAGGGAATTAACACTTTCAAAATGTAAGGACTAGGCCTACTTTTAACCATTTCCACAAAAAATGTCACTCAAACACATTCGGTGCAGATTCAAAGTTCAGTAACAGAATGACGCTTTGTGCCATTTATGGTGTCATTCTGTTTACAAACTTGTTCTTCAAGTAAATGTTTTTTGTTTTTCGTTTGACATAAAATTGTGAAGTGAAAAATCTGAATCTCAGTATTACTGTTACTGTGGAATTGCACACATAATGCTAATTAACACTAAATTCATCTAGTCCTGGCTGGGAAACTAGGCTCCTGTTAACATTTCCATTTACAGTTGAAGTCGGAAGTTTACATACACTTAGGTTGAAGTCCTTAACTCATTTTTCAACCACTCCACAGATTTCATGTTAACAAACTATAGTTTTGGCATGTCGGTTAGAACATCTACTTTGTGCATGACACAAGTAATTCTTACAACAATTGTTTACAGACAGATTATTTCACTTATAATTCACTATATAACAATTCCAGTGGGTCAGAAGTTTACATACACTAAGTTGACTGTGCCTTTAAACAGCTTGGAACGTTCCAGAAAATGATGTCATGGCTTTAGAAGCTTCTGATAGGCTAATTGACATCATTTGAGTCAATTGGAGGTGTACCTGTGGATGTATTTCAAGGCCTACCTTCAAACTCAGTGCCTCTTTGCTCGACATCATGGGAAAATCAATAGAAATCAGCCAAGACCTCCGAAAATAAATTGTAGACCTCCACAAGTCTGGTTCATCCTTGGGAGCAACTTCCAAACGCCTGAAGGTACCACGTTCATATGTACAAACAATAGTATGCAAGTATAAACACCATGGGACCACGCAGCTGTCATACCGCTCAGGATGGAGACGCGTTCTGTCTCCTAGAGATTAACGTACTTTGGTGCGAAAAGTGCAAATCAATCCCAGAACAACAGCAAAGGACCTTGTGAAGATGCTGTAAGAAACGGGTACAAAAGTATCTATATCCACAGTAAAACAAGTCCTATATCGACATAACCTGAAAAACCTGAAAAGCAAGGAAGAAGCCACTGCTCCAAAACCACCATAAAAAAGCCAGACTACGGTTTGCAACTGCACATGGGTACAAAGATCGTACTTTTGGGATAAATGTCCTCTGGTCTGATGAAACAAAAATAGAACTGTTTGGCCATAATGACCATCGTTATGTTTGGAGGAAAAAGGGGGAGGCTTGCAAGCCGAAGAACACCATCCCATCCGAATTGACATTGACCCCAAGCATACTTCCAAAGTTGTGGCAAAACGGCTTAAGGACAACAAAGTCAAGGTATTGGAGTGGCCGTCACAAAGCCCTGACCTCAATCCTATAGAACATTTGTGGGCAGAACTGAAAAAGCGTGTGCGAGCAAGGCCTACAAACCTGACTCAGTTACACCAGTTCTGTCAGGAGGAATGGGCTAAAATTCACCCAACTTCTTGTGGGAAGCTTGTGGAAGGCTACCTGAAACGTTTGACCCAAGTTAAACAATTTAAAGGCAATGCTACCAAATACTAATTGAGTGTAATTTTGACCCACTGGGAATGTGATAAAAGAAATAAAAGCTGAAATAAATAATTCTCTCTACTATTATTCTGACATTTCACATTCTTAAAATAAAAGTGGTGATCCTAACTGACCTAAAACAGGGCATTTTTGCTAGGATTAAATGTCAGGAATTGTGAAAAACTGAGTTCAAATGTATTTGGCTAAGGTGTATGTAAACTTCCGACTTCAACTGTACATTACATAGGCAGGGACCAACACCTGCTACAGTCTTCGCACTCCGCTGCTTACTCTGCAGTATTGAGTACAGCGCACCAGACCAGTCAACCTGAAACACAACACCTTCAGGGTGTTTTTCAGATGTTGATAGTGTCTAACCTGGGAAGAGAGATTATGCAAAGCACTTAAAATAGCCTTTATGTTACTTTGTCTGCCTTATTTTCTTAATCTGGCATATTCACACCTGTTAAATTATAGAGTTAGAGAAATAAGATTTCCTATTTAAATTGACGTCATCATTAGCTGTATTTTGATGTTAGATTACATTAAAAATGATACGGACCCGTAATTGAATATCAAAATACTTACTGACATCAATGTAAATTGTAAATCTTCTCTGACAAGAGTACTTATACATTAAAGTGGAAAGATGAACTATGCAAAAGCTCGAACCAACATTAAAAGTGCAAGTCGTCCTCTGTTTTGTGAAAATCTGGGACTTTTGAATTATGACAACATCAACAGTAGTTAACGTTAACTCAATAGCATGTCTTCCCAGACATCATTAGATAGATTTATATAACTCGCTAGCTAGAGAAATGCCACTAGAAAATAAAACAATATGTTTTTAAAAAGACAGTGCATAGAAGGTATAGCACGTTGGGGGAAGCATGGTACTTGATCATTTCCCCCAACGTGCTATCAGAACATGTTCAGAGATTTGCAGCTGTGTGTTTGCATCCTTTCTTGCGCTATCTCGAGCAATTGTTAATGAGGAAATACTTACAGAGTTGCAGTACTTGAACCAAGGTAACAAATCCCAAATATGTCAAGGGCGTAATTTCACTGGTAGGACTCAGCACCCGCTAGGACTGGCTTGTGTTTCGTCCGCGGCATGGCACTCACCGTGGTAGCAATGAGGGGGTTCGATTAATCTCGCCCGGGCGCTCGTGTAGACGTGTTTTGCACCGGCTGAGAGTTGATCGGCGGAGTCGGCTCAGAACAAAAGTGTTCTAAAGGATTCTAAGCTAACATATTAATAACATTTATGGCTACTACATGATCCCATATGTGTTATTTTCATAGTTTTGAACCCCAGGGCCAGGTTAATCGAAGCCCCTCAATGAAGCGCGGGACAGTTGTTGCACACGCGCATTACGATTGTCGGGTTCTAAATGCAACACATTTGACAGAATGTGGCAGGCAATTAAACCATGTTTAAAAAAAAGTGGACTTGAAGAATTGTAATATAACTGTGTGATAATGACTATGAATGACAATAAGTAGTGAGTCTTCTGACATGCTGTCCAAATGATTAATTATGTTGGGCTTGCTTGTTGTCCCAGTATTTCACAGTGAGGAATTATTCACAACAACCTTGATAACACATAGGCTAGGCTTATTGAAACTGCATACCATTAACCAGTGCAACTGAAAAGCTGTGCAAAATAAGCCCAGGACATCATGTCAAACCTCAGTGGTATGAAAAGCACATAGGTGTGTAGTAGGCACGTTACTTGCATAATTATCCAGTTACAAAAAAATGACAATTTATAGTTTCATCTGAGAATCTCTTGCACACCCTTTTCACAGACATTCTGATTATGAGAAACAAAAAGGATCAATAGTTTGCTCTTTGTTCTCCAGTGGCAGATCATTCACGCACTGAAAGCCCAAGAATGTGTGATTCACTAGATAGATAGATAGATAGATAGATAGATAGATAGATAGATAGATAGATAGATAGATAGATAGATAGATAGATAGATAGATAGATAGATAGATAGATAGATAGATAGATAGATAAAGTTTAGACATAAAGTGTAGAAAACTACATTTTTAGGGTAGAAACGTATCGTTGGTTGTTGCAGAAAGGTCTAGAGGCGTGGTGTACGCGAGGCAACGACGAGATGTTTTCGCATGTCCAACCATCATCACAGTCGAACACGGCAGTGTTGGTGGGTGATTATATGTGTCCTATTTCAGACATGTACAAGTGTGTATTAATAAGCATGTGTGAATTGGAAATGTGTTTTGCATATCCCACTCTCCTTATATCACCCTCGGAGCAATTCGGGTTAAGTACCTTGCTCAATGGCACATCGACGGACTTTTCACCTTGTTGGCCCTACGCTCTAACCACTAGGCTATCTGCCGCCCTAAGTAGGTGTAACAGGGGAGGAGTAGTTAAGCATTGGGACAAACTGTCTAGATGGGATAAAAGGTTATGTTCTTTCATGTCCGCTCTTACGGAATGAAAACGCCACTGTTTTTTGTTTTTTTAATGCAATTACATTTGTATAAGCTTATTTTTTGTTGAGGAAATAACATATGCACCAGTCTAGTAGTGACACAGTAATGATACAAGAAGATGTCAATAGTGATTTTGTATTGGAAAACAGTAGTAAATGTGTCAGTTTTCAATAGTAATTCAAAAGGTTCTATGTGGGAAATGATGGAGGATGAGGAACAATTCAGTAGTGATCGGTAGTGAAACAAAACCACACACACATGTGGCAGTGGTAATTCAACAGGTATTGAGTAGGCATACAGCAATAATATGTAGGCATTATGTAGTAATTCAATAGTGAACATGTAGAAATGGTGTAGTTATGTGTAGGTTTTAAGTAGCAGATAGCCAAAAGCTCAGTAGTTATACAGTAGTCATTAAGAGAGAATTACGTAGTGATTTGAATAGGAAATATGTAGTGTTCACCAGTAGTGAAAGTCCGAACTTATCACTCATTACTACTTAAATTACTACACATCTCAATACCAATCCAGTAGTAAAACCAGTAGGTTTTGTGTAGAAGTAATGAGTAGCAATTTAGTAGTACTTTTTTCATGTGTGTACAATGATTGTCTGTCATGTACTGTATGACAGATTTTTATGACAGATTTCCCTATCAAACTAGGACATTAAAGAAGCTGAATTAAAAACTCAAAAGCCTAATCTGTAGAGGGATCAAACGTGTCTTGTCCAACTAACCATGTGATGTTATTATGTCCTGTTCACATATAACACAACTGATAACAACACTGAGCAGCCCATCCAGATGTCAGAGATTAGCTAAGATGTATTCCTCTATGATTCTCTGCCTCTCTTCCTCTCCATCTCTCTCTCTCTCTCTCTCTCTACCCTTCTCTCTTTTCGTTTCTCTCTGACACACGAAGACACACGAACACATTTCTCTCGCCTTTACCTCTGTGGTGAGTTCCGATCACGGGATCAGGACAGAGAGAGAGAGGGGATTGCAGTCAGTGGATTCTGCTGTAGCGATGACAGGGCACGACTGCATTGTGAAGGGCGGGGGATTCTACCAGACCGGCGAGCTCATTACATATACAGTAACACTGACAGCTGTAATGTACTGTATATATGATACAGAAGGAGGAGGGGGTGAGAACGATATCTCGGTTCCGTCTCAATTAATCTTGAGAATGTGAGATTTTATCCCTGTTGACTCTACAGGAACTTGGGAGAACTGGCTACTATATATATTATAATAAAACCCACTCCTCTTTTTCATTCATGTTTACTCTGAAGCAGGGGAGGGGGGACAGACTCTGGCCCCAAGGAAAATTCACATGAAGTCCTGAATTAGATCTGGGTATAAATATTTGAAGAGCTGCTGCATGTTCACAACGTCTCTGCTGCTTCATGGGCATTCAAGGTCAAGAGGAACTGACTGCAGCTACTGCAGGGAGGGAGAGAGGATGGATGGATGGCTAGCACACATCACTGCTGTTCAGCTGACAATAGTATTATTATCATATCATTATGGGCACTTTTATCAAAAGCAAAGTACTGTAATGACAACATTGACAGTTGCTAGGTTTCCATCCAATTGGCGGCAGATTTTAATGCGAATATTCTATAATCTGTATAAAAACAATGTGTGCATTTTCCCACCAGATATGTGTTTCCATCAAATTGACTTGTTACAGATAAAAGGCTGTGTGTGATGATGTAGTGCACATAAAAATACCTTTTGCAGTTAAATTCCCATGTACCGAATAAAAAAAACAAGTTATATGGGTTTCCATTGCATTTTCAACTCTACTGATGGTTCTCACAAAATGTTTTAAGTTATATAGTAGCCAACAGCGCACCGAGGTAAAGTTGGTTTTATATTCATACATTCGGACGTTCAACTGACAATCGCCAACATTGTAAAAATCAATAACTAATTCACCTTTTGTCACAGAAATATCTAACTAGATATGATTTATTCTATAAATATCTAGCATACTTTTACAACCGATGTTTGAGTTGAAATTCCAGTTTTGACTTGATAGAAATACATAACATCTATCAGATGCCATTTAAAGCAGTATAAATCAATAACTAACTCACCATTTGTCACAGAAACATGAAGCTAGGTATGATTCATTCTATAAATGTCAAGCATACTTTTACAACCTTTGTTTTGAATAGAAATTCCAGTTGACTCTCTAATTTAACAGCAAAGAGGCCCCTTCCAATCATTTTCTATTTTGGCTTTGTTGAAGTTCTTCTTCCTCATCCCCAGACAAGCTGAATGGTACCATCTCCTGAGGTAATAGATTCAACTGTTCAAAACTTACAGCCAAATGTTTAATACCCCGGGTATTCACAGAACACATTCTGGAAAGTCTATAGATACAGAGGTCAGAGGTCACTTTATTAAGTACAACCCCCTTTGCAGCTGGGAACAGCATGAATTTAACACTGTTGATGAAACTGGGAAAGGAGATAGACTGTTCAAGTTTTTAAGTCCAATTGGAGTTTATTACAGTCAGTACAAGTTGAGTGTTGGAATTATTAAAAACAGTTTTGGAACTTACTTACAGCCTTGCAGACCTTTGGAATTCTAGTTGTCAATTTTTTGAGGTAATCTGAAGAGATTTCACTCCATGCTTCCTGAAGCACCTTCTTACGTACCATGCGGATAAGATGCTCCCACAACAGCTCAATAGGGTTGAGATCCGGTGACTGTGCCGGCCACTCCATTATAGACAGAATACCAGCGGACTGCTTCTTCCCTAAATAGTTCTTGCATAGTTTGGAGCTGTGCTTTGGGTCAATGTCTTGTTGTAGGAGGAAATTGACTCCAAATTATTTGTACTATTTTCTACATTGTAGATGTAGACATCACAACTATGACATAAAACACAGGCAAAAGTGTTAACAAATCAGAATTCTTCAAAGTAGCCACCCTTTGCCTTGATGACAGCTTTGCACACTCTTGGCATTCTCTCAACAAGCTTCATGAGGTAGTCACCTGGAATGCATTCCAATTAACAGGTGTGCCTTGTTAAAAGTTAATTTGTGGAATTTCTTTCCTTCTTAATACGTTTGAACTAATCAGTTGTGACAAGGTAGGGGTGGTATACAGAAGATAACCCTATTTGGTAAAAGACCAAGTCCATATTATGGCAAGAACAGCTCAAATAAGCAAAGAGAAACAACAGTCCATCATTACTTTAAGACATGAAGATCAGTCAATCTGGAAAATGTCAAGCACTTTGAAAGTTTCAAGTGCATTCGCAAAAACCATCAAGTGCTATGATGAAACTGGCTTTCACCGGTCTAATGTCCATTGCTCATGTTTCTTGGCCTAAGCAAGTCTCTTCTTATTGGTGTCTTTTTAGTATGGGTTTCTTTGCAGCAATTCGACCATGAAGGCCTGATTCACACAGTCTCCTTTCAACAGTTGATGTTGAGATGTGTCTGTTACTTGAACTCTGTGAAGCATTTATTTGGGCTGCGATCTGAGGCTGGTAACTCCAATGAACTTATCCTCTGTAGCAGAGGTAACTCTGGGTCTTCCATTCCTGTGGCAGTCCTCATGAAACTGGTTGAGAGAATGCCATGAGTGTGCATATATTTTATTTTTTGGTTACTACATGATTCCATATGTGTTATGTAATAGTTTTGATGTCTTCAATTTTATTCTACAACGTAAAAAATATTGCAAATAAAGAAAAACCTTCCAAACTTTTGGCCCGCAGTGTATGTATGTATATATATATGTATGTATGTATGTATGTATGTATGTATGTATGTATGTATGTATGTATGTATGTATGTATGTATGTATGTATGTATGTATGTATGTGTGTGTGTGTGTGTGTGTGTGTGTGTGTGTGTGTGTGTGTGTGTGTGTGCGTGCGTGCGTGCGTGCGTGCGTGCGTGCGTGCGTGCGTGCGTGTGTGCGTGCGTGCGTATGTATGTATGTATAGTCCTATGCAAAAGTAGGCAGGTGTTCAAAAAATGCTGTAAAGTAAGAATGCTTTCAAAAATAGACATGTTAATAGTTTATATTTATAAATTAACTAAATGCAAAGTGAGTGAACAGAAAATCAATATTTGGTGTGACCAGCCTTTGCCTTCAAAACAGCATCAACTCTTCTACACTTGACCAGAGTGTTTTAAGGAACTCGTCAGGTAGGCTGGCCCAAACATCTTGGAGAACTAACCACAGTTCTTCTGTGGATTTAGGCAGCCTCAGTTGCTTCTCTATCTTCATGTAATCCCAGACAGACTTGATGATGTTGAGATCAGGGCTCTGTGGGGGCAATACCATCACTTCCAGACAGACTTGATGATGTTGAGATCAGGGCTCTGTGGGGGCCATACCATCACTTCCAGACAGACTTGATGATGTTGAGATGAGGGCTCTGTGGGGGCCATACCATCACTTCCAGACAGACTTGATGATGTTGAGATCAGGGCTTTGTGGGGGCCATACCATCACTTCCAGACAGACTTGATTATGTTGAGATCAGGGCTCTGTGGGGGCCATACCATCACTTCCAGACATAAATACAGCCCCAAACTTGCAAGGAACCTCCACCATGCTTCACTGTTGCTGCAGACACTCATTCGTGTACCGCCTTCTGCTACAGCCAAATATTTCACTCATCAGTCCAGAGCACTGTGCTGGAATATTATATTCAAGTGAGTGAGACTTTGTCATTTCTAAAAACAATAATCTTTATTTAATATCAATTAATTATTGCAATAATGAAACCATCAGCTCAACAGTCTGGACGCTCCTCCTCGCCGGCGTACTAACCTGGCGGCAGGAGTACGATGGCAGCAACACCTACTACTCATTATTCATTATGTGTACTAAACGTTTCTGTTTGTGTCACTTCCCCTCACGGGTTATTGTGTTCATGTTTTGCAGGTGCTGGTTTCTCGTATCATTAAACTACCTAAAGAGACTTCACTTTTGTTCATATTTGGTTCAGCCTTTTTTGCCTCACTTTGGCGCACTCGCCAACCTCGCTCCTCACAGAATAACCCGTCGCCTAGAGGCACCGTTTTTTGTGAGATTTTGTTTTTTTAGGAGGAGTTGGATTTCTCCTGTGTTCAGTTTTATTTTTTATTTTTTTATTCACGTCCTTCACCGAGATGAGTACGGGCGGGCACGGAGAGGGGATTGGGCCATCCGGTCGGACTCCAGAGCTCGAGGAGAGGCTCCGGGCCACGGAGGGGCAGATCGCCGGGCTAGTGACCGCGTTTGGCGAAATGATGTCCCACATGGCAGCACGGTCTGGCGGGGAGAGCTAAACTGAACCAGCCGGAGCCGCAGCAACTCTCGCAGCAGATCGTGTGGAGCCTTGGCGCGTTCCAGAACTCCGGGCTGCACAATTGGGCACAGTAGGTGCATTGCGTCTCTGTAATATAGCCAGCCCTTTCTGTTGGCCGATTGTGCTGTCTGGTGACTTCCCCCAAAAAAATTCCACAGCTTTGATTGACTCCGGAGCTGCGGGGAGCTTTATATCCCTGGTGGACGCTCTCTGGCTGCCGTTGCGCCATTTGGGATCCTCGCTGCCAATCCAAGCTCTGGACAGTCAGCTGGTGGGGTCCTTGTGCGTATCCGAGAGGAAAACCGCATTCAGCACGGCGTCAGGCCACTACGAATACCTCGTCATGCTGTACGGGCTGGAGAATGCCCCAGCGGTATTCCAGTCGTTTTTGAACGAGGTATTCCGGGATATGCTGGGGAGGTACGTGGTTGTCTACATCAACAACATCCTAGTATACACCCCCGACATTCCCGGAACATGTGGCCCATGGCCATGCTGTCCGCCGATGTCTCTACAAGAACCAACTGTACGTCAAGGGGGAAAAATGCGCATTCCACCGGACCACCGTTTCCTTTCTCGGGTACCACATCGCTCCGGAGGCAGTAAAGATGGAGGAGCTGAAGGTGGAGGCGGTGAGGTCGTGGCCGGTTCCGAAGAACCTCAAATCACTCCTAACCTATCGACCGTGGGTCTGGAAGGCATTCATGTCCAGACTAGGGGTCGCGGTTAGCCTCACCTCGGGGTACCATCCACAGGCAAACGGGCAGGCAAAACACACGAACCAAGAACTCGGGAGGTTCCTCAGGTCATATTGTATGGAGCGTCCAGGAGAGTGATGGGCAAAGATAATTTAGAAGAAAAGTCCCCATCACATGCATCCAGTCACAGACCTTTAATATGATCATCCAGTCACAGACCTTTAATATGACCATCCAGTCACAGACCTCTAATATGACCATCCAGTCACAGACCTTTAATATGACCATCCAGTCACAGAGCTTTAATATGACCATCCAGTCACAGACCTTTAATATGATCATCCAGTCACAGACCTTTAATATGACCATCCAGTCACAGACCTCTAATATGACCATCCAGTCACAGACCTTTAATATGACCATCCAGTCACAGACCTTTAATATGACCATCCAGTCACAGACCTCTAATATGACCATCCAGTCACAGACCTTTAATATGACCATCCAGTCACAGACCTTTAATATGACCATCCAGTCACAGACCTCTAATATGACCATCCAGTCACAGACCTTTAATATGACCATCCAGTCACAGACCTTTAATATGACCATCCAGTCACAGACCTCTAATATGACCATCCAGTCACAGACCTTTAATATGACCATCCAGTCACAGACCTTTAATATGATAAAGATGTGAACATTGTTGTCAGAAAACAAGCCCCATTGTTTCACATCCTCTACGGTTCCGTAGTGTCACTTCAAATATGTCCTCAGACTTTGTATTAGAGACCATGACAATGTCAAACACCACTTTATGTACTTACAGATGTGAAGATATTCTGTACAACAGACCACATTCTGTCCCCACAACAACCATTGTACATTGTAGTATGTAAGCCTTGAAAGTATTTTCTTCTCAAGCACTGGCTGTTTATTACTTCGTGAGCTACATATTCGATTTAGTAGGTGGCCAATGGCTGTGTTACAGACTGTCTTCATCTTTTGAGTATACATTTCTGATGTTTATGTTTATTGTTTAGCTACAGTCTTCATCTAACTCTAACACAAAATAACAGAGCTTTTGGTTGCTTTCTCTAGAAATATTTCTAACGGCTGATCTTTGTCGGACTCAGTAGAACACATTCATAGAACAGTTTTGTTGCTGCCACCTAGTGGCTGAAAAAATATAATACTTATTTCTGTGCTTGCAGCAAAGCACACTATTGTTAATGCTCAAACTTTTTCTTGTTTATTATTCTTGACACTTTTTGGGACGTATTTCCTACAGTTTTTACACTACATACACAATTCATACATCAAACTCCTGCAGAGCTGGATGCTGATGTGACATGCTGTGACTTCTTGGGGGGGGGGGGGGGATGTGTTCTACATCCTGAAATATATTCCTGGGGGGGGGGGGGTGTTATTATTACTATTATTATTATTATTATTATTGTTATCATAACTATCAAACTTATCAACCTGCTCTTACAGTTCACTCTATATATAAAAAAAAACGTTATAGATATAACGTTTTTTTGAGATACCAATTGTGTGATTTTCTTTTTCAAAGGGAAGCATGCAGCAAATAATGCGATGGTGGTGCCTAGTACTCCTGCAGAACTTTCCCATGCAGTAAGTCTTGAACATTATAAAAACGTTTCATTTGCGTCCTTAAAATCAATTGTTTCACTGTAGCCAGACTGACCTGAATATATTTTCATATTTGAATGTATGTAATGTATGCTAAGGTCAGAAGAAGAGAGGTTGAAAGATCAAAAAAGGCAGCGAGAACAAAACACACTACAGGTAGGAGGAGTCATATGATGAGTGGTATTGTCTTAAACCCCGCCCCCCCACCCCAAGAAGTCACAGCATGTCACATCAGCATCCAGCTCTGCAGGATCAGGTACTGTATAGGCTATTAGCTAAAGTAAGGTGCATTCTTGTACACACACCCCTTACATTACTTACCTTACACAATCTGTTTTCTTGCTAGACGATACTGAACACAAAATGCACGGTGAACTGGGAGCTGTGAACTGGGAGCTGTGAACTGGGTATGTAGTCTACTGTGTGTAGTGCTGAAGGCTTGATGCATGGCAATATATAGTAGTTGTGATTACTTGTTGAGTAGTTATAAATATCACTGAAAACCCCTTTAGTAATAGTGGCTTTTGTTTACATGGTGGTGTTGTGAAAGTGGGGTGTAAATTGTCTTGATCACCCAATGAGGCACTTCTCTTAATATTTATTCTTCCTTTTTCTTCAAGGAAGTAGATGTTCTTCTAAGGGACACCCTAGAGGCAGCAAGGTGGGACACCCCTCTAAGGGACACCCTAGAGGCAGCAAGGTGGGACACCCCTCTAAGGGACACCCTAGAGGCAGCAAGGTGGGACACCCCTCTAAGGAACACCCTAGAGGCAGCAAGGTGGGACACCCCTCTAAGGGACACCCTAGAGGCAGCAAGGTGGGACACCCCTCTAAGGGACACCCTAGAGGCAGCAAGGTTGTGCCAACGCCAAACATTTGAAGGCACCGTTTCCCTCCCGAGTGTAATGGTGACGGACAGGGAAGACGGCATTACAACCCTTAAAGAACTATGGTTGTATGATGGCCTGGATGAAGAGGAAAATATTCTCCTCAAGGAACCATTCATGTTCTTGTTCCAGTTAAAAAAAGGAGTGAAGCCCTTTTTGAGGAGCAGGAGTGAAGCCCTTTTTGAGGAGCAGGAGTGAAGCCATTTTTGAGGAGCAGGAGTGAAGCCATTTTTGAGGAGCAGGAGTGAAGCCATTTTTGAGGAGCAGGAGTGAAGCCATTTTTGAGGAGCAGGAGTGAAGCCCTTTTTGAGGAGCAGGAGTGAAGCCATTTTTAAGGAGCAGGAGTGAAGCCATTTTTGAGGAGCAGGAGTGAAGCCATTTTTGAGGAGCAGGAGTGAAGCCCTTTTTGAGGAGCAGGAGTGAAGCCATTTTTGAGGAGCAGGAGTGAAGCCATTTTTGAGGAGCAGGAGTGAAGCCATTTTTGAGGAGCAGGAGTGAAGCCCTTTTTGAGGAGCAGGAGTGAAGCCATTTTTGAGGAGCAGGAGTGAAGCCATTTTTGAGGAGCAGGAGTGAAGCCATTTTTGAGGAGCAGTACTGAAGCCCTTTTTGAGGAGCAGGAGTGAAGCCATTTTTGAGGAGCAGGAGTGAAGCCATTTTTGAGGAGCAGGAGTGAAGCCATTTTTGAGGAGCAGGAGTGAAGCCCTTTTTGAGGAGCAGGAGTGAAGCCATTTTTGAGGAGCAGGAGTGAAGCCATTTTTGAGGAGCAGGAGTGAAGCCCTTTTTGAGGAGCAGGAGTGAAGCCATTTTTGAGGAGCGGTCAAACCTTGTTTTTGTCTGCTGTGTTAATTGTTTAAATTGTTAATTGTGTTGATTAGTAAAGATGCCGTAGAAGTCCTCCTCTGATCTCTTTACTGGAACTGTTATAACTTCATGTACAAAGCACATTCAGCTTGTCAGTATGTCTACATGGTATAGTCTGTCTCCATTCTCATGAGGAAAGTAAATAGCATTATAAATCAGGATAGGTATTAACTGTGTATACAGTATATGCTCAATGAAATAATATAATTACAAAGTTATAACATTTATCAACACAATTTTAACAGTACATGACATACATAAGTCTGTTGTTCACTGCAACAATATCACTAGCTTGTCTCAAATATAGCATGAAGCAAAAAGTGCTGGTACCACTTTATATAATATTTACGATCTTCAAAAATGAAATAAGTTTGTATTCAACGTGTGCCCTTGCACAAACGTATGTGACTGTCAAACCTCAGATGGACAAAAAAAAACACGGTGGGCTGGGTCAAATGTTTGACTCCGCCCACATTGAGCCCCACCCCAAACGGCACACTGCAGTCAGGGGTTCTTCTTCTTCTCCTTCTTCTTCGATATCATTGCTGTCAAAACAAATAAATCCCTACTAATTTCTACCACCCCCCCCCCCCACCCCATGCTGAAACACTCCACCCTTAGCATTACTCAGCCTGTCAACAACCATTTCAACAGTAACATCTGTTAGCCCCAATATCTCTTCTTCCATCTCCACAATAACCTTCAACCTGTCATTTCTGCGTTCAACAACCTCAGTCGTATTGATAACCTTACCAACAAAAGCTATGAAGTCAACTTTATTCATTATCAACGGGTCCTTTGACAGCACACATTCATGAGCGCAAGATTAGTGAACAGGTCTGGAAACCATACCAGGACCATCAGAAGCACCAGGTCTGACAGTAGGTCCACTTACTACAGGTAAATCCATGTAAGCTCCATCAGTCCACACTGTAGTTCTACCAAACTGTCTTACTGCCTCTGCATACGATACATCATGACTGATCCTATATCTCTGAACCTCTCTAGACTCTCTCTGTACCAGGCATCCACCAAATACTGCACTGTGTTCTCCCCCACAATTACAACACTTAACTTTCACATTGCTTCCTCATTCCCTGTAATCATGTTCCCCTCCACACTTGGCACATATTTTCTTTCCTTTACACTGAGCAGCTACACGTCCCTTTCTTTGGCATCTAAAACACTTCAGTGCATAAGGGACAAATTCTGAAACATTGAACATAAGGAATCCTATCAATACTTTTCCTGGCAAAATGTTGATAAGCTTTCACTTCTTTGACCCTCTTTCTTACTGATCAACTACTCTGCCTCTCTTCACATTTTGTTTAATATCATCTCTGGACGTAAATATTGGGACCCCTGTGATGACTCCCCTCAACCTAGCATTAGCACCAGGTACATGGCTTTTAATCTTCTTCCCATTAAGCTTTTTCATTTGCAGAATATTCCCTTGCTGAGTCTGGTTGCCACAAAATATGAGCAATCTACTATTTCTAATTAAACTAGGCTAGCTTAACTTCTCTTTCTCTACGGCATTGCTTAGTCAGACAAGCAATATTGTAGTGAATATTTTAAAAATATATATACTTTTTTTTACCTTTATTTAACTAGTAAATAAGAATTTGTTCTTAACTGACTTGCCTAGTTAAATAAAGGTATAAAAATAAAGGAGGCCCTGTGGTCTCATCAAACACCATCACAACTTTCAGATTTTAAACACTAGTGTTTCGACACTAGACGCTCCACTGTTTCAGTATAATGATCTCTCTTCTTCCTGTGTCTTTCCACTACAGACCATTCAGATCCTTGACCATCATCCTCCTGCTCCATAGTATCAGAACTGACACCCATATTGATCACATTCCAGCACAGATGTTGCTTCTCCAACTTTCTCTCCATTTCTTCCATTTCGTCCACACTACTCGCCGCCATTTTCCTGGACCTTCTCCCACTCCTGGCATCCCCAACACACGTTGTTACCAAGGGAATGAAGTCAGGTGCCATGGAATTGGAATGTCAGTCTGCCCACTGAAATGGAACATCAGACAATTCAGCTACTGTACAGTACTATCATACTATCATTTTAACAAACAGATATTTACAATACATCATGTTTACCTAGTTAATCTATAGAATTTACTCAGGTTATTATTATAGTATTGGGTTTTCTTTTTATTTCATATAAGCATTTTGATGACATAAGCAAGGACCAATTCTATGGCATCAACACAGCCAAAGCACAATACATATTTGGGAATGTATTACTGCACCGTATGAATAGGCATGTACGGTACTTGCCAGGCCCTGGCCGATTCATAGACAAGTCAGCTGTTATTAACAATGTCGTCCTTGTGTTGGCTGTATAGGCCTAATTGTGTCAGATTCCCAGTCATATTAAATGTTAGTGAAAATGTCGAGCTAGAATGGTGTTCCTTGTGCCTAGACAAACTGCTTACTGCATACTGCTGCTTATTTCTTTGCATATGACAGGAAGTCTCAGTAGGACATTAAGCAACCCGGAGAAAATTATGCAAGAGTCAAAAACTACTACTCACTATCTGAGTCAAAAACCCCACCCTTCCCCAAACCCCAAAAAGGAGAAACCAAGTCCCCTCCTGATGCCCTCCTAATGTTTTGGTTGACTTATTTTTTCGTTGGGACTATTATGATGTTTTGCTTTATCAATATTTTGTAATCTATAGATTGTCAATAATGTATAAGCACATTCATAGAACCCATCATATACACCCTTGCTGAAAGCTCCTTCAAATTGTCACTAGAAATAACACGACAATTGTATGTGACACTGACATGTTGTGACTTACTAGGGGGCAAAGGTCATGTTAATTGGAAACTATGGTTTTATAGATTCACTAGAATCTCAGACTTTCATATGCAGAAATTACTGCTGGCGTCAAACGGATTTGCCATTTCCGCTCTCTCAAGATGACAGGAAGAACATTTCTCTGTTGGGCAAAAGTATGCTACACTGCAGGAACTACGTTCTGCTCAAGGGGAGTATCAGAGTTGTCCTCGAATAGACTGCCGAAGAACAAGGATGACAATAGGAGCTGTATCCTTACATCTCTGAACCTATCCCAAATCATGAGCAAAAGAAAACTGAGTAAGTTTAGTTTTTCTTAATAAACGTCTCATTCGTAATCAATACTACAGTATTTAATAAATATGAAGGATCACAGAATGCAACAATTCTAGAACTCTGGCTATTTAATGAGTCAGAGTTAGTGAAAGGGAGAATTCTCCTCATCTCTTAATGTGACTACTTGTAATGAATGAGTTCTATTGACTCTTGTTTCAATGTCAGTTCACTCATTGTCTGCTATTGGTCCACTTCTGAAAACACTATTCAGGTTTATATGCTATTGTAAACAAAAACATAGATGGTTCATTGTTTTGTTTCAAAAAGCATCACAATTGAGCACTAAATGGAGACTGACCGTGGCATACAATATAAAACTAACTCTTATTAAAGCCAGCCTGCTATAGACAACAAAGGCATGTTTTGTTGGTATTAGGGATTAGGTCATGTATTTGTTTGTGTGTGTGTGTGTGTGTGTGTGTGTGTGTGTGTGTGTGTGTGTGTGTGTGTGTGTGTGTGTGTGTGTGTGTGTGTGTGTGTGTGTGTGTGTGTGTGTGTGTGTGTGTGTGTGTGTGTGTGTGTATAACAACAATAGAAGGTTATTATGTCATTTCAACTTGACCTCAGGACCAAAAATGTAATTTCAAAAAACAATTTCAGTAAAATAAATCCCTCTAATATTCTGCCGAAGATTAAAATATTGATCAGATAGTAGCCTTCATCTGCTACATAATAACATGCTTCTATTTCTACTTCCTCAAGTTTCCCAAGATAACTCGCTCAGTGCCAAAGCTAGCCGTTCAGGTCCAGAGTACACCACCCTCTGGCCTAACGTGTCTCTGAAAAGTCAATAAATGACTATCTCCCCCAATTTCTTCCTCTCCCACTCCTTTCAAAAGCCCTTGAGGAATCATAGTTATATTTAGCTGGAGGAAGGCTAGAGGCATTCAATGTGTCTGCATCAAGTTTTCATGCTCTAATGGGTCCTCAGGGAAGAAATATAATCAAACAACCAAAGAGTTCCGCTCTCATTTCAGAAATGAATCCGGTGAGGGATTCAGCATGCTCGACTTGCACGTGAAAACATTCCAGGCATGACTGAGCAGAGAGTACAAAAAAAATATTATTCACATGATAAAAAGATTAAGCACAAAGCACACACTGTACCACAGAACACCAATGCATCAGAATATCAAATGAGCCAAGGCAACAGTGGATACAATAAGGTAATCTCGCTCTCTCTCCCCATGTCTCAATCTCGCTCTCTCTCCCCAGGTCTCAATCTCGCTCTCTCTCCCCAGGTCTCAATCTCGCTCTCTCTCCCCAGGTCTCAATCTCGCTCTCTCTCCCCAGGTCTCAAGTGGTTTGGAAGTCTCTCCATCTATCGTTCGTCAGACAAGACAGACCCCAAGATAACCTCAAAGCCTGATGGGAGCCACAGTGACACAACTTTGGGGGCCAACTCAGTTGATGACATGGATACCTGCCTCCACAGCCCAGGCTATGCTCGCTCCAGTGACATGTACACACACGTAGGTACCGTTCCTCGAAAGGAGAGGCAGAAAAGCAGCACAGGGTCAAAGAAAAAAAGGAGTAGCAAAGGTGAGATCAGTAGAGGGCAGAGCCAGTGGCAGGCTGGGGACTATGTACGAGATTCTCCTCTTCTGAGTGCCTTGTCTAGTGCCCATCTTTTAGCTTTAGAGAAGCCATTGCCTGGTGGCCTCACAGGGAAAACACTGCCAGTGGTTCAGGCCCCCACCCACTCTCCCTCACCCAGCTGTGACAGAGATACACTGCCATCCCGTAAAGGCTCATATGAGGTACCCAAGACCTCAGCCCTTAATAAACCCGTAGGAAATCAAGATACACCATTGACAAGTGCGGACCACTCAGGGGTCAATGCAGCCAGGACCAGGACAAATCCTTGCGTGACTGATCCTGCCGCTATGCCATCCTCCCAGAGCACTCAGTACTACTCTGACCCAGTGTCACCCACAGCGCTAACCAAGGACTTGTATGAGGTGATGGGCCCTATAGCAGAGGGGGTCCACAGAGGTACAGATGAGAAGACACAGGATGACGAAAGCGGGACTCTCAGAGATTCACCGGGGATGGAGACATTTGGCTGGTGAGAAACTGATTTATCACAACACAAGGGATGATATGTGTGTGAGATGAATTGATACATATTCATTTTTCAAACACAATATCTAACATTTTATTTGTATCTCTGAATTCAAGAATTTGTAACTAACAGACATAGGTTTTAAAGTCTGGAATGACTGTACTCTCTAGTGCCAAATGTTATCCAGCAGAAGTGGTCTGAAGTGAAGTTGCATTAGTCAACCTACACTGTAAAACCATGAACCATGTGACATGTTTATAACCCAAACGTCAATGTTCTCACCTTAGAACCAGACAGGCGTTTAGAATGCAAGACTAAACATGATATTCAGCTTTTTCCAGTGAGTTTCCAACCAAGAAAACACAGATACAGTGGGGAGAACAAGTATTTCCCACTTACAAAGCATGTAGAAGTCTGTAGTTTTTATCAGAGGTACTCTTCAACTGTGAGTAGCGGAATCTAAAACAAAAATCCAGAAAATCACATTGTATGATTTTTAAGTAATTAATTAGCATTTTATTGCATGACATAAGTATTTGATACATCAGAAAAGCAGAACTTAATATTTGGTACAGAAACCTTTGTTTGCAATTACAGCGATCATACGTTTCCTGTAGTTCTTGACCAGGTTTGCACACACTGCAGCAGGGACACTGCATTTTGGACCACTCCTCCATACAGACCTTCTCCAGATCCTTCAGGTTTCGGGGCTCCCTCCAAAGATTTTCTATTGTGTTCAGGTCTGGAGACTGGCTAGGCCACTCCAGGACCTTGAGATGCTTCTTACGGAGCCACTCCTTAGTTGCCCTGGCTGTGTGTTTCGGGTCGTTGTCATGCTGGAAGACCCAGCCACGGCCCATCTTCAATGCTCTTACTGAGGGAAGGAGGTTGTTGGCCAAGATCTCGCGATACATGGCCCCATCCATCCTCCCCTCAATACGTTGCAGTCGTCCTGTCCCCTTTGCAGAAAAGCATCCCCGAAAGAAAGATCAGACCACATGACCTTCTCCCATTCCTACTCTGGATCCTCCAGATGGTCATTGGCAAACTTCAGACGGGCCTGGACATGCGCTGGCTTGAGCAGGGGGACCTTGCGTGCGCTGCAGGATTTTAATCCATGACGGCGTAGTGTGTTACTAATGGTTTTCTTTGAGACTGTGGTCCCAGCTCTCATCAGGTCATTGACCAGGTCCTGCCGTGTAGTTCTGGGCTGATCCCTCACCTTCTTCATGATCATTGATGCCCCACGAGGTGAGATCTTGCATGGTGCCCCAGACCGAGGGAGATTGACCGTCATCTTGAACTTCTTCCATTTTCTAATAATTGCGCCAACAGTTGTTGCCTTCTCACCAAGCTGCTTGCCTATTGTCCTGTAGCCCATCCCAGCCTTGTGCAGGTCTACAATTTTATCCCTGATGTCCTTACACAGCTGTTTGATTGAGTGTGTGGAGTCCGTTTGATTGAGTGTGTGGACAGGTGTCTTTTATACAGGTAACGAGTTCAAACAGGTGCAGTTAATACAGGTAATGAGTGGAAAACCGGAGGGCTTCTTAAAGAAAAACTAACAGGTCTGTGAGAGCCGAAATTCTTACTGGTTGGTAGGTGATCAAATACTTATGTCATGCAATAAAATGCAAATTAATTATTTAAAAATCATACAATGTGATTTTCTGGATTTTTGTTTTAGATTCTGTCTCTCACAGTTGAAGTGTACCTATGATAAAAATTACAGACCTCTACATGCTTTGTAAGTAGGAAGACCTGCAAAATCGGCAGTGTATCAAATACTTGTTCTCCCCACTGTATATGTGGTCACTAGGCCATATGAAATGTATATGTGGTCATAAAGTATTTCCTTTTCATTGAAACACAGTCACTTAGGCGGACACCTGGTGAAGGCTCCAACTATAACGTTCCTTATACTTTCAATGCATTTCCCGGCCAAATTGTGCAACACAAATAAATAAAAAAGGTGCGTAAACTGCGTTTAACCTCTACTACACCACTGGGTGGGACGTGTAATTAATCGTCTTTACAAGTGTATGTGCCCATAAGCCTACATTTGAAAGGTCTTGTAGAATAGAAAAACGATAGTTGGACTCCGACAATAATAAGCTGAAGGATCCTCCCCTGCACGGTCTTTGCGCTCGGCGCGTGGACGGGAGCAGCCTTTGCACCGCACATAGTTCAGTTCAGTGGCTTGAGATCATAGACTGCTAGAGATGTGCGAAACTCGTGATATAGGCTACCGTTTGATTCCGTCTCGAGTATTTACTACCATGGGAATAAGGTGAGATGTCTATATTTCTTATGATAATACAATTCCACCACTTCATGGTGGATCTACGTTTGATGGATACGTTGAGGTTCTAGTTCATAGGTTGTTTATTGCTTTTGACTGCATAGTAATGTTCACTCTGAGCACTTTCTCTTGAACTGTTTTGGACATTGTAACATTCACAGACGTTGCAGGTAATTTAATTTGGTTACATTGTAACAACATATTGCTGTTGCAGCCTGCACACTGTACAAACAACTAACACATCCTAGTTCATTATACTCAATAGCTTCATTTCAGCGAAATAATTAAATTATTACTGAGGCTGGCCAGTGCTCTTTGTCAAGTGAGTGGCGATCATACAGTCTATGGTTGAGACTGACTTCTGATTGTCCTAACAGTTAGTGGAAGTGATTGATCTCTCAGACAGTTGAACTTGTCCTATGTTCCCTGACATTCCCCTAGGCCAGGGGTCGCAATTCCACTAAACCGTGGGACGATTTTTCCTTGAGCGGATGGTCGGGTCTGAAACATCGTCGTAAATCATTTTTACACTGCAAATTGACCACAAGAATCCCAAACAGATATAGTATTTGACAAGAATACTTTCAAACCTTGATTACATTGGGATACGAACACATAAGCCTATCTATTTATGCGTGGAAATACTTTAACATATTTCCTGCATTAAAATCACTTTGAGCTTATTTCCTGTCCTAGACATTATGTGCAGACTGGGATTCCACTGCCTGTTAGTCTATAGAAGAGATTGAGCGAAATGCCGCTGGTATAAATGAAAATGTGAAGTATGAAAGTTCAGATCAGGGGTCATTTTACTTTCTATGGTGAGGTCAATAGACAGCTTGTCAGTAGTGATTAAATGAAACCGGTGAGGGATTCAGCCATGATTACTACAAGGTTTAGATAGCTGGCCAGACTAAGTTACCTATATAAAACATTAGCTGGCATGGGCTATTTGAGTGACTCTCAGTGACTAACATATCAAGAGGAAAAGTGCTGATGCACAATCAAATTTCAAAATTACAACCTTGTGTACTCTACTATTCTTACTCTCAACAGTAAGTTGAGATCCTGACTGAATTCCCCCCCCCAAAAAAAACAGGGGTGGTGGGGTCCCCTAGCGGCCGCGGGGCCTTACGCTCAGCACGTAGTCTGCATAATGCAGAGGCAGCACTGGTCAAGTATCTTTAGTGTAAAGCTCTAAATTCTGGACTCAATGAAAGGATATAGCTTTCATAGTGATGAGTGCGATCTTTGAAGCCTCTCTCTTTCATCAGTTTTCCTGACAGTGACACTGGTCCATCGTAACCCGTGACATAACCTACTTAGTGTGTACTCCTTATGTATATGCAGGGCCGGCCCTGGGCATAAGCGATATAAGGGGTCGCTTAGGGCTCCCAGCCGCTAGAGGGCCCCCAACCCCCCCAATTTGCATTAAAACCACAACATTTTCTCTATGCCTCATGGCAAAATGGAGAGAATTACAGGAAATGTACAAAAAATCTCTCTACCATCAAGAGAGGGAGCACTAAAAGTTTTTCCCGCGAGGTGGGAGGCCCAAAAACCAAAGCTTAGGGCCCCCAAATAGCTAGGGCCGGCCCTGTGTATATGGGTAGTGTACAATGTTAAGTGTTTGCATGTCATACTGTACAAGACGCTTATTATTGTTTTGAGCCGCAACCCACTTCAAGGGGTTGTGTGTGTGTCGCCCCCCATACACAGCTGCCTCATGGCTGTTGGATGGCGTTAGTTTATGCTGTAAATATGGATCTTCATCTAGGGAAACGCATCTGGCCCAAGTACTGAACAAGGAGGTTCCTTCTTCTTGACAGATAGTTCTGCTGCTGGTTTTTGTCATTATTATCTCAGTCTGTGTTATTGTAGTTTGGGACCTCTGTGGGCCATATGTTTGTGTTTGTTAATGAATGTATCTTTAGCTGGAAGGAAGGAGAGGGGGGAAGGATGGTATGTGGGGGAGGACAAGGAGCAGCTGTGTGTGTGTGTGCACGTGCGTGTGTGTTTTAAAGATATTGAGTTCATGGGAACAAGATGTGTCTTGACAGTACTCTTGTGGATACGCTCTTGGCTGAGGAACAACAAAAAGTCCAAAGTAACACTTTTCAAAAGCTCTTGACATGCCTCACTTCTTCCATGATAGTGTTTGTTTAATATAACAGGCTGTTGCTGGGAGTTGTCATATTAGGACATATCTTGGAGTGATTGCAGATTTGAACTCCTAATGGATTGTTATGTAATAGGTCTATTTCCCCTAGTCGAGGCACATAGAGGATGGAAGTAGATACACAGAGGCCCTGAACGTTGTGTCATCAGTATAAAGACACATTTCCATTCTAACAGGATATTTTTTCCCCTCTGTCTTACAGCCAATTGGATCCCATTGATAGCAAAGGTGAATATGTGAAGGTAAGATATTTCACTTCCTCCTCACTATTAATCTAATGTGGATATTTTTATTATAAGTGGTCCTTTTAAAACTCAGAGGTGCCTGCTTAGAATTGCAAAACAACAAAAATGAGACTTGTTTACTTCTTCCTGTAGAGTGTGTTGTTTTTAGGAGAACTGTGGTGGGGATCACGGTGTACGCAGCGGTCAAGCTCTAATTGAATTAGAGTCGGTGACATAAAAGAGTTGGGAAGCCTGCCCATTTCAGAGGAATAGTTTAGAGCCGACTGGGTAACTGTGGGCAACTGAGCCCGATCTGGATATGACTGGTTATGCCTGGTGGAGAGGATTCACATACATTCCTTTGCTTTCATTGGATCCTCTCTAACTTGACAACTATACGATTGATTCAACATTTTCATTTCACTTTATTTTATCAAGATGTATGGCATAATATTTCTAATGAAAAAGCTAAACCCACTTGCCAGCAGCATACCACCCTGCATCCCACTGCTGGCTTGCCCCTGAAGTCAAGCAGGGTTGGTCCTGGATGGGAGACCAGATGCTGCTGGAAGTGGTGTTTGAGAGCCAGTAGGAGGCACTCTTTCCTCTGGTCTAAAAAAATATATATCCCAAGGCAGTGATTGGGGACATTGGCCTGTGTAGTGTGCTGTCTTTTGGATGGGACGTTAAACAGGTGTCTTGACTCTGTGGTCACTAAAGATCCCATGACACTTATTGTAAGAGTAAGGGTGTTAACCCCGGTGTCCTGGGTAAGTTCCCAATCTGGCCCTCATACCATCATGGCCACCTTCACTCTTCTCTGTAACTATTCCCCAGGCTGTTGCTGTGAATGTGTTCTAAGTCAACTTACCTGGTTAAAAATCATTCAATCTAACTGTTTTTGTATTTACATGAACACTTTCCCTCCTTGAAATGCTAATTATTCATGAGCTTTTCAGGTCTGTTGGTCTCTTCTTCATGTTAAGTGTTTTTGGACCAGTGCCAATAAGCCTCATTCGCACAAACCATTCAATAGAGGGAACGTTTTTGTTTGAGAAAACAACGTCACCTACTGTAGGTGAAGGCTTGGGAAGGGAACAGTCGTTAGGAGCAGTAGATCCGCCCATATAAAATGAATTCCAAGAAACGTTTATACAAGGGGTGATTGGAGGGTCAGGGTGCTTGATCTACTGTATCTGGGAGACTGTGTGTAAAGAGGTGACAGAGCTGACTGATGGCTAAGCTACACAATAACGTTACCGCAACAACCTGCCCAAGACTGCGTTCTGGTGGCATGCCAGTGTGGGAATACCCATCTTTTCTCTACCCGTCCCTGCTTCACTCTGTCTACTGTATTTCACAACAGACTATCCAGGGGAAAGGCTACAAAGTGACTTGTTTCCACTGTCTGGTGTTGAATCTACGTAGATAACTGTTGTTTCACAGGGGTTATGAAGTTGACTTTTTTTTTTTTCTCCATCTATTCTCTACGTCTTACCTTTGCTTCCTATGTCGTTTAAGTTCTCCAAGGAGAGGTTCTGGTTGGACGTCCCGTCTGAGAAGCTGCGCAGAGAGCTGGAGAAGGAGCTGAAACTCTGCAGCAGCAATCTGCTGAGCCACGGCTGGTATCATGGACACATCCCCTGGGAGGTGAGGCTCCCCTGCTCCCCCAAACATCTGGACATACTCATACGCACATACCCACGCATGACATTCTTAGTAATCTCTAGCACTCCTTAACTGATGTGTCTTTAATTGGCAGGTGTCAGAGACTCTGGTGTTGCACCATGGGGACTTCCTTATCCGAGACTCTCTCTCCAGCGTGGAAGACTATGTTCTGACCAGCCGCTGGAACCACAACACCCTGCACTTCCTAATAAGCAAGGTCCTGCTTCAGACCAGTGAGACCTACACCCGGGTCCAGTACAGCCTGGAGGGAGAGGCCTTCGACTCCGTGCCTGCTTTGGTTAACTTCTACGTGGGGAACAGGATGGTTTTGACTCAGCAGAGTGGGGCTCAGATCCACAGTCCCGTTAATCGTACACTACCACTACACTGTTTGGAGTCAGCCTTCGCTCTGGCCAACCACAAGGGCAACCTGAACTCTCCCTCCTGTCAGAAAGGGGCTCTGGTCAAGAGCCAGAGTGGGAATGTAATGGACAAGATCTGCCCGCTGAGGTGAGACTGGTTCTCATCTGCACTGTCCTCCACTCTTTTGACTACAACACACGTTTGGCTGTGAGCAGTGCTTTTATCCTGTGCTTCAAATATAGTTTGTTGATTTTTACTAAAGGTGTGTGTGTGTGTGTGTGTGTGTGTGTACAGCCCTTCTACTGTTCACCACAGGGAGGCAGTCAGGAGCTGTAGCTTCAACTTGGATCAGTTTGAGAAAATCCATCAGCCCTCTTCACCTATTGGAGAGATCCCTGTCTCTTCACCATTCAGTGAGTTTGGAAACATGCATTCACAAGATCAAAGATCTGCACTGTGAGATTGACACATAAAAACTCTTCAATTGCTTCCCAGTGACTTTCCATAGGAAAGGACTGGCATAATATACAATGTTATTATTAGGATTATTATGTATTTATTATTATTATTGTTGTTATTAGCCTTATTTTAGCAGGAACATTGACTGAGAACACATTTTAATTTACAGCAAAAACCTGGGGAATAGTTACAGGGGAGGGGAGGGGAGGGGAGGGATAATGTGTGATATTGTGTAACTCATTACTGTGAATTTCCTCTGCTTGTATCTGAAGTCACACAGCAGCCCAGGAGTCCACGTGTCATCAGAGAGCCAGGGGTGGCTCCCTCCCCAACTGTCTCCAGACGCTCCAGCAGCAGGACCCAACCCTGCCCCTCACCCTCCCCCAACAACAACACACAACAGACCACCAGAGCCCAGGCCTCCCCAACCCACATATATCTGACTCCAGACACAGACAGCAGCTACAGACAGCTCTATCCTGCCACCCCACCAGCTCAGAGTTATGTGAAGCGGCTGTGTGTGGAGGACGAGGGACTGAGTATTGTAGACCCTGTGAAGGAGGAGAATGTGTATGAAGTTCCTATAGTGGAAACAGACTCTGCCTTCCAGCCTAATAGGTACCTGTCCCCACTGATGGCCAAGGAGAACAGGCCCCTGGAGGTGGGGGTGCTGAGGAGGGTCAAGGAGCTGTTAGCCCAGGTGGATGCCAAGACAGCGGCTAAACACATCACCAAGGCTGACTGCATGGTACTGACACACACACACACACACACACTCCTTCATTGCACAACCCAAACACATCCTTTTCTTACCATGTCTCTGGTCCTCAGGTCGCCAGAATATTGAACGTGACTCCGGAGATGCAGAGGAAGATGGGTGTAAGTTCTGGGATGGAGCTACTGACCCTCCCACACGGTCACCAACTCCGTCTGGACCTGCTGGAAAGGTGAGGACTGGCATTACTTTTCACATTACTTTACATACTTTTAGTTATTTCTGATTTTTTTTGGGCGTTTCTAAATTCACCAGTTTAATTGAAGTATTTGTAAAGTCTCTGTTTTCTTTAACGCCTTGACTACCTTCTATCATCCAGGTTCCAGACCACGTCCATCATGCTAGCTGTGTACGTGCTGGGTTGTACTGGCAGCACTGAGGAGAGAGCTTCCCTGCTGCACAAAACCATCCAAATTGCTGCTGAGCTCAAGAGCAACCTGGGCAACATGTTTGGCTTCGCCGCCATCATGAGAACCTTAGAGCTGCCACAGGTACAGCACATACAGATGGGCATTGGAGTTACTAATACATACCTACTGTAACTATAGTATGTTGAGCAGGTTACAATCAGAGGAGGTAAAGCCTGAGTGACACTGATCAGTGCATTGATAAGCATTATTCTTCTTCCCTCAGATCTGCCGTCTGGAGCAGACGTGGATGGTGTTACGCCAGCGACACACAGAGGGTGCTATCCTCTATGAGAAAACCTTGAAGCCTTTCATGAAGCGCATGAACGATGGAAAAGGTACTTCATCCTAATTTCTCCCCAATGACATTTAGCCTACATTCCCTAAATAGTCACCTTCTTTTAACTAGAGCCTAGTGAATAGGGTGCAATTTCTCACCCCCTAAGAGCAGTGAATGTAAACATTGACCTTAGTGAGAGTATACTGTATGTCCAATGCAATGCCTAATGGACCTCTTCCTCTCCTCTCTTTCTTAGAGAGCTGTGCATTATCCAACACATCTTTCCCCCACGTGGTGCCCCTCCTGTCCCTCCTAGAGAAGAGTGTGGCGGTGGCGGACGGGGCAGAGCCGTGGGAGACGGTTGAAGCGGGGATGGATGTGGTGATGAATCATCTGGCGGCGGCACGTACCATGGCACAGCTGGGGGGCAACTACTGTGCCAACGCAGAGTACAAACTACAGGGTGGGAGGAAGTCTTTGAACTATGTTCACCAGAACTATGTTGAGATACAGACTAAAACCATGTTGAGATACAGACTAAACCCTTGTTGAGATACAGACTAAAACCTTGTTGAGATACAGACTACAACCATGTTGAGATACAGACTAAAACCATGTTGAGATACAGACTACAACCATGTTGAGATACAGACTAAAACCATGTTGAGATACAGACTAAAACCATGTTGAGATACAGAATACAACCATGTTGAGATACAGACTAAAACCATGTTGAGATACAGACTACAACCATGTTGAGATACAGACTACAACCATGTTGAGATACAGACTACAACCATGTTGAGATACAGACTACAACCATGTTGAGATACAGACTACAACCATGTTGAGATACAGACTACAACCATGTTGAGATACAGACTAAAACCATGTTGAGATACAGACTAAAACCATGTTGAGATACAGACTACAACCATGTTGAGATACAGACTACAACCATGTTGAGATACAGACTACAACCATGTTGAGATACAGACTACAACCATGTTGAGATACAGACTAAAACCATGTTGAGATACAGAATACAACCATGTTGAGATACAGACTAAAACCATGTTGAGATACAGACTACAACCATGTTGAGATACAGACTACAACCATGTTGAGATACAGACTACAACCATGTTGAGATACAGACTACAACCATGTTGAGATACAGACTAAAACCATGTTGAGATACAGACTAAAACCATGTTGAGATACAGACTACAACTATGTTGAGATACAGACTACAACCATGTTGAGATACAGACTACAACCATGTTGAGATACAGACTACAACCATGTTGAGATACAGACTACAACCATGTTGAGATACAGACTACAACCATGTTGAGATACAGATTACAACCATGTTGAGATACAGACTACAATCATGTTGAGATACAGACTACAACCATGTTGAGATACAGACTACAACCATGTTGAGATACAGACTAAAACCATGTTGAGATACAGACTACAACCATGTTGAGATACAGACTACAACCATGTTGAGATACAGACTACAACCATGTTGAGATACAGACTACAACCATGTTGAGATACAGACTACAACCATGTTGAGATACAGACTACAACCATGTTGAGATACAGACTAAAACCATGTTGAGATACAGACTACAACCATGTTGAGATACAGACTACAACCATGTTGAGATACAGACTACAACCATGTTGAGATACAGACTACAACTATGTTGAGATACAGACTACAACCATGTTGAGATACAGACTACAACCATGTTGAGATACAGACTACAACCATGTTGAGATACAGACTACAACCATGTTGAGATACAGACTACAACCATGTTGAGATACAGACTACAACTATGTTGAGATACAGACTACAACCATGTTGAGATACAGACTACAACCATGTTGAGATACAGACTACAACCATGTTGAGATACAGACTACAACCATGTTGAGATACAGACTACAACCATGTTGAGATACAGACTACAACCATGTTGAGATACAGACTACAACCATGTTGAGATACAGACTACAACCATGTTGAGATATTAGGTATATTAGGTATGTTTGCCACCACGACACCAACACAATTGACCACATATTTGAACACCATATTCATGGTGTTATTAGATATGTACGAATGAGGCTTTAATGGTGGTCTCTTTATGTTGTTGTGTTGTCATACAGGGTTCCAGGAGCAAGCTGAGGTTCTAGAACTCTTCCTCACAGAGTTCCAGATGAGGTTGCTGTGGGGGAGTCGGGGGGCGGAGGAGAACCAGGCAGAGCGATACACCAAGTTTGACCAGGTGTTGACCGCCCTGTCTAACAAACTGGAGCCCCCTATTCGGCACAGTGACCTTTAACCCCAACCCTCATTGGACTTGAATGGATCTTTATCTTGCCTTTGTCTCTTGAAATGAGAAGCAGGTCCTGTCAAGTACTCCGTGTCAACTGACATGGCTGTACCAGGAAGACTGAGTCAGGACCTAGTTTTTATGAATCATGCTCTGTTTGCACATGGCCAGTCCAAGGTTATTGCTGCTCCTTTCAATATAAAATACCACTGTTATAGAAGTAAAGACCAGCCCTGCACAGAGTGCAAAAGTCTCACTCCCCTTACCTTAATGCCTATGAGGCTGTGCCTTATGAGATAATAATATGAAGTAGATTTGGTCATTTATTTGCCAGTATCAATAAATGTTGCTCTTGTATGTTATAATAAGCCTGCTTATGAAGGCTGTGCCTTACTTATAAGACTAACTAGCTTATAACAAGAAGGGAATGTTGTCCTTTACTCATTGGCACTAAATGGGAATTGTATTTGTTAAAATAATCATGGTTCAGAGGACAAAGAGTGCTTTTTACTGAGGTAATTTTCATAGTCAATCAACACATGCATTTGAAAACCTATTTAGCACTGATAGTAAACTCTGTCGTGTGTACACTAACTTATACTCTAACATTACTTAAATGAAACAGAACATTTACTTGCTTATAGCTTATTATAAGTCAATACATTTGTAATATATGTAGGGAAAGTGTTAAAATGAATAATGCCACTAGTATTTGTTGGCCTGCAGTAGTTCTGTGATCATTGATGAGAGACAAGAAAAACAACCATGACTGCTCAAGCATGTATGATACTGTATACATCACTATGCAATACATATTTACTTGTGGTGCTTTTCACCAAAAAATGTGTCTTTTAACTTAATGTGTCTTTTAACTACATCAGAACATGCTTTGATAGGGTCAGTTATCAAACAATGCACTGACCTTAGTTCCAAAGGTGCAAATTATTTAATGATATGTTTGGAACCTAAGCCTTTTTGTCCATGTATTTAACGTAAGTGTAATCTATATATTGACTGACCTGACCGTATGACAAACCCTCATTCTATATAGATGCCATAAATCAGATATACACAGAAATTTTGTAATATAATTGAACACAAATCATTTATTGGTGTTGGAACATGTCTTTTTTGTCACACAAAGTCAACATTAGGAAGTTGTTGTCAGACCAACAGTCACATTTTATTGTCATCATATGTGCTTACCTTGCAGCAGCGGTTGGTGCCGTTTAAGATGAGGGAGGCTGATATTTTTTCTTATGTGCATGGCCTTATTTCTATTACTGTCATTCATATTCCGTTCACCCAGCTCAATGTAGCATCGATAGGTTTAGGTTAATACGTGATACTCCAATTTTTCCTAAAACCTAGCCTATGAATGAAAGTTTACAACGTAGGTGCACAGGTCGAGAGATGAATTTGAGTAATCAAGGTGACAGACAGTGACACTTTCAATACCGCCTTGCACACTCTTGCCTGCATCTAGCTGATTTAGGGTGTAATCATTAGTCCAACAGTTGCAAACGAAAGTTTCTATTGGACAAATTCAGGTATGTTTCGTTCCGTTTGCTTTTTCAACAGAATTGGCAGAATGAATACACCCCTGATCACACACAGTTCACTTCCATAGCAGCCACATACAAACAGCATGATCACTTAGCTTGTTAATTCCTTTTCGCATCTACTTGCTCTCCTCTTCTACTTTTTCCCTTCACTTGTGGACTTCAGTGCACAACACAACAGCTGTCTGTGACCAGGCGAGAAAAACCTTTCCAAGCCAAACCTTCATACCATAACCGCTAACCGCTACACACAGCCTACATCGTTGTCACCATATTAGCTAATGTCATAGTCAACATACAGTCATGTGAAAAAGTAAGTACACCCCCTGGAAAGTTCTATTTCCTTTTACATATTTGGACAGATGGATATGTAATCTTCACTTCAACACTATTGACAGATAAAGGAAACCAGACTTAACAAATCAAACATTTTTGGGGGGAAAATGTTATGCAATTAAAATAAACAAAAATGCCTTTTCCTTATGGAGAAAAAGTTAGTACACCCCTACCTTTACCATCACATACAGTTAGTACAGCCCTACCTTTACCATCACATAAAGTTAGTACACCCCTACCTTTACCATCACATACAGTTAGTACAGCCCTACCTTTACCATCACATAAAGTTAGTACACCCCTACCTTTACCATCACATAAAGTTAGTACACCCCTACCTTTACCATCACATAAAGTTAGTACACCCCTACCTTTACCATCACATACAGTTAGTACAGCCCTACCTTTACCATCACATAAAGTTAGTACACCCCTACCTTTACCATCACATAAAGTTAGTACACCCCTACCTTTACCATCACATAAAGTTAGTACACCCCTACCTTTACCATCACATAAAGTTAGTACACCCCTACCTTTACCATCACATAAAGTTAGTACACCCCTACCTTTACCATCCCATACAGTTAGTACAGCCCTACCTTTACCATCACATAAAGTTAGTACACCCCTACCTTTACCATCACATAAAGTTAGTACACCCCTACCTTTACCATCACATAAAGTTAGTACACCCCTACCTTTACCATCACATAAAGTTAGTACACCCCTACCTTTACCATCACATAAAGTTAGTACACCCCTACCTTTACCATCACATAAAGTTAGTACACCCCTACCTTTACCATCACATAAAGTTAGTACAGCCCTACCTTTACCATCACATAAAGTTAGTACACCCCTACCTTTACCATCACATAAAATGGTTAGGAGGGTCCAGCCTTCCATTAAAAAAAATCTGAAAAAAATTAAATAAATAAATGTCAGAAAGAGACTGCATAAACTTGGCCGACATGGGAGTTCAGGAAGGAAGAAGCCTCTTCTCTCAAAAAATAATATCAAGACATAACTGACTTTACCCAGGTGTTGTCTGGCAAAAGTCAGTTGTGTCTTGATAATATTTTTTTAGAGCAGAGGCTTCTTCCTTCCTGACCTCTCATGTAGGCCAAGTTTGTGCAGTCTCTTTCTGACAGTGTACCCATGCACTTTTACATTGATTGTGGCAAGAGAGGCCTGTAGATCCCTTGATGTTACCCTGGGGTTCTTAGAGACTTCTAAGGATCTTTCGTGGTGGGACGACCTGTCCTAAGTAGTTGGCCAGTGGTCTGAAATTTTTGTCGGACAGTGGAATGATGTACTTGGAATTGCTTGGAAATGGATTTGTAACCCCTCCCAGACTGTAACTCCTCCCAGACTGTAACTCCTCCCAGACTGTAACTCCTCCCAGACTGTAACTCCTCCCAGACTGTAACTCCTCCCAGACTCATGGGCATCAATAATCTTTCTTCTGAGGGCCTCGGTAGGTCTTTAGATCTTTGAATGATGTGTTACCACACACCCACATGGTTAAGACCAAACCAGACCAATTTTCTTGTTTTTATTGAAGGCTGGACCCTCCTAAGTTTCTCTCTAATGTTTTCTAATCATTTGCACTTGTTTTGGTACCTAATTCTAATTTTATGCCAGGTTTTTTTTTTTTTTTTGTGTGGTTTGTTAAATTGGGTAACATTTATCTGTCAACAGTGTTGAACTGAAGATTACATATCCATCTGTCCAAATATGTAAAAAACAAACACAAAAAATATACTTTTCCAGGGGGTGAACTTACCTTTTCACATGACTGTGGCTACAAGAACTAATGCTTTAGTAAACCCGCTACAATCATGCAGTCAGCAAGCAGTTTAGCAGTTACAACCAAAAGCTTACCTTGGAAAAGTTCCAGTGTTGGATAGCCATAGCCCGCTAGGAATGGAATCCCTCAGTTTCATCAGCTGTCCTGGTGGCCGGTCTCAGATGATCCCGCAGGTAAAGAAGTTGGATGTGGAGGTCCTGTGCTAGCGTGGTTACACGTGATCTGCGGTTATGAGGCCGGTTGGACGTATTGCAAATTCTGTTGGACATTCCTGCAGTCAGCATGCCAATTGCTTGCTCATTCAAAACATGAGACATCTGTGACATTATGTTGTGTTGTGCACATTTTTTTGTGGCATTTTATTGTCCCCAGCATAAGGTACACTGTGTAATGATCATGCTGTTTAATCAGCTTCTTGATATGCCACACCTGTTAGGTGGATGGATTATCTTGGCGAAGGAGAAACGCTCACTAACAGGGATGTAAACACAATTGTGCACAACATTTTAGAGAACTAAGCTTTTTGTGTTTATGGAACCTTTCTGGGATCTTTTATTTCAGCTTATGAAACATGGGACCAACACTTTACATGTATACTGAACAAAAATATAAACGCAACATCTTCATCAGGTAGTGGGCTGGCTGATGAAGATGTAAAAAGCAGTTGGCTGAATATCTATCTCACGGTTACTGTAAAGCTTGAAGGCTTGAATGATGAAATATCAATGTGCTTTTTAGTAGATCCAATGTACTGTATTCCTTGTTATTGTCCAGTGAATTTGACAATATTTCTGCCACTCAGTCTAGTAGTGCTCATTTTTGTCACCATCGCTATGAGGCAGGACCCGAGGCGCAGAGCTATAGTGTGAAGACATTCCTTTATTTTCAGTAAAGTAATCCCAAAAACCGAACAAAAGGAAGACACACAAAAACCAACAAACACAGGTGGGAATAACTACTACTTAAATAGGCTGCCCAATTAGAGGCAATGTGCTGCAGCTGCCTCTAATTGGGGACCAATCCCAAACATAGAGATTTCCAGAGAGGTCTCTGGACACCAAACCTGAAAACCATAAAGATTTCCAGAGAGCTTACAATTTTGTGCCCTGAGAGGGTGATTCTGTGTGATGGCTCTGGTTATTGTTCTGTAACTACATGGGCATATCATGGACTGGAGTTTGTAGAAATTATTTGTATCACAAAGCCCCTGCTATGAGGTTGTGAGTTAGCATTCACTGTCATGTGGTTCTGAAATAGAAGTGCTTATAGTGTGTGTTTGTGTGTATTTGTATTGTATTTTGAGTCTAATTTTACTGCCTGCATGAGTTACTTGATGTTGAATAGGGTTCCAAGTAGTCATGGCTCTATGTAGTACTGTGCTCCTCCCATAGTCTGTTCTGGACTTGGGGACTGTGAAGAGACCTCTGGTGGCATGTCTTGTGGGGTATGCATGGGTGTCTGAGCTGTGTGCCAGAAGTTCAAACAGACAGCAATGGTGCTTTCAACATGTCAATATCTCTCACAGATACAAGTAGTGATGAAGTCAATCGCTCCTCCACTTTGAGCCAGGAGAGATTGACATGCATATTATTAATGTTTTCTCTCTGTGTGCATCCAAGGGCCAGCCGTGCTGTCCTGTTCCAATTGCAATTTTCCTAAGTCCCTCTTTGTGGCACCTGACCACACGACTGAACATTAGTCCAGGTGTGACAAAACTAGGACCTGCCTTGTTGATAGTGTTGTTAAGAAGGCAGAACAGCACTTTATTATGGACATACTTCTCCCAATCCTAGCTACTGTTGTATCAATATGTTTTCACCATGACAGTTTACAATCCAGGGTTACTCCAAACAGTTTAGTCTCCTCAACTTGCTCAATTTACATATTACAAGATGTAGTTGATGTTTAGGGTTTACTGAGTGATTTTTCCCAAATACAATGCATTTAGTTTTAGAAATATTTAGAACTAACGTATTCCTTGCCACCCATTCTGAAACTAACTGCAGCTCTTTGTTAAGTGTTGCAGACATTTCAGTTGCCGTAGTAGCTGACGTGTATAGAGTTGAGTCATCCGCATACATAGACACACTGGCCTTACTCAAAGGCATGTCGTTAGTAAAGATTGACAGGCCTGGACAGCAGCCCTGGGAAATTCCTGATTCTACCTGGATTATGTTGGAGAGACTTCCCTTAAAGAACACCCTCTGTGTTCTGTTAGACAGGTAATTTTTTATCCACAATACAGAAGGGTGCGTAAAGCCATGACACATACATTTTTCCAGCAGCAGACTATGATTGATAATGTCAAAAGCTGCACTGAAGTCTAACAAGACAGCCCCGACAATCTTTTTCTCATCAATTTATCTCAGCCAATCATCAGTCATTTGTGTAAGTGTTGTGCTTAAAGTTATTCTCTATAAATGTGCTGAAAGTGTGTGTGTGTGTGTGTGTGTGTGTGTGTGTGTGTGTGTGTGTGTGTGTGTGTGTGTGTGTGTGTGTGTGTGTGTGTGTGTGTGTGTGTGTGTGTGTGGCCTTTCCTCATCTGGACCACAGTTTGACAAAGTCTTTATTTTTATTGTGATATATTGTCCAGGCACTCTGCGTTGTGTTGTTCTTAAGAAAAGTCCTTAGCCGTGGTATATTGGCCATATACCACACCTCCTCAGGCCTTATTGCTTAAATATATCACTTACCCCATCCATCAGAACATGTGTCTTTATCTGGGACATGATCTTGGCTGCTATTTGCTGGTGGATACTATTAAGCAATATGTCTGTTGTTTTTGTGATGAAAATGTGACCAACTCTGGCTGTATTTTATGGTTGAAGCACCATTGGGGCGTAGGTGATTAACCACGAGGCCCTGGAGACTTGGCAGGCTGGCAGGGAGAGCGAGGAGATCAGGCTGGTGGATCTGGAGGATGCCATCTCACAGGCCTTGTTCAACAACAGCAGAAGTAAGAACCTAATTCACTTAGCAATCAACAGCCCATTAATTTAGAATACAACCGTTCTACATTTTTTTACAGTTCTAAAAGGCGCAGCCCTTCTCCCTCAGGTTGATTCTTCCATTCCAGTATAATCCAGGAGAAGTTGTTCACCACCTACGTGCCCTTCCTGAGCCGGCGCCACGTGGCGCGCTGTGCCCGTGGAGTGAGTGCCAGTGCACTGACGTTATGGAGGCAGTAGGGGGAGCCATTGTCTACATGCCCGAGCAGGGACAACACTTTTGTATCAAGGGCTGCAAGTCTGTTCTTGCTTGAAAGTCAAATGATCTAGCCTTGCTGTGATGAGATGACCAGTAGAAGCAGAGCGGGGGTTTTGCTTCTCTTTCCAGAATGTAGCAGTAAAGGCCCTATTAATAGCCGAGAGAATGAAAGCATCTCAAGAGTTGGTGCTTTTTAATTATTTAAGATTCTTTGTTATTATTTAAATCATTATGTTTTTTAAGAATATGTTTGATTATTTGTTGATGAAAAGAGAAACAAAGAATGAACGAGAAGTTGTTTGGTAAATGATGATATCCATAGATGTATTGTAAATCTATCTATGTGTTATTTATTTTACAGACTGTTATTGGACAGAGGGAGTCTGTCCTTTCGTAATAATCTCTGAACAGCAGGCTATGTAGTGTGTAGGTTGTCAATAATTGTTTGCTAGTTGAAGTGGGATAGTCAAAGCCTTGTCATTTTTGTACATTATATAATTTGTGCTGTATTAAGAACAGAGCAGAAAATATCATAGCCTTGGCTTCTCTGTATATTATATATATATATATTATATATTTATCAGGAAATTAAATTGTTTTACGTTTTAGTTTTTGAGGGTCCACCAAAAAATGTTGTCAAAGTTAATAGCCTAAGTTAAATAAAGGTTAAATAAATATATATATATATAAAAGTTTATTTTTTAGAAATTCACAGTGCTGTTCCTTCTTAATGCCCCTCCAGAGAAGGTTTTATATCAACATCAGATTGAAGTAATAAGATTGTGACTGTTTAACCAACATTTGTCAAGAATAAGCTTTTTATGTGGATATTTGTGCCAGGCACATATTTAAATCAGATGCTGCTTGTCTAATCCTACATGGACATTATTCTCCAAAAATAAACACATGTCCAGAACTGCGAAAAAAGCAAGCTTTGACAAAGACCAGAAAGTAAGAATTGACAAAGACTGATTGAGGTCGAGACATGTCAGCCTTTTAATAAATAAAAGAGCACGTATGTGTTAGAAAATACTTTTGTTGTTGTGGTCTGAATCATTGGTGGAATTCTAAATTGTTCCTACACTTTTTGCAGAATGCCGTTTCTTGTCATAAATCTTGTTCTGGAGGCAGCTGTGCAGAGTGGTCACTAGCTAGCACAACCCCAAAGTCCTACAATCGGATTTTTTACATAATCTTAACCACACTGCTAACCCTAATGCCTAACTGTAACCTTAAATTAATACCAAAAAGCACATTTCTGTTTTCATGAATTTTTACAATATAGCCAATTGTGACTTGGCCGTCTAGCAGGAATTGCTCAGCTCTGCCTCCAGGACAAGACTCATCCCAAAACATGTCAACTTGCTAAATGTTCATTCGAGTAACCATGAGCCTGGCTTTATCAACTAAGCAGTGGTGATTTTAACAGCAGAGTCCCAACAGTAGAGTCCCAACATCTTTCCATTGCTACACATGGCTATCAGTGGAGCCTTGTTCTGGCAGCGAAACAGTTCATTAAGAATTTGTTCTTAACTGACTTGCCTAGTTAAATAAATAAATAAAAGCCTCATTTACTGCCTTTAAAAAAAACACAAATGTGGTTTCTACTGACAATTGAGATGTACAAACTACGGCATAAGGGGACGACAAGCGGATAAGAGGCAATCCGTAATTTCGGTAAAGACATTAATGAGCGAGCTAAGACGGACATAGTCAATATAACTATTTATTCAGCACTTTTCAAATGTACAGAGGCAGAATTCAGAACATGGGCCGTTCTTACAGTGTTCTCCCTGTACACCAAGTCAGAACCGTAGGATAAATAAAGGGGGCATATAAGCAGACAATAAAAGCTCTTACGATATTTGATGATTACATTTCTCAAAAACAGGTTATAGGCTACATGTGCACCACCAAGTCAGAACAGTAGGTGAAATTAAGAGGTGAAAATAGACCAAATTATTAGAATGAGGGACATGGGTTACTAACAGCTTACTACACAACATACACTTAGTATTACTTTCTTAGCTACAGTATACATATCTCCCTGGCATATTACATCATTTATGCAGCAGCATACAAGACATTTTTGGACTCAGCTTGTTGTGATGTGCTCACTTGAACAGGAAGGTGATGCGACGGTCCTTCGTGGACAAATTTTGTCATCAAAGAAAGAGAAAGAGACCGGATTTATAATTCCGAGTTGGATGACCATTCAAAACGTATTTTCCCAGTCTGAGCTTGTTTATTCCTGACTTCCCAGTTGCAATACTTGTAGTTAGCCACTGTCACCAATTCCTTCCAAATCACTCATTGTTGAATTAGCGATTTCCAACTTGCTGTGTAATGTTTATGTCCGATGGCCGATACGTTTTATCTGTAAATTATCTTCATTATTTCTCTTCATATGACAAAGATTAAAAAGGATTTTCCAGTAGATTGTCGACTTGATTCATGATGATGACTGCTAGCTAAGATTTTGAAAGTAAGATGTTGACATGATCAGTCCAATCGAAGCTACTGTACATATAACGATGACCTTGAGTCTTCTTGGAAGGGCACTTCTAATGTAATTATATGGAAAGGGCTAGAATTTTTTTTGTCTACCCTTACTAAAGACTTGGCGGTGACGTAGTGTCCCCATGAGTGACAGAACACTGAGCATATCACGGTGCAACGCTCCTATTTTCTGCTGGCCCGCCCCACTACCACAGAAAGCACTGAGCTAGGCTGAAACACCTGCATTTTGGAGCTGCCTTACTCAAGAAAACAAAAAAGAGACCATGTCTTACTCTGAGACGCTTTCTGAAAACTACCCCATAGTGATAGGAATGGCTTGACCAGGCTAGCATGGCAAATATAAACTGATATTGTTTGTGGATCTAGCATTCGTCTGCCGATCGTTCAACACTACATGTAAAATCGGTCTTTGTCTCCAGTGGGACGTCTGTTACTTTTGGCCAGCAAATGACTAGTCCATTTCATTGTCCACTTGTCCACACACTGAGTGACACGTTCCTTATTCCCCCCACTGTGTGGAAAATGAAAGTGAGAGCATATAGCCTGAGCCAGTCTGTTTCAACTCTCTTGCCAACTCCTTATGTCATGCCAAGGAGTTGGCAAGAGAGCAGAAACAGACTGGTCCCCAGGCAAGAGAGAGCACAGTGCTGCTTGCCACCTTTATCTAATGATTCAAACGGAACAGGAAATGAATAGGTTCTCCACAGGAAATGGTGTCAGAGGTTCTGTTGGTGTTTGTGTGCATGCATGGTGTGAATGAGAAAGGCCAGAGAAGAATACCTGCCACTAGACTCGACTAAGACCAGCAACTTGTGTCTACTCACAACATTTGGAGACCCTTGTCTTAAGATGTCTACTCACAACATTTGGAGACCCTTGTCTTAAGACTCTTCAGACTTCCTCACATATATGCCACTTCTCTCCACCCAGCCCTATTGTGATGACTTCATTACCCCCTCCACCCCCAACCCCCTGTCAGTGATGAAGATGAGGGGCCTAAAGGGTGACTACTCTGAGTGGCCTCTTCACCCCAGCTGGAGAAAAGGAAAGGCTTTTCTGTATCGCTATCCCTGGACAAAAAGACACCCAGATAATTCCAGGATGACCCTGGTCCCCCTCCACCACTCCTGGCCTGACCTCAGGGCATGTTAGGGCCTGCGTTCACACGCTCCCCCTAGGACAGCTGGACCAGCCTGGGTCCCGGCCTTCATCCAGACCCTCTGTATGTATCTCTCCCTTCCGCTCCTCCATCTCAAATCGGGTTTAAAAAGACACTGCCCCACCTCCCTCACTCCCCCCCTTCCTTGGGCAACAATGGGCCGCCCCAACCCCTCTCCTTCCCCCTCCTCCTCCTCCTCCACATCTGTGAGTCTCCTCATTCTTCCCCAAACCACTCCATTATTGGCCCTCTTTCACTTGTAAATGTGGCCAGCGATACTTCTGATGGGCCTTTTATCCACACGGCCGGGGTCAGAGGAGAGGTAGGGATTGGGGAAGGGAGGGAGGGGTTGGGGAAGGGAGGAGAGGTAGGGGTTGGGGAAGAGAGGGGAGGGATGCAGTGGGAAGGAGGGTGGGGTTGGGGAAGAGAGGGGAGGGATGCAGTGGGAAGGAGGGTGGGCCAGAGTGGAGGGACAATTGCGACAAAGAGTTAAATCCTTTTTTCGAGTGCAACCATTTGGGACGGTTGGCAAACCAAACCTTTGCCTGGATTCCTGTAAGCTTCCAAGCAAGACATTGCTGAGGCAGCAGAGAGAAGCCACAGGACAAGCATTTGGATTGGTTTTCATCGACACTTGCTATATCACTACCATTGCAACCAATGGTGTGTGAGTGTAACATGATCTCAAATCAAATCACATTGTATTGGTGCCATACACATGGTTAGCAGATGTTATTGCGAGTGTAGCGAAATGCTCGTGCTTCTAGCTCCGACAGTGCAGTACTATCTAACAATAATGTCTAACAGTTTCACAACATATAACACACATACATCTTAGTATGTGGATTGAGAATATACAGTATATATAAATGTCAGGGCGGCATTGGACTAAGATCCAGTGGAATAGTAAGCTGTAAAGTATACAATATACACATAAGAGATTAGTGATGCAGAATGTAAACATGATTAGGTGACTAAGACACAGAGAATAGTATAGAGTACAGTTAGACATATGAGATGAGTAGTGCAAGATACAGAAACATTATTAAAGTGACTAGTGTTTTATTCCTTAAATGGCTGGTGCTTTTTAATCTCAAATACACGTTAAGCAGATGTTAATGCAGGTGTTGTGAAATGCTTGTGCTTCTAGTTCTAGTGCAGCATATCTAACAGTGGGAATGAATTAGGCCTTTATACATAAGGACTAGCGGCATGGACTAAGATACAGTAGAAGAGTATTGAATACAGTATATACATATGAGATGGAGAACGCAAGATATGTAAACATTGTTTAAATGACTGTGATACTGAAGGATAGTATAGAATACAGTATATACAAATGAGATGGGGAACGCAAGATATGGAAACATTGTTTAAATGACTGTGATACCGAAGGATAGTATAGAATACAGTATATACATATGGGATGGGGAACACAAGATATGTAAACATTGTTTAAATGACTGTGATACTGAAGGATAGTATAGAATACAGTATATACATATGAGATGGGGAACGCAAGATATGTAAACATTGTTTAAATGACTGTGATACTGAAGGATAGTATAGAATACAGTATATACAAATGAGATGGGGAACGCAATATATGTAAACATTGTTTAAATGACTGTGATACTGAAGGATAGTATAGAATACAGTATATACATATGAGATGAGTGATGCCAGATATGTAAACATTGTTTAAATGACTGTGATACTGAAGGATAGTATAGAATACAGTATATACATATGAGATGGAGAACGCAAGATATGTAAACATTGTTTAAATGACTGTGATACTGAAGGATAGTATAGAATACAGTATATACATATGAGATGAGTGATGCCAGATATGTAAACATTATAAACATTATTAAAGTGACTAGTGTTCCATACCTTAAAGTGACCAGTGATTTCTAGTCTGTGCCTCTAGACAGCAGCCTCTAATGTGTTAGTGATGGCTGTTTAGCTGTCTGATGACCTTGAGGTAGAAGATGTTTTTCAGTCTCTCTGTCCCAGCTTTGATGCTCCTGTACTGACCTCGCCTTCTGGATGATAGAGGGGTGAACAGGCAGTGTCTCGGGTGGCTGATGTCCTTGATTATGTTTTTGTCCTTCCTGTGGTATCGGGTGCTGTAGGTGTCCTGGAGGGCGGGTAGTTTGCCCCTGGTAATGCGTTGGGCAGACCGCACCACCCACTGGAGAGCCTTGCGGTTGTGGGCGGTGAAGTTGCCGTACCAGGCTGTGATACAGCCCGACATGATGCTTTCAATTTTGCATCTGTAAAAGTTTGTGAGGGTTTAAGGTGTTAAGCCAAATTTCTTTAGCCTCCTGAGGTTGAAGAGGCTCTGTTGCGCCTTCTTCACCACACTGTCTGTCTGGGTGGACCATTTCAGTTTATCAGTGATGTGTACGCCAAGGAACTTGAAGTTTTCCACCTTCTCCACTGCGGTCCCGTCGATGTGGATAGGGGGGGTGCACCTTCTGCTGTTTCCTGAAGTCCTCGATCAGCTCCTTAGTTTAGAAGTTTAGAAGTTAGTTTCCTGTCACCACACTCCCAGAGCCCTCACCTCCTCCCTGTAGGCTGTCTCATCGTTGTTGTTAATCAAGCCTACAACTGTTGTGTCGTCTGCAAACTTGATGATTGAGTTGGAGGCGTGCTTGGCCACACAGTCGTGGGTGAACAGGGAGTACAGGAGGGGGCTGAGTACGCACCCTTGTGGGGTCCCAGTGTTGAGGATCAGCGAAGTGGAGGTGTTGTTTCCTACCTTCACCACCTGGGGGCGACCCGTCAGGAAGTCCAGGACCCAGTTGCACAGGGCGGGGTTCAGACCCAGGGCCTCAAGCTTAATGATGAGCTTGGAGGGTACTATGGTGTTGAATGCTGAGCTATAGTCAATAAACAGCGTTCTTACGTAGGTATTCCTCTTGTCCAGATGGGATAGGGCAGTGTGCAGGGTGATGGCGATTGCGATCTGTGTATCTATTGGGGCGGTAAGCAAATTGAAGTGGGTCTAGGGTGGCAGGTAAGGTAGAGGTGATATGATCCTTGACTAGTCTCTCAAAGCACTTCATGATGACAGAGGTGAGTGCTACGGGGCGATAGTCATTAAGTTCAGGTACCTTTGCCTTCTTGGGTACAGGAACAATGGTGGCCATCTTGAAGCATGTTGGGACAGCAGACTGTGATAGGGAAAGATTGAATATGCTTGTAAACACACCAGCCAGCTGGTCTGCACATGCTCTGAGGACGCGGCTAGGGATGTCTGGGCCGGCAGTCTTGCGAGGGTTAACACATTTACATGTTTTCCTCACGTTGGCCACGGAAAGGAGAGCCCATAGTCCTTGGTAGCGGGTCGCGTCGGTGGCACTGTGTTAGCCTCAAAGCGGGCAAAGAATGCGTTTTGCCTGTCTGGAAGGGAGGCGTCGTAATCCCTGCCAGATACGTCTCGTAACTGAGCGTTTAAATGCGACTTATTTGAAACCATTGGGATGATACTGTTGTGATTTCCTACCAATTACTAATTTAGCTATAGTTTAAAAAAAAAACTTGTGTTGAAATATCCTGCTCAACTTGTTGAAGAGAGTGAGGATAGAACATGTCTCACAGATGTTTCCGTTGTGGGTGCGTCTTGCAAGTGAGTGCAGGGGGGGGGGTGGGGGGGGGGGGTCGAACGGCCACCATGGTGTCATGGGTTGGTCAGTGCAGAGTGGGATTATATGTTATTTTAGCTTCTGTTCTGACATCAACAAAAACCCTTGCACACAACAAAGGGGTGGTCTCTGTGGTAATAGTCTCCACGACAACAGGTGGACAATGGGGGAGCGGTGGGGGGAATGTGGGGCGGAAGGGTAAAGGTGGGGGGGCTGACCTTGGCCTCTACGTGGTCAGATGGGGTGTGAGGGCCACAGGCCTGGTGGGTTTAGGGATGAGGAGTGAATAATATCTAATAATATCACGACGCCTCTCATTATCTTCAAACTTGGAATGATTAATGACAACACAACCCCCCCCCACGCACACACACACACCATCCCATCTGATCTCTATAGGCCTGCTGCTGCTCAAACACTACCCCCCGTTCTTTGACGTGGTCACTTTCCTAACACTGTTGATTGATGAATGACTCCATTCCCACCGACACGTTATGGTAATGCTGCGAGGAACGTGAAACTTTGGAACTGCCTAATGCCACCCAAAGTAGAAACATCTGCATCACACTTGTTTACATCCTCTTTATTTACGATGTCCTTCAGTAATAATTGTGTTATTTAAACAATTCTGAACATTAGATGGAATATTGATGACACAGGCAATAAAAAGTGTTTATGGTTTCGCTCCAAAAACAAAGATCTTCGAGGCTGTTATTGGCTCTAAACAATGATGTCATCCCTCTCCTACATTCAGATCTGTACTATAAACAGAGAATGACTGTAACTGTGACTTCATGGACAAGTGGAACAACGGTGCAGTGTAGAGAGAGAGAGAGACAGGGAGACTAGATAGTCACTGTTCTCAGAGACGACAGAGCAGGGTTCCTCTTTGGTACCAGCGGGTGGTGATGGTGGTGGTGGTGAGGACATAGGGAATGTAGGAGGCACTGTCAGTGCTCTGGCTCTGTGAGTGGTCAGTCAGCCTCAGCGATGGCTCCAGACATCTCAGACATCTCTCACTCAGACTCACACGCCTGCCTGCCTACAGTCGGCTGCTTAGACAAAAATGGAGGCAGGCAGAGAGGAAATGGAAGAAGGACAGACTTCAGGTCTCATACGAGATACTCAGAGAGTGTATGGTGTCTTACCAACAGTTTGTCAAAGCGGCGAAGGTGCAGCATTTCTCCCATTTAATCTCTAAGAATCAGTACAGTCCTAAAATATTATTTAGTGTAATTAATACAGTTTTAAATCCTGCATGTCCTATTGTCTTCGATAATTCAGAGAGAGCTTGTGAATCTTTTTTGCAGTTTTTTATGGATAAAATCTCCGCTATTAGAGCCAGCATCTCTAGTTCTGTCCGCGTTCTAAGCCATATTCAATCTCCTCCTGATTCTTTTACCTCTGGCCAGTTAAGTACATTTGAGCCGGTAACTACTTCGGACCTGTTAGAAATTGCCCAACATCTCAAGCTATCTTATTGCTCTCTTGATATCATCCCGCCCCGCTTGCTAATTCAGGTTTGGGATGCGGTGGGTCCTACTATATCATCTGTAGTGAATCAGAGTCTTATAGAGGGGCTTGTGCCATCATATTTTAAGCACGCTCTTGTGCAGCCTCTTTTAAAAAAAACGAGTTTAGACCCGTCGGTGTTAAACAATTATAGACCTATCTCTAAGGTGCCTTTTTTAGCTAAAATGCTGGAGAAGGTAGTTCTTAATCAACTGTCAACTTTTTTAAATAAAAACAATATTTTTGATACATTCCAGTCGGGTTTTAGGCCTCAGCATAGTACAGAAACTGCCCTTCTCAAGGTGACCAACGACTTGCTTTTGTCGGTAGATTCTGGGAACTGTGCTGCCTTAGTGATGCTGGATCTGAGTGCTGCATTCGATACAGTGGATCATGGGATTCTCATTGAGCGTCTGAGTCTTTGGGTGGGCATTGGGGGGATTGCATTAGGGTGGTTTTCATCGTATTTACAGGGGAGAACCTTTGCGGTGGAAATAGGGAGTTCTATTTCCTCCGCTCGTTCCATCGTCTCTGGGGTCCCTCAGGGTTCGTGTCTTGGCCCTGTCTTGTTTTCCTTATATATGCTCCCTCTGGGATTAATCTGTCAAAAGCATGGTGTGGCATACCATTGTTATGCAGATGACACCCAGTTGTATCTTCCTTTGAAATTGAATGACATCTCAAAATGGTCAGCATTGCTGAACTGTCTGGACGAAATAAAGCTGTGGATGGCATCAAGTTTCCTTCAGCTGAACGAATCCAAATTCGAAGTGGTGATTTTTGGCCCACCAAAGCTAGCAAAACAGATTGCACTTGACTTGGGCCCTTTGGCCTCTAATGTTAATACTCAGGTGAGGAACCTTGGTGTGATTTTTGACTCCGAACTAAAATTCGATAAACAAGTAAATGCTGTGGTTAAGGGCAGCTTTTTTCAATTGAGGGGCATTGCCAAATTGAAAGGCTTCCTGTCTTTCAAAGACATGGAAACTGTGATCCATGCATTTATTTCGTCCAGATTGGATTATTGTAATTCTCTTTATTTGGGGTTGTCTAAGAAGTTGCTTTCACAGCTGCAACTGGTCCAGAATGCTGCGGCCAGACTGTTGACTGGTACCAGGAAATGTTCCAGTATCTCTCCGGTGCTGGCTTCTTTGCACTGGCTTCCTGTGGAGTATAGGGTGCATTTCAAGGTCCTCTTGATGGTTTTTAAAGGTTTACATGGGCTTGCCCCTGTATATATCTCTAGTTTGTTACAGCATCATGTTGCTGCTAGACCACTAAGATCATCTCAAAGCTTCATTTTAAATGTTCCAAAATCTCGGTTAATAACCAAGGGAGATCGTGCCTTTGCGGTAGCAGCACCGCGTCTTTGGAATAGTCTCCCTTTACACATTAAATCCTGTGATTCCGTCGAGTGTTTTAAATCTAGGCTGAAGACCCACCTCTTCTCCGCTGTTTTTAACTGTTCTTAGCTACATGTGGTGTTTTGTTTTGTTTTATGGTGTATTTGTCCATATGTTTTGTACAGTTGGGTCTGTAAAGCACTTTGGTCAACTCGTGTTGTTTTTAAATGTGCTTTAGAAATAAAAATGATTGATTGATTGAAGGACGGAAGACTAGGAAAAAGCTAGTGGAGCTAGCCTGCACCGCTGCACGGCACAATGACACATGTATACAGATGGACACAACCGCACATCATCTCTCTCTCTCTCTCTCTCTCTCCCTCTCTCTCTCTCTCCCTCTCTCTCTCCCTCTCCCTCTCTCTTTCTCTCTCTCTCTCTCTCTATCAAGATATGTTAATGTGCCACTCAGTGGCGAATTTAGGTATAGGCGACATGGGCAGCTGCCCAGGGCGGCATCTTGCCGGGGGCTGCATGGGGCACCCGCACAAAAAAAACTGATAGCGGGAGGGGGTGAGGCGTTATGGGGGGCGCTGAAGTGGGTTTTCGCCCAGGGTGACATACAAGCTAGAACCGCCACTGGTGCCACTATCTATGTGAAGTATAACTTAGGATCTAAGAACAGCCTGGGGGTTTCAGGTTGTCCCTGGCAAGCCATACCATGCCCAGCACAGCAGTTAGTCCATGTGACCAGACAGTGGATAATGACAGTGGATAATGCTACTTGGGTGTAACGTCAGCTCAGCAGCCCTGATGCTCGTCTGCCTCTCCGCCATCCCCTGCTCTTACACAGTGGTGTTGTGTCACCCATAGCAATGACACAGAAGCTTGGCCACGTGACTGGGGTGTCCAAGGGACATGAGGAAAGAAGGAAGGAAGCGATCAGAACGAGGCTGCTATAATATCAGCTGTGTGTATTGAATGTATATGGAACATGATGACCCAGCAAATGGAGGTCATGGTTTAAAGCTGTAGAACTGTGACAAGATAAATAACACATCCAACAGCATCTTTAATCGTCTTGTTTTCATTCACAATCATACACTCTCTGTCCATATATGTCGTCCTCTAAACGTACTATCAGCTTATGGAATACAATTATAACCCCTAGTATGATATTGATAAATAAAGGTATTGAAAGACTAGTTTAATCAGAGCGGTTTGCAGCTGTTTCATGTTGAAGTGTATTTATATCTTTACAAGAATGTGTTCAACAGAAAGGGTTTAGGTTCAGAACTCATAAACACACTGTAGATCAAACAAATCATAACAAAAGACACAGATATCAGATAATAACCCTAGTCAATACATAGCCTCATAAAGACTGATGTACTATTATCAATCAATTTCTTATCAATACACACATCACTAAGAATGCCTGTGCAATTGAGTTAAATATGTACTTTTATGTTTCTATATCATTCTCTGTTGTAAAAGATTAAAATCTGAAAGATTCAGATTTGAGGCTGATGGTGAGAGGTTTTTAGAGCTGCGTGTTGGTTGGGTGTGTTGGTTGGGAGTGTTGGCTGGGAGTGTTGGCTGGGTGTGTTGGTTGGGAGTGTTGGCTGGCAGGGTTGGCTGGGAATGTTGGGTGGGAGTGTTGGGTGGGAGTGTTGGTTGGGAGTGTTGGGTGGCAGGGTTGGCTGGGAATGTTGGGTGGGAGTGTTGGGTGGGAGTGTTGGGTGGCAGGGTTGGCTGGGAATGTTGGGTGGGAGTGTTGGGTGGGAGTGTTGGCTGGGAGTGTTGGGTGGCAGGGTTGGCTGGGAATGTTGGGTGGGAGTGTTGGGTGGGAGTGTTGGCTGGGAGTGTTGGGTGGGAGTGTTGGCTGGGAGTGTTGGGTGGGAGTGTTGGGTGGGAGTGTTGGCTGGGAGTGTTGGGTGGGAGTGTTGGCTGGGAGTGTTGGCTGGGAGTGTTGGCTGGGAGTGTTGGCTGGGAGTGTTGGCTGGGAGTGTTGGCTGGGAGTGTTGGCTGGGAGTGTTGGCTGAGAGTGTTGGGTGGGACACACCCATTTACCAGAGACACACCCATTTACCAGAGACACAGGTCCATTTACCAGAGACACAGGTCCATTTACCAGAGACACAGGTCCATTTACCAGAGACACAGGTCCATTTACCAGAGTCACAGGTCCATTTACCAGAGACACAGGTCCATTTACCAGAGACACAGGTCAAATAGACCCTCATATTTGCACTCCATGCTTACAATAGAAATGAGATAACATGTTTGGTGAAAGAATTACCAAAACTGTGATGATATTGTGAACAAATATATCACCAAGCTAGGAAGTCAAAAGCATGTTTGTTTGTCAAACACTGGAGACTTGGGACGAAATCCATACTGACATCCTCTGAATAGAGCAACAATATTACATTTACATGGTTTTAGTTTGAAGTATTATATTTCTGTTCATACTAATAATGCAGCTATTCATAGCTTCCTATATGGCCTTATCATGAAAGTGTGGAGATGGTATAGAGATAAATGGTTGAGAGGGAAATGTTCAAAGAAGAATAGCCAAGAATGATTTTCAAAGCATTGGCCAGTCTGTTCCATTAGCAACACTTATATCAATGATAGGCTGATATATTATTAAGTTGATGAGGTGAACTGTCATAAAAACAGGTATTTACACTGGCCTATTCTATCCATAAAAACATATTGGAGTAATTTAATTAAGAAATAATTTGTGACAAAAAACATTTGCCTGCTAAGTTAGGTCAAAACCAATGACAGTTTAAAGTAATAGATCGTGAAATTAAATATGTAAATAGCACATACATAAACATGAATGGAAAAAAATGAATAATTTTGTGTTATTTTTTTTTATGCATCATATTTCAACATCACAAATTTGCAACTCAAATATACATGCAGTATAAAAATCAACAACAAATAAACAACGCTATTTCCAAAAACATCAACAAAAATACAAACGACAAACCTAGATTAATAATTATATTATTAATTATACAAACATATCTATACGTTGAAATAAAAAGTACAAACGAATTACCTCCTAATTGGCTTGTAATGGTGTTCTAACACGATAAAGCGGTTGCTAAGGTCACGGTTTGTTCAACAACATTTAAATGATACATTCCTTAAGAATTATGCTAATTGTAATCCTAAAACAGCACTAGGCGCCACATCAAAAGCTCACCAGTAGAGCAACAATAAACCCATCCTTGGAAAATAGGAACCATTGAAATCTCTTCTTCGGGGGATTGGACCTCGGCCTATTCAAAATTAGGCCTAGTTGTATCATTTGAACAACTTGCAACAAAAAAATAAAGTTTTTAGGCTACTATATATATTCACCAGCTTGCTCCTCCAAAAGTTATGTAGGCTTAGGCCTACTTGGTTCTAAATCAAGTATTATCGATATAGAACGTTATAATGAAATTAATGTACACGTGTAGGCTATACCGCAGGCTATACAATTACGTTTAGTTTAACATAATAGTCTAAAGCTTTTGACCAATAGTGACTCGTTTTGGATAACTGGTGGTATTATGAATAAATCGATCAACACTTTAATACAGATTACAATAATTAATGTCATGACTACGGAGACAAAACGGAGAACTTTATGACACTGACGTGAAAGGAACCTCCAGCAACAGATGTCCAGATACAATTCTCGGGTTGTGTTTGAAATTTCACAAGAATTGCGTTTGGACAATCAAGTGCAAGGGCTCAAAGTGTGTCTCTCCAAACTAATTCCTCTCATCATTCAAAACAGTTGTTAATTTAATCAATTGAAATTCATCATATCAATTCTCTTTGAATCTGTAGCATACAGATTTCATTGATTGCTATTCCAATCATGCACCTGACCAAGGATGCTCATTTTATTTGGTCAAATGAAATATCATTAGTTGCAGGATACAGAAACATATTATTTAATGTCATCTAGATATGTGCAAGTTAAACTAAACTAAGTTTTAAAAAGCAGTAGGCTGTTGTTTTCTTAAATAGCAAAACTATATAAGTTTCCCCTTAAATATTTCATAATAAATCAGCAGGTCTAGTAACAAACATACACATGCACATTTCAAATTCAAAATATCTGCTATGTTCGATCTTTGATAGCCTATACCAATGGCATGATTTACCAGAATATGTTTAAGTCGCCGAAGGCCTCAAATATTAAACAATGTCCCCGTCAAAAACATCAAAACACTGTAAAAACGTCTTAATGCAAAGCCATAAAAAGGATTTTCTCTAATCAGCAGCTGCGTTTCCGCCATATCTGCACCTGTAAGACGCATCTCCTTGCCCATATAGTTTCCACATCGTTATAGAGCAGAACACAAGCAATTGAAGTCGACTTCAAATTCTTCCAATCATACGAGAGAGAAAAAAACTCCGTGGTTAAATTAATTGTAAAACGTTATAAGGCGACAAAGCAGAAGCGAGGAAGCCGAGGGGGAAATGGTTAAAAGGCGAATGCACCTGCTCCTCCGCGCGGTCCCTAAGCAGCATTTCTTGTACACTCAAGCTTGTAGAAAAATTATACGACGCGAAAAAAATGGTTATATGAGTCGACTCGTTGCGCTCCTTCAACGGGCTATTACTTGATAGGACGTCTGCGCGGGGAATGGCACTGCGTGTTCGCTATTCTGTTCTCCAAAGTACGTTCTTGAGCTCCACTAACAATAACGGTGTTACCGAGATGGACGGCGAGAGGGAGTGGGGATGGTCTTCGCTTGGTGCTGAATTTGAATAACACCACGGGGTGATAAATGTCCATTGTGCTGAAGAAGTAACGCATCTGCACTGTCTCTGGTAGCACACACAAGACAGCAACATTTTGGGGACCAGCGACATTTTAAAGATACAACAGTCCTATTTTGCCTCTCCAGGTCAATTACAATCAAAACACTGTTATCGTTGCAAAAAGTATTGTCAATACTAAATGGCTTTTCATCTCTTGTTTCACAAACCAAACCAGGGGTATTCATACAATGTAGCCTAGCAACCAGGCACTAACAAATATCAAGTATTTCATTAGATTATTAAAACATATGAATGAATGGCAGATGTTCGGCTGTTAATAACATATCAATGACACATTAATTAGCAGAGACTATAAGACCATGAGATCAATAGAATTACCATAATATCGGAGGAATAGCATACATTGCATACAATAAATGCAATTCCTCCCAATGTGGGAGTGTAGTTTAGGCCTATGCCTCATTTCTCAGATAAGGCTATTATATTATATTGTACCTTTATTTATTAATTATTATTTACAATGACTGCCTACCGTAAGCTATTGTAGTAGTTTTCAGGAAAATTATCAAGACATAAAGTAAACATTTCTGTAGATCTGTGTGACACAGGTGATTGACAGGTGAACGACAAAAGCGCGCGAGGGTGGTGACGTGCTGCTTTATGGGTCTTAAATTGTAACCTCATTCTGAAACAAACTTCCCCTATCGAATATGCATCGCATGGTATCGAGTAAGGTCAACCTTTCCCAAAAAGCCATGCTACTCACACACTCCAGATGCTGAAGGCCTATCCTAGCTCGGGTTAAAAAGCCTACACCTCTCTGATAAATGATGAAACAGTGACCGCCTTCGGGGTTGGGCCGTTCTCCCCTTCTCCTTTTAAAACCATCGCTGTTGATTTCATCCATCGCACCGCGCTCCTTCGAGGGGAGGGAGTTAACATTTCCTTTGCTGGGAACATCTTCTCACTTTCGATGCTCATTTGCCTCTTAAAGGGCCTGCCCGCTGCTGCCTTTTCACGGCCATGTCAGAATAATTTAGTGCGGGATGCGCGAAATCACTGGAGGTTTTGGCTGTAGGGAGGGAGACGACGCGTTATTAATGCTTACATATCGGGAAAGCGAGTGAGGACTTCACGGAACTAAACCCATTAATTTCTTTGGAGATAAAAAAAAAAAAAACTATATTAGGCCTACATTATGAACCCACTTTATGAAAGTCATTGAATAAATATCTGTATTGGGAAGAAAGATTATTACATTTCTCATATAAGCCTGTACATTTTCGTCTGTAGTTTACTGTAGCACATCATGGAAATAGCTTCTGAGATCTTAACTCGTTTTGTTTTTAACTCATTCTATGGTAATTTGCGGGTATAGTTAGCGTAGTGTAGAAGATTGAAACCCCTTTTACATGTTTTGTTATTTTCCTATGAAGTCAACTTTGGCATTTCAAACGTTTCAATGATAACTGATGCTTCCTAGTTTGTCACCACCAGTCACCAGTACATGAAAAAACACCTAGTTTGTCACCACCACATGAAAAAACACATAGGCCTACAGTTGTTCTATCTTAATTTGATCATTGTTGTCCCAGAGAATGTTCCTGTGCAGCAGAAAATGCAGCAATTGTAATGTTTTCAAGGTTTGTAATTTCAACTTTAAAATATCAGACTTCATTTGCCCTAATGAAAAATGTATCAACCCCTAAAAAGAATCTCCATTAATTATAATTCACATTTCCTGTTGCTGCAGGATTATTTTCCTGATGTGATTAACAGGGTCAAATTAAAATAGCAGGTCTGTATGGACACTCTTTCCCCAGTGCAGCGCAGATTAGCCTATTTTTCAAGGCATCACTAAAACCGGAGCCTCAATAACATAATTTATAGGAAAAAAATGTGTAAACCTGCAAAGTATATTCAAGGCCCAAATGTTTGCCCCTTTTATTGGAAATACATTCTCTTTACTTTTCCTTACTTTCGCTTAAATGTATCCAGTTTTGTAGGCTTATAACAGATGCAAGAATACAAACCAGGCCCATAGCCCATCTCAATGTAGCACATCAAGTTATCATATCTATATTTTCTGAGAACGACTGTGTTCATTTGAGGATAGAGAGAAAAACCTTTGCAGTCTTTAAGTGAATGTGGAAATACATTTTAGTCTCCAAGCCTCTCTGTGACTCAGTAGAACTGGGGAATCCCCTTGTTTTCACTTCTCTTGTCATTTTCATCTTTCTCTTGACTTTAAACAGCATGCCAATACTGCACGGTTCCTAGGTAAGGAGGGTATAAGGGCCCCAATAAGCAAGGTGAGGGTGGCTGGCTGTGACATATGGCATCACTAAAACAGAGCCTCAATATAAGGCTCTGCACTAAAACCATTAGGCTTAGTTTGACAGTCATATACGAAAGAGCGGTAAGGAAGACAGTATCCTCCTTGATCATTACAAAGGACTACATTGAGAAAGTTCACCTTTACAACAAGCGAATTCAATCCACATTCCTGATAATGTCCATATTAAGTTCTTATAGTTCCCAGGCCATCTGTTGGGGATCATGGTAAATAACATATCCACTTTAAACTCAAACCTTCAAAAGTCTCTGAGGGTCCGAAACTGGAGTGACATGAATGTTTGTTTGTGTGTCCTCCCCCCTCGTGACTTTTTGTGTATCACTGGTCTTAGCACATCTGTGAGCTTAGGGGAAGACCCCCCCACTGGGCTTTGGGCTAGTGAAGCTCAGCCTACAACCGCTGAGGAGGGGAAGCCATTCCTGAATAAATTAGCCCAGTGTCCAGCCTTATGAGTGACCTCTGACCTTTCAGAGAAAAGTTAGAGGCCACCACTGCACTCTCCCAGGCTGACCACTCAGAGGGGCTGGGAAAGTGCCCCGGTGGGGGAGATGGCTGGCTCAAGGGGGGGCACATGAGAAAAAGCGAAAGGGGTAGAGAGGTGGGGGTCTGTCATGAGTGAAGAGATTCCCTTTGAGTCCCATTCCCCACATCCACAAGTGTGTCCCTGATGCTTTGTTGTGACTCTGAGCTACAGCCAAACAGAAGGCTTCAAACAATGTTTATCCCCCATTGTTTTCTCACTCTGCATCGCAATCTATTTGGCCCATTGTATCAGTTTTCCTTTCTCTCACTCTGCCTCTTTACGTACTTTTTATATGCTCCTTTCTCCGTGTTTGTGGGCTGGTATTCACTTTGGTGAGAATCCTGCACTTGACTTTTTGCTACTACTCATTCAGAACACTCATTGATTAAGAGTGTGGTTATAGGCTGACAATTAAAAGGATGGAATCAATATGTTGCACCAGTAAATACACTGAAGATAATGAGTTTAGATGATGCAAGACTCTGGGATTGGGAAGCTTTCAGGGTGGCTGAAATGAACGAAAGAGGGAAAACCTTCAGTTTATCCCTGAGTTCATTCTCAATTTCTTCTCAATGCCATTGGTGTGATGGTTTTGTTTAATCCTTCTAACATCAATTATTAGTCACTCCTTAGACCTTGCACATAATTAGACCACCACAAGCCATACACATAGCAGTTTGGGAAACTTAAAAATGAATGCATATCAAACGTGTTTAAAAAAAAATGTTTTATTTAACCTTTATTTAACTGGGTAAGTCCGTTAAGAACAAATTCTTATTTACAATGACGGGCCTACACCGGCCAAACCCAGACGAAGCTGGGCCAATTGTGCTCCGCCCTAAGGGACTCCCAATCATACAGTCTGGATTCGAACCAGGTTGTCTGTGGTGACGCCTCTTGCACAGAGATGCAGTGTCTTAGACCACCGCATCATTTGGGAGCCCCAAAGTGTGCTTATCATTCATTTCAAATACACCCTAAACCAGAACATAAATAAAATAACTATAAATAAAAACATGAATACACTTTAATATTTCTGCAAGAGGCAGCTTTGTTTAAGCAGCAGCAAAGCTACTATCCCAGAGTACAGTCATAGTTTCATTGGCTCTGTCAACGTCTTGTCAGTCTCAGGTCTGGCCAGTGGTTGTGTCCTTTGGTGGATAGCTTGAGCGCCCCCTTTCTTTCCCAGTCTGTGATGCTGGTCTGCCTCCTAGTGGCGACAGTGGGGGCTGCACATTCTCCTTGTCAGTGAGCTGGGAGAGGAGAATGTCCACACCCTCTTCTAAAACCCCACTCAGAACCTTCTGCTCCTCCTGAGAGAAGCGGCCCAGAACATGCCGGTCCACTGATGTTTTACCTGATGGTCTGCCAATCCCAACACGCAGTCTGGGCATCACCTGGGGGACACAAGAATAGAATAGTACTTTATTGTCTATCTTGCTAAATATATCTGGTATTTGTCTTTTTACATCCCCCCCAGACAACAGTTCCCTTTGACAGACATGACATTTCTCTGGATTATCCAGGACTTCCCCAAAATGTGTCAAAGGGAACAGTCATCTCTCAATCCCTCCCAATGTGGGAGAGTATTTGTCTGTGTGGAAAGCTACTTACATCAGTCTGCAGACACTCAACACAGGAACGCACACCATTGTGACCCCTGTCAATAAACAACATCTAGAATGAGCACAGAGTTGGGAAGAACACATTGTTGTCAGATAGCATCATTAGTCATGCTGATAACTGTCTGGGAATCAACTCGCCTGGCGCTTCCTCCTCGTTTCAATGCAAGCTTCCCAAGAGGCTTATCCAACTCGTCATGAACCAGCAGTATGTGCTCAGGCTTGATGCTGTATTTACCCGCTTGATTCAAGGTCATAAAAAAAAAACATATCATTAGCAATTAATTCACAGTACACATAGCCTACTTATGTCATAATTTCTCTCACAGTCAAAACACAAAATGCATAAAAATATCAAAAGACATCAAGGTGACAAGATTCCTCACCTGCTTTGGCCACGGATACACCGTTTATGTTCATCAGTAGTCGTGGTCGGAGAAGCACAATTTGGGTGTCCTGGATGTTAGACACGATGACCTCACCAGACACATGCCTATCACCACGCCAGCTATCAGCTACTCCAAGCCGGGAAGCAAGTACTTCGAGCACTGCCATGCCCACGCTGTGGCGCGAACCGTTCATTCCAGGGTTTCCCAGTCCCACAACCTGTGCAAGGACAAGAAATACTTATTTTCCATATTTGCATATTATATTTCTCTAAACGCCACTGGCGAGTACAGTCATTCTCCTCCCACAAGGATGACATTTTTAACTAACAATAATACAAAGTCCTGTTTCAAATGTCAAATATATGATAAAATCAGTTTTTGGCTCATAATTGTGCCAGGGACCATTGTTTTTTAAGCTCTTCATATCTAACTTATAATTATGAAGAACAAAAAAGTAGACGCCACAGGTAGCATACATTACATACAATAAAGACATCTAAACCACGTAGCATACATTACATACAATAAAGACATCTAAACCACGTAGCATACATTACATACAATAAAGACATCTAAACCACGTAGCATAAATTGAAAACATCTAACCCGCCTACGGGAATCCCTTGACGTGTCCTAATACAGGCGCGCAAAATTCAGCAACATGGACAGCGTGAACTAAAGAACTGATCACAGGCGAAGCGAGCCCTTCATCACAGCTTATTGTGAAATAGACATGTAGGCCTTAGCGCACTTAACTCCACAGCGTAGGAAGTTTCTGATGAGTGGAGCAGAGACCAGGCTTCGTGGAATCTAGCTCTGACTACTTCATAAACAGGAAATTAAATTTGTCCTCTGTAGTTGCTTGCTGCAATCAATACTTTTTCAATAAACGTGAATCAAATACAACCACTGACTGTTTCCCTGCTGAGATTCAATTGGCACATTCGAATAGGAGTGGAGTCTCCAACATAGAGCAACAGCAAAGAGTCGGTGGTTGCATTTGGTTAACGTTTATAGAAGTATGGATTGCAGCAAACAGAGAAAAGCAAGCAAGTACAGAGGACAAAACTCTTAACCTTGACCTTATCGATGTAGTCTGAGCTAGATTCCACAAAGCCTGGTATCTGCTCCACTCCGTTGGTGGAGTCATCAGAAACGTCCTTCACCATGGAGTGGAGTTAAGTCCGCTACATAGACCTATGACTCATTCGAAATTTGTGACAGGCACACGTAAAAGTCCACTTTTTCACGAAGCACCACGGCCGCAAAAAGATCCAATTCACCTGTTGTGGAGTTGTGGCTGCAGGAAGGCCTGTTGAAAGACTCTGACATGCTTTGCCATGGTTCCCATTTATTTTCTTTATTGCAATAGTCTGCTTTCAAACTAATTGGTATCCTAGTCAATATCAATAACTAACATAACTTGTATGCCTAAAACACTCTATTAACAATCTAATAATAAAAACAGAAATGTGTCTAAGTTAGTTAAAAGCCATATTTTTGTATTTAAAATACTTTTTGCCTAGTGAGCTTTGCAGCACAAAGGACACTTATACGTAGGGAGGTGATGGTTAGTAGGCTAAGGGGCCAACTCTCCTCATGTGCCTAACAGCCCAAGGGGCTCTACACCTGGGCGAGAGGTGGATCGTCTGTGTCTCGCGTGATTATTGTTATACCCACTGAGTGGCTGGACCTGCGATTTTAAGGGCTTAAAAAAACGACCGAAAATGACGTCATCAGTTGAACAGGGTTTCCTCCCACAAATTGGTGCAGCTGGCTTCCGGGGTAAGCGAGCGGGTGTTAAGAAGCGTGGTTTGTCGGGTCATGTTTCGGAGGACGCATGACTCGACCTTCGCCTCTCCCGAGCCCGTTGGGGAGTTGCAGGGATCTGACGAGATCCTAATCATCAAATTGAGGAGAAAGTGGGGGTAAAAATAACTTATTAACATAAGTATTGCTATGAGACTCTAAAATGAGCTCAGGTGCATCCTGTTTCCATTGATCATCCTTGAGATGTGTCTACAACTTGATTGGAGTCCATCGGTGGTAAATTCAATTGATTGGACATGATTTGGAAAGGCACACACCTGTCTATATAAGGTCTCACAGTTGCCAGTGCATGTCAGAGCAAAAACCACTAGTGCCACTCGGGGATCAATAAAGTACCTATCTATCCGTAGGAGTAGACGTTAGGTCCCTTAGCCATCAGCTTCCTGCTAAGTGCCCTTTGGTCTGCAAAGCTCACGGTGCAAAAGTCTTCTAAATAAAAAGTAGGGCTTTTAACTACACTTGACGACTTTCTCATGTATTATTAGACGGTGGAGAGTGTTTAAATTGTTGGGTAACTACAGTGTTGGGTCTCACCCCTACCGGGATTATATTTCATGTAGGATAGCAGTTTACACGAGCAATAATTCATATTGATAGCCATCTAGATGTCAACGTGATACTCATTGTGGTGAGCATGAACAATGTCCTTCCCTCCCTGTTGCCAAGCAGTGCTGTAGTAGCTACTACTAGTGGGCTGACAGTCACAACAGTACACTCATTATCAGTACTGTCACATCAAAATCTAATTCATTTGTCACGTACACAGTTTCCAGCAGGTATAGAAGGTGCATCGAAACGTTTATGTGCTAGCTCGCTTCATCAAAATAAACAGTCGTCCGTTTAAGGCTTTTAGCTGAAACTGTAGAATTATTGCGTGTAAAACTAACAGTGAAATCCTCTCTGGTTTTAAAAACCTTAGTCCAAACTCTCGCGATGGTTTAATGGTAAAATAATCCATAAAACTGTCTGCTACCCGTAGAACAAGGAAGTAGCCCGGAGCCAATAGAAAGAGATGCATCCAGGGGCCAATTGAAAGAGGGGGGTGTGTTTTGGGCGGGTTTTCCTTGTAACTACAGGGTGACCAACACCTAACCTTAACCTAATTCTCCTAACCTGCTACGTTAATTCTCCTAACCTCCTGCGTAAGTTTTCCTAACCTGCTTGAAAAGTAAATTCTGACAAACTGTATCCCATCTAGTCAAGACAAGTGGCTGCAGTGCACTGACAACAACATATTTGGGCAGCAATTGTTTTTCTTGAACAATTCCCTTACCAGCCTCCGACGAGAATTAGTGTGGACTTTTGCTTCAATGCCCATCATTGGTCCAAAGGGTTCAGCCAGCAACGATCGGTTTATCAGTTTTGATAAAAGTCGTCTCATTGTGACAAAGTTCAGCAGCCTTGAAAAACGGTGACACACAATGCCAAAGTTAAGATCTACCAACAGTGACGTTTCCCAGGTTTTAATGTCAGTGGTATTGTAGCCTAGTGTCAAAAGCCTACTGTCTGTGACCACCATCAATGTCTTAGATTCAATAATGTACTCCAGACATTTCAGTTCAGTAATAAACGAATATATTTGAAATGTCTATAGTTTTGAAATCTCGGATCTAGCTATAAAATTAAGAACACAAAATAAGAAACATTGGAGAAGGATATCTATATAATTATGTTAGTAAAATAGACCTGCCGTACCATGCAACTTGGAGATTAACCAAAGAGACTGGTGGCCAGAAAACTGAGGGTTCATTGTGACCAACGTCTGATCTTTTCAACCATACCGCCACCTAGCTTGGAGGTTTATACATTCACTTACAATGCTTTCAGAAATCATTCATACCCCTTGACTTTTTCCACAATTTGATTACATTGAGATGTTGTGTAAATGATCTGCACACAACAACCCATAATGTCAAAATGGAAAATGTTTTTAGAAATGTTTAAAATTAATAAAAAATGAGACTCTCAATCATGTCCAGAAGTGATACACCCTGGATTTGAACCAGGGACTGTAGTGACACCTTTTGCACTGAGATGCAATGCCTTAGACCGCTGCACCACTCAGGAGCCCCACAAATGTCTTGTGTCAATAAGTATTCAAGCCTAAATGAGTTCAGGAGTAAAAATGTGCTTGAAAAGTCACATAATACGTTGCAAGGACTCACTCTGTGTGCAATAATAGTGTTTAACAGGATTTGTAAATTACTACCCCATCTCTGTACCACACATACAATTATCTGTAAGGTCCCTCAGTCCAGCAGTGAATTTGAAGCACAGATTCAACCACAAAAAACAATTATGTTTTCCAATGGTTTGCGAAGATGGGCACCTATTGGTGGATGAGCATGGTGCAGTTATTAATTACACTTTGGATGGTGTATCAATACTAACTCAGTTGCTGGAGAGGAAGGAAACCGCTCAGGGATTTCATCATGAGGCCAATGGTGATTTTAATGGCTGTGATAGGAGAAAACTGAGGATGGATCAACAACATTGTAGTTACTCCACAATACTAACCTAAATGACAGAGTGAAAAGAAGGAAGCCTGTACAGAATAAAAATATCCCAAAACATGCATCTTGTTTGCAATAAGGCACTGAAGTAATACTGCAAGAAATGTGGCAGCATTTTCAACAGGACAATTACCTAAAACACAAGGCCAAATATACATGTAATTGCTTACCAAGATGAAGTTGAATGTGGCCAACTACAGTTTTGACTTAAATCGGCTTGAAAATCTATGGCAAGACTTGAAAATGGCTGTCTATCAATGATCAACAACCAACTTGAAAGAGATTGACACATTTTTTAAAGAATAATTGCGAAATATTGTACAATTCAGGTGTGCAAAGTTCTTAGAGACTTACCCAGACAAACTCACAGCTGTAATCACTGCCAAAGATGATTCTAACATGTATCGACTCAAGGGGTTGAATGCTTATCTAATCAATACAGTATGTACTAGTGTTTTATTTTCCATTATAAAAAAAAGTTAGAATTGTTCTTCCACTTTGACATCACAGAGTATTTGATGTAAATCATTGACAAAAAAATGAATCCCACTTTGTAACACAACAAGATGTGGACAAAGTCAAGAGGTGTGAATACTTTCTGAAGGCACTGTATATACGCCTGAACAGTCGTAGCAAATGCACAGTGTAATATAAATAGGCTACTGGTTTGGAAAAGTGATTTTGGACCTTTCAACGTTGTGTAACTTCATGTGCTGAAACTATTTAATTTCAATAGGCTAATGAAGCTAATAATCATGATACAGCTATAGGTGCATGTAGGAGTAAATGAGTTCAATCAAGAAAAGAGAAAAAATACATTTTGCACCAAGATCATATTTATTGTCTGGAAAAATGTATTTGTTTTTACACAAAAACACAAACAAAAATGAACTGGCTGTTTTATCTGAATATGGAGATATATCAGTTTATTCCTGTCTGAGGAAAAGTTATTGTGGAGGGATACCCCGGGCACATTGGAGTTCAAAGTTCACACATCTTGTATTCTGTCTCAGTAGTCTGTCTCATCGGGGTAGCAGGAGATGGCATCAGGGACAGGCTGGCATCTCTCTATGATGGCATTGATCTCCCCCACCCTCCAGTGGGTGTCTTCATTATGGTAGGTCCGGCTCAGTCTACCCGTGAAGGGGATGTTGGCTGTCATCTTCCTGCCCTCCATCCGCACGGCACAGGAGTGGTTGGGAGGGACCAGCAGCTCCACAGAGATGGAGTGGCTGATAGACTCCACCATGGTGGTTCCCTCTGAAAAGCTCACTGTCTGCTCCTTGGTGAAGTCCACGGTTCCTTGGCTGATGATGGGCACCTTCGCTGTCATGGAGGTTGAGCTGTTGCGGCTTTCCCTGCCGATGTCCCAGGTCTTCTCAACAGTGCTGGTCTTCTCCAGCAAGACTGTCTTCTCTACACGGCTCTAGATCTGAGGTCTCTGTCAGTCTGGGTGAACTGTGGATGTCCAGATCAGGGACCACGTCTTCCAGCAGAGGGTTGAACCAGGACTCTGTGATGAGGAACAGAAAGCAAAGGCCATAGGTTGTGATGGAGTATCTTTTCTGTAGTTAAAATCAAACTTCTTTGGGTTAGGTTGCCTGGTAGAGAATATTCAGACAACAACATTTTTACATTATGAGACCCAGTTGAAGGATTTGTATAAACGTGTTTGTGTAATAGGGATTAATATAATCCGACTCACTGCTGGGGGCTTCCTCCCCCTCCTCCAGCTGAGAGCAGAGGGTCTGAGAGGATGAATGGGCGGCAGAGTTGCAGCGCTGCCAGGACAACCAGGAGAGACACACAAGTGCGCACACACACGCATGCACACACATACACACACACACACACAGCCAGTGACGTAGGGTCAGGGTAAGCAGGGTAGGCAAAAGATGAAAGAAATATAAATAAATATAAATATATATTGCACAATCAAATCGATTTCTGAATTCCACATTTGTGAAGATATGGTACAAAGTCCACAAGGAGGTCAGGGGGAAGGCAGCCTCGCCGTGGGCCGTTCAGAAGAGCTTTTCTGACTTTCAAGTGTCAATATGTCCCATTAATTAGCTCGCTCCTGCCTATAAACGTCACACTTCATCTACCGAGAAGGGGTAGCTGCAGCCCATTATGGCAGCCGAAGACTGGGTGCGTCGAAAGAAAGTAGGCGTATCGAAAGCGCACATGTAATTGGCCTGACTTTCTGTCAGTTCTTCCCAGTGAGTGAAGAGATTAGTGGAAACATGACTGTGTTGAAAGGCGCATCAAAATCAGCTTGAGTACTTTTGGGAAACTCAGAATGATGGTGTCGTGAAATTGTGAAAAACATTGCATGTAAATGCATGTATCTTAACATGCTTTCATGTTGTGAACATTTTACATTTATCACATTTCATTGCAGTTGTGTAAGCTACTGTGCGCAATGTCATTATTAAACTTATCGATGTGCAAGTTTGCTGACATGCCGATGATGACCAATTACGAAGCGAGTGGCAAAAATAGTCTACAGCCTACGTCGACATCTGTCTGATATTAGCACTTTATAATATGAGGAGGCTAATATTAGGTTACCCTGGTGGCAGATCTTCATGTCTCCTCACTATTTCTTTCATACAAGTTAGAGTTGTGTATGTGAAAATGATTATGAGACTGTACTATACAATACACATGACACATACAGTAGTATACCAGTAATAATTTGTCATGTTTGCTTTCATCAAAGTTTAAGTTGTGTATGTGATTAAAACGGCTTTAGCATCCTTCATGCACTTCCTGAAAGTGACTGAACAAAATAGGCTACTCTGAGCAGTGGTACTGGCAACAACCCTGTTCAACCAAAAGAGACCCTCCAATAACAGTGCACTTTCACCACGCCCATTTCTGTCGACACACCCATTTATTTCAGCACGCCCACTACTCCGGGACCAGTCCGGGAAGCAGCTACATACGGTATAATTACGTCTACTAGTGATGGGAGAGCCGGCTCTTTTGGCTCAGCTCCCAAAGAAGAGCCGGCTCTTTCGACTCCTGAACGGCTCTTAATTTAGGATTTTTTTGTAGGCCTTTATTTTACCCTAACTTTAAAAAAAAAAAATGGTTTGTGTGTTGAAAACCCTTTCATGTGCAGTGTTTTTATGCATTTATTTTGTTACAAAAGCATTCTTTTGTTTTTAATAATTTTAATCAAACATTTTTTTGCACAAATTAACAACAAAAAAACAGCAAATAAACAGAATTGAACTAGAACAGAACTAGAACCAAACTCAAGCAAACAGTATTAATGTCCTCAGTGAAGATTGGCATTCAAAAAAATCAGATGCCTCAGCTTTGATGGACTGATCCTATTTCTTCTTTCTGAGATTATCTGCCCTGTTTTTGAGAAGATTCTCTCTGAAGGAACCGATGTTGCCACAATACACAGTCTCCCTTCCATCACCTTCGCCAGGCGTGGAAAGACTGAGGCCTTGGCCTGCCACCAGCTCAGTGGGTCTTCTGCTCGTTGGATGATGGGCTCCTCAAGATAAGACCTCACCTCCAGTATAGCATCAGCTGTAGGATTTATTCTTGTAGCATCTCCTGTAGCTCTTTCATCAAAAAGCCTCCAAACAACAGAGGTTTGTGGTTCCTCATACACTTGGCCTTCTAATGGCGGAGCTGGCTGGCTGCTAGGGGTGCATCTTGCTGCTGCACTAATTCTCTGAAGTGCCTCATCAACAGCTCTGTTGTCATTGAATGCAAGTTTTTTAAACCTAGGATCCAATAATGTGGTTTCTGAGTGGACAGTGTTGTACTCCATACGCAGAAATTTCCGGTCCATGGCTGAACAAAGAGCTGCAACCAATTCTTTCCCTTTCTGCATGGTTACAGTCTGTTGGGCTGTCACACGCTGCAAACCTTTGCATAGCAGGAGCATTTTTGAGGCAGAAACATAGCTGAGGGAGAGAAACAGCAACTTTTAAAATGAAGCTTTTTTTAAAGTATGTGGCATATTATATGTGGCACATTATACTGTATTGTTTCTGCAATGTATAATAGTGACTGAATGGTAGTAGTGAAAAAAAATGGTCCAAGGTACCTGTCTGCACTTATTTCCACAGTCACCTCCTCAAATGGTTGCAGGACGGTGCAGACCTCTTTCACCAGCTCCCATTCCTCTTGACATAGAGCATCAACTGGTGCGTTGATGAGGGCCAGGGTGGAGATGATGGCATCTTTTGTTTCAAGAATTCGTTTCAACATATAAAATGTTGAGTTCCACCTGGTGGCACACTCTTGTTTGGGCCTCAGTTCAGGCATCCCCATCTGGCACTGTGTGGACTTTAGCCTCTGTGTTGCAACTGTGCTTTTGTGGAAAAACTCCACAACAGCCTTCACCTTATCCACGGTTGGTTTGACCACCTTTAGGGCATCTCTAATCATGAGGTTTAGTGTATGTGCCAGACATGGGTGATGGGTCCACTTAAGAATTTTTATGGCTTTGGTGATGTTTGCTGCATTGTCACTCACACAGCACACTACTTTGTCCTCTACTTGCCACTCTTTTGCCACTCTTACTAGCTCATCTGCTAGGTTTTCTGCAGTGTGTCTCTCTGTGAACTCAAAGCAGTCCAAAAGGCAAGATGTCATCTTGTAATTTTCAATGAAATGGCAAGTGACAGCCATGAAAGAGCAGGTTGTTCTGGAGGTCCAGCAGTCAGTTGTCAGGCAAACTGATGGAGCTTGTTTCACCCTTACTTGCCATAATGCCCGTTCTGTGTCATATAGTTTAGGTATTGTTGTTTGGGACAATGTTTTTCTACTGGGAAGAGTGTATGTGGGATTTAAAGTTTTGACAAAACTTTTAAAACCTCTGTCCTCCACAATTGAAAAGGGTTGGAAATCAGTAGCTATCATTTTAGCTAGCTCTACATCAATGCTGTGCTGTTTGGATGGGGTCATCACTTTGGGTATAAACTGGCTTATTTTGCTTTGAGCTGCAGTAGGAGAGGTTATACCTGCATGTGTGGGGAAGCCAGTAGATGCTGCTGCAGTTGCTGTTTTTTGGGGATGAGACACACCAGGATCTGTAGATGGGGTGCTAGCTTGCCCTCTCTCCTCTAACTGCACTGTAGGATGGACAGTTCTCATATGTCTATGCAGGTTTGTGGTGGAACCTGCTCTTAAAGTAATTTTCATCTTGCAGTGAACGCACTCTGCTTTGTTGTTTCCATTGTCTTTAAACTGGAGCCAGATGCTGCTTCTCTTTCGGGTGTCACTCTTAGTTACGACTCACACACTCTCCTCACCGCTATCTGACAGACAGTGTCGTTATTAACGTTGTTACGACTCATTAACTTGCAGTGGAGTGCCGCTTCACTTCACCCCCCTCTCTGTTTTTACATAATGGTATGATCCCATATCCTCACATCTGATTGGCCGCGATGCGATTGCTGACCAATCAAAACAAAGTTCTGCCTGTAAGCACGCAGCGAAAGGAAAAAAACTGGGAGCCGGCTCTCACTCGATGCGAGCCGGCTCTTCTGATTCACTACAAAGCATCGGCTCTCAGAGCCGCATCTTTTGCGCATGACACATCACTACTTCCCAGTGAGTGAAGAGATTAGTGGAAACATGACTGTGTTGAAAGGCGCATCAAAATCAGCTTGAGTACTTTTGGGAAACTCAGAATGATGGTGTCGTGAAATTGTGAAAAACATGCTTTCATGTTGTGAACATTTTACATTTATCACATTTCATTGCAGTTGTGTAAGCTACTGTGCGCAATGTCATTATTAAACTTATCGATGTGCCATTTCTAAACAGACCTATGGGCTGCAAGTTTGCTGACATGCCGATGATGACCAATTACGAAGCGAGTGGCAAAAATAGCCTACAGCCTACGTCGACATCTGTCTGATATTAGCACTTTATAATATGAGGAGGCTAATATTAGGTTACCCTGGTGGCAGATCTTCATGTCTCCTCACTATTTCTTTCATACAAGTTAGAGTTGTGTATGTGAAAATGATTATGAGACTGTACTATACAATACACATGACACATACAGTAGTATACCAGTAATAATTTGTCATGTTTGCTTTCATCAAAGTTTAAGTTGTGTATGTGATTAAAACGGCTTTAGCATCCTTCATGCACTTCCTGAAAGTGACTGAACAAAATAGGCTACTCTGAGCAGTGGTACTGGCAACAACCCTGTTCAACCAAAAGAGACCCTCCAATAACAGTGCACTTTCACCACGCCCATTTCTGTCGACACACCCATTTATTTCAGCACGCCCACTACTCCGGGACCAGTCCGGGAAGCAGCTACATACGGTATAATTACATCTACCGACAAAGGCGATTACATTAGTTTCACTGCTAGTTAAAAGTAAACTGATCAGGATGGCTGACATATTGCATCTGAAACAGTTTTCAAAGTTGGACTTTCTAGTGAAACAGGGGGTGATAAGGGATGGAAGAGCTAAATCAAAGGAAGGGACAGGGAATAAAACCATCATTTAAATCTGAGTGGTATCGACGGAACGACAGCCGACTAGACTGCTTCCCCTGCCTGCTGTTCTCAACCAGCGACAACGTGTGGACAAAAGCCGGTTACTGCGAATTGAACAACTTGTCTATAGCGCTCAACAAGCATGAGCAATCTGTCTCACATCCCAAAGTCAGATAGCACTTAAAATACATTTGGCTCCTCACGGATAGATCTGGCATTGAATGAACTACGGAGATTGAACATCAGCATGCACAGAGCAAAGGCAAAAGATAACCGTGAGCTTTTGAAATACCTAGGCTACATGCTACCTAGGTGAACAAGAGTTGGCGATTCATGGCAATGATGAGAGTGGTAGCTCATCAAACAGGAGCAACTCTGTGGAACTATTACATGCATTTGTTTCTATCAGCGATTCGTGCAGAAATGCAATGAACTGGGCCTGGCTGGAAGCAAAACTCATAGTAAAAAAGCCAATCAGAGTAGAGAGGGGGCGAATCTACCACGACATACTGGACAATATCAATTGTTTGACCACTGAAAGAGAGCGGGTCTCCAGTTGCGCTGGTCTGTGATTCACTGACAACTTTCCCGGTCAGAGGAATAAGGCAACCTCACTAAATAACTTTTCATACATATGAGATGTATGTGGTTCTGTACAGAGAATAGTTATGAATGAATATACTAATAAACATGAGAATGAATGAGTAATAAATAGCACAAGAGAAATAATAATACTGACTGTATAAAGAGATATTGACATAAGCAAAGGACACATAGCATCAACTACTATTAACAACTAACAGTAAATGCAAAAGTTTCAATATCAACATCACTCACTTCTTCTGTCCACGCACTCCATCACTTGAGGTGGCTCTGACCTGAGGTGGCTCTGACCTGAGCAGCCAGAACAACCTGGTCGTATTATTCTGTACATAATTCTGACCTTATTTAGTATGATACAGTATGTTACATTTGGTATGTTTACATAAGACAGTTGGTTACTTATTCAAGCAAAAACGAAAGGAGGGTGGTTGGTCAGGGTGGATGTATAAAGCAAATGTCTAGCAACCCAAAGGTTGCTAGTTCAAATCTCATCATGGACAAGTTTAGCTAATTAGGAACTTTTCAACTACTTTTTAGCTACTTTGCAAATTCGTAACATATTGTAGGTTTTGCAAATTTGTAACATATAATACGAATTGGAATTAGTTATATATCATACGAAATGTGTGATGGACATCACATATTAATACATACCATGTTTACATATAAATACACATATTAATACATACCATACTATACGGAACGTAACATATCATACAAAATAGAGAATATCAGATTTTCGTGCAGAATAATACAAAATGCTCTGAGACCAGGTTGGGAAGAAGTCAGGTGTCCTGCCCCCTAGCAGAAACAGTTTATTATCCCATAGTATCTCTGGCACCGTTGGGGATGGGTGGAGTGAACTGCATGAAGTTATAAAACTCACAAGCAGGGAATTCCATAACCACCACTCTGGTGAATTGAAGTTCCTTGGCTTAGTGGACTGCATAAACTTCAAAACAATGTCACAAAAGTTCTATACCTGCAAACTGGAGTCCGTCAAAATATACCAAGCACTTCGATTTTGAGGGACTTAAGGCTGATCTTGATCTCTAGAGACAATTGAGACATGGATTGTGTATGTGTGCCATGCAGAGGGTGATTGAGCGAGACTAAAAATGTAAGTGCCTTTGAAGTAGGCACCAGGAGCACCGGTTTCTGTCAAAAACTTCAACTCTGCTGGGTTTTTCATGTTCAACAGTTGCCCGTGTGTATAAATAATGGTCCACCACCCAAAGGACATCCAGCCAACTTCACACAACTATGGGAAGCATTGGAGTCAACATGGGCCAGCATCCCTGTGGAACGCTCTCGACACCTTGGTGGTTCTGAAAGTTGCCTGTTCATGCAGGCCAGTTGGTTCTGGTTGGTTGTGGTTGTTTGATGGTTGGTTGTGGTTGTTTGATGGTTGGTTGTGGTTGTTTGATGGATGGTCGTGGTTGTTTGATGGATGGTTGTGGTTGTTTGATGGTTGGTTGTGGTTGTTTGATGGTTGGTCGTGGTTGTTTGATGGATGGTCGTGGTTGTTTGATGGTTGGTTGTGGTTGTTTGATGGATGGTCGTGGTTGTTTGATGGTTGGTTGTGGTTGTTTGATGGATGGTCGTGGTTGTTTGATGGATGGTTGTGGTTGTTTGATGGTTGGTTGTGGTTGTTTGATGGTTGGTCGTGGTTGTTTGATGGATGGTCGTGGTTGTTTGATGGTTGGTTGTGGTTGTTTGATGGATGGTCGTGGTTGTTTGATGGTTGGTCGTGGTTGTTTGATGGTTGGTTGTGGTTGTTTGATGGATGGTTGTGGTTGTTTGATGGATGGTTGTGGTTGTTTGATGGTTGGTTGTGGTTGTTTGATGGATGGTTGTGGTTGTTTGATGGATGGTTGTGGTTGTTTGATGGTTGGTTGTGGTTGTTTGATGGTTGGTTGTGGTTGTTTGATGGATGGTTGTGGTTGTTTGATGGATGGTTGTGGTTGTTTGATGGTTGGTTGTGGTTGTTTGATGGTTGGTTGTGGTTGTTTGATGGATGGTTGTGGTTGTTTGATGGATGGTTGTGGTTGTTTGATGGATGGTTGTGGTTGTTTGATGGTTGGTTGTGGTTGTTTGATGGATGGTTGTGGTTGTTTGATGGATGGTCGTGGTTGTTTGATGGTTGGTTGTGGTTGTTTGATGGATGGTTGTGGTTGTTTGATGGTTGGTTGTGGTTGTTTGATGGATGGTTGTGGTTGTTTGATGGATGGTTGTGGTTGTTTGATTGATGGTTGTGGTTGTTTGATGGTTGGTTGTGGTTGTTTGATGGTTGGTTGTGGTTGTTTGATGGTTGGTTGTGGTTGTTAGATGGATGGTTGTTGTTGTTTGATGGATGGTCGTGGTTGTTTGATGGATGGTTGTGGTTGTTTGATGGTGATTTGATGGTTATCTTTGTGATCATGTCATACCGATGAACACCGTAGCAAAAATCAGCTTTATGTCTGTGCGTGTGTGTGTGTGTGTGTGTGTGCGAGCGAGCGAGAGATGGGGACGGGAACGTGGGGGGCAGGGTGCTCCATGCCCTTTGGCCTAGTGTCAGAGTTACGGTGGCCCCATGCCCTTTGGCCTAGTGTCAGAGTTACGGTGGCCCCGTGCCCTTTGGCCTAGTGTCAGAGTTACGGTGGCCCCGTGCCCTTTGGCCTAGTGTCAGAGTTACGGTGGCCCCATGCCCTTTGGCCTAGTCCACTGTATATGAGTCTATTGCTGCTACTTCCTCACCATTTATTTGAGTTATACTGTACACTTATAATGTACTTGTGTAACTTGTGCCCTTGTGTGTATAATAATTTGACCATGTCGTTTTGGTTCCCTTGCAGTGGTTGTCTAAGACAAGTCATGCACTGGGCTTATTGTGTTCGCTTACATAATCATAGGTTGAGATTATACCTTTCCACCTTATTACAGCAGTGAACATGAGCTTTTTATATGAATGTACACAATCTACCAGAAATCACGTATAGTGTAAAATAACAGAAAGGCTTTGTGATTATGATAAGAAACTTAGTGTGATGCTGGTGCTATTCTGATGACTAGCAAGTGAGGTTGTTCTTGGAGAAATCACAAGCTTTCCTTTGATAAGCAAAGACATCCGTCAGAGTCCCCCAGATATAATATTATTGACTCTATCGGATAAAGGCCCAAACCTTGGATTTGTACTGATTGGCCAAATCTACTGATTGTCCCAAGTGTCAAGGCCATCTCTGTAATTTCTTGACACAGATAGCTATTATCAATTTCTTAATCACGCTAGTTCAATGTTCGTCTGCAGATAATGAAATAGGACAGACATTGCTAGAAATGTCTTTACATTGATAGAAAGGTCTTTACATTGATAGAAAGGTCTTTACATTGATAGAAAGGTCTTTACATTGATAGAAAGGTCTTTACATTGATAGAAAGGTCTTTACATTGATAGAAAGGTCTTTACATTGATAGAAAGGTCTTTACATTGATAGAAAGGTCTTTACATTGATAGAATCTTTGATCATTCTTTATCACCCCACTTGCTGTCCTTTCAGCCATTCAACTGTATATCAATAATGCACAAGTTACCCTTCGGAGACAATAAAGATCCATTGAATTGAATCATGCTATTAAGCCCACAACTAAATTGTGCTTCCTAACCAAGGTAAGGGAACTGAGATAAGGCTGTCTGATATCTTAGGACAGTCAGCTCTGTCCTTTATCTCTGTTATCACTCGGTTTGCGTAATCACGTTGATAATCCCTCATCTTCAATGTGTCTGTTCTTCCCTTCTCATAGGTGGTGTGACGAGTGAGAGGACAGGGCGATTTGTCTTCCAAAGAAAACTACACCAAAAAATATATATGTTCTAAAGTGTCTAAGCTAACTCGAATTGATATTATTCTGCCAAGCACTAATACATTGTTATGGTGTGGTGCTGTCGAGAGAGAGAGAGAGAGAGAGAGATAGAGAGAGATATTAGCGCGTACATATCAGATGAACAAAAAGAAGAGAGTGTAGCATCTTATCCACTTTCCTCCTCTTTGTCCTATCATGCCAGTCCATGTCAAAGCACTGAGAGAGTGAGTGTTGTAATTTATGACTGTCATAAAGGGGCTAGCTATATAACACTGAAGAACCAACAGGTTCACTGCTCACTGGGGGAAGATTACGAAGGTGAGTGCACTTATTTGGCTTTTAGGGCACTATTTCAGAACCTGAAATTATATGTCGCTGTTCAATGGAGCTTATGGAAGAAGAATTGATAACGCAACATTTCAAATGCAACGTCCTGCTGATTTCATGTCAATTTGTTTAACACTATAGTGTTATAGATATAGAAATAACCACTATTGTACTTAAATATTCCCTAATATAATACTTTTTCCTGGTCTTCCTCAGATGAAGCTGTCAGTCTTGGTGGTCGTTTCCCTGCTGCACCTGGGTCTGTCATGTGCCCAGGATGCAGGCTCTCCTCCAGGCAGCCTCCAGGACATAGTGAGGATGAGCTCACTGAGACAGAAGGGTAAATTAACCTACATTTGTATACTTCTGTAATTTGATGTATCCCTTTTATTAAAGCAGTCCCAGTGTCCCACCTCTTAGAAAGGAAAACAGAAAACATTCAGAAAGTCATTCAATGTCAGTTGTTTCAACACACAGTAATGGGTTCATATTGTGACAGTGGCCGTGTACGAATACCCATACTAGCGTACTACATACTTAAACTGCACACTACAGCATGTACTCATCGTCACATACTATTTAGCATGTACCGTATAGTAAAAAGTATGCGTCATCACGACCCTATAGGATCCACGTCATCATGACCCTATAGGAGCCACGTCATCACGACCCTATAGGATCCACGTCATCATGACCTGCCTACGGTCTGTGGACTGACTAAGGTCTGTCACCCAGAAGCCTGTGTCCATGACATCAACTCTCTCCTGCCTACAGTTTTGGCCAACTACTCCAATATTGACACCATCGTCACTCACATAGGTTTTAACGACCTTCGTTTTAGGCGATCTGAGGAACTGAAAGAGGACTACAAAAATTGTTTTAATCCAAAGGAGTACCTGAAGAAACTTTGCAACGACAGGAATGTCTCTGTGGGAGCAACCAGCACTTTTTAAAAGAGATGGGATTCACCCTAACCGCAGTGGTTCCATGATTTTTTCCAGCAACATTGCAAACTGTTTTAGAGACTGACGAACAGGGTCTGGTAGCGCTCCAGTTCTCCCTATCAGAACTGTTTTAGAGACTGACGAACAGGGTCTGGTAGCGCTCCAGTTCTCCCTATCAGAACTGTTTTAGAGACTGACGAACAGGGTCTGGTAGCGCTCCAGTTCTCCCTATCAGAACTGTTTTAGAGACTGACGAACAGGGTCTGGTAGCGCTCCAGTTCTCCCTATCAGAACTGTTTTAGAGACTGACGAACAGGGTCTGGTAGCGCTCCAGTTCTCCCTATCAGAACTGTTTTAGAGACTGACGAACAGGGTCTGGTAGCGCTCCAGTTCTCCCTATCAGAACTGTTTTAGAGACTGACGAACAGGGTCTGGTAGCGCTCCAGTTCTCGCTATCAGAACTGTTTTAGAGACTGACGAACAGGGTCTGGTAGCGCTCCAGTTCTCCCTATCAGAACTGTTTTAGAGACTGACGAACAGGGTCTGGTAGCGCTCCAGTTCTCCCTATCAGAACTGTTTTAGAGACTGACGAACAGGGTCTGGTAGCGCTCCAGTTCTCCCTATCAGAACTGTTTTAGAGACTGACGAACAGGGTCTGGTAGCGCTCCAGTTCTCGCTATCAGAACTGTTTTAGAGACTGACGAACAGGGTCTGGTAGCGCTCCAGTTCTCGCTATCAGAACTGTTTTAGAGACTGACGAACAGGGTCTGGTAGCGCTCCAGTTCTCGCTATCAGAACTGTTTTAGAGACTGACGAACAGGGTCTGGTAGCGCTCCAGTTCTCGCTATCAGAACTGTTTTAGAGACTGACGAACAGGGTCTGGTAGCGCTCCAGTTCTCCCTATCAGAATAAGCAACAGAGGACTTGGAAACCAAATCAACTCCTGTAGAAATGGCACTATGGTTATTGTGAGTAACCTAATTTGTTTAGGTCTCCGCCTTCTAGTAAGTTTATACACACTGTAATCTCCTACCATTCTGATAGATTGGAGACTGTCAGAAAACATGGTTGCAACGTTAATAATTTGGTTGTTATTACATTGGTTAGAGGGGCAGAGTGGCCCACACTCTTTGAATATGGCACTTTTAAATGTTAGAGCAATCACTAGTAAACCCTTTCTCGCGAATGACCTCATTACTGAGCGCAATGCATGTTTCTTACTGAAACATGGCTGTCTTCAAACTGTAGTGCTGCTCTTATTGAAGCCTCCCCCTGGACTACAGCTTTTCATACTGTATCAGGAAAGGGGAAAAGGGTGGGGGACAGCCTCTATTATTACTAATGCTCTCAACTGGAAGGACATTTAGTTTGGCGACTTTGGGTCTTTTGAGCATCATGCTATACTGTTTAAATATCAACCACCAGTGCTGGCCATAACCCTGTATAGGCCACCAAAGCAATGCCCCACTTTCCTTACTGATTTCTCAGAACTATTGTCGATTGTCCATGAGAACTATGATAGAATCATTGTGTTGGGCGATTTTAATATTCATGTTGACAAAGACGGACTCCAAAGCCATTGAATTGATTAATCTTTTGAGCGCTATGGACTTTATCCAACATGTTACTGAGTTGCTACAGATTTTATGAGTGTATGAACAATACTCCATCACCTATGCTGTGTTCCTTAGTTTAGCTGACAAATCCTACCCCTACAACCTAGTATGTGAACTTTCCTCCTCATCAAAATGTGATGAGTTTGCGGCATATTTCAGAGATAAGATAACAAACATTAGGCTGGATATCAGTCAAGAAAGACCAGATGAGAAGTTTGATGATAAGTGCCCCAGCCAACCATGCAAAGGCATTATGGATTTATTTTCCATGGTTGACACAAACATGCTCAGGAAAGTGATATGACAATTTCTACCTGCCTTCGCAATCCAACCACCTTGGTCAAAACAGTTTTTAATTGCATATCTGAAGAAGTGGAGGCTATTGTTAATCACTTCCTGTCCACAGGGACTGCACTTAAAACTGCTAGGGTGAAACAAGCCCTTTCTGAAGAAAAGTCATCTAGATTCAGTTTTTTGGTCTAAATTCTAAACAGAGACAGTTAGTTAAAGTGGTAATTGATCTTAGAGCCAACACAGATGCCAAACACCTCTCCGTCCTTGTACTCTTGGATGTAAGTAATGCATTCGACACTGTTGACCATGATGTCCTTCTGGACAGACTGGAGAGGGAAGTTGGCCTCTACGGTCCAGTTCTAAATTGGTTTAAGACCTATTTAACCGGGAGTTTTTTGGCACCCTTGGTGAACATAACTCAGAAATATATACAGTATCACAAGTGGCGTTCCACAAGGTTAAATTTGGGGTCTGGGACTGTTCAGTTTATACAGTGACTTCGGAAAGTATTCAGACCCCTTGACTTTTTCCACATTTTGTTACGTTACAGCCTTAATTAAAAATGTATTAAAAATAATTACCCCTCATCAATCTACACACAATACCCAATAATGAAAAAGCAAAAACAGGTTATTTGCTAATTCATAAAAAATTTAAAACTGAAATATTACATTTACATACTCATTCAGACCCTTTACTCAATACTTTGTTGAAGCACCTTTGGCAGCGATTACAGCCTTGAGTCTTCTTGGGTATGACGCTACAAGCTTGGCGCACCTGTATTTAGATAGATAGATAGATAGATAGATAGATAGATAGATAGATAGATAGATAGATAGATAGATAGATAGATAGATAGATAGATAGATAGATAGATAGATAGATAGATAGATAGATAGATAGATAGATAGATAGATAGATAGATAGATAGATAGATAGATAGATAGATAGATAGATAGATAGATAGATAGATAGATAGATAGATAGATAGATAGATAGATAGATAGATAGATAGATAGATAGATAGATAGATAGATAGATAGATAGATAGATAGGTGTATGGTTGAATATGTACACTATACATTGTTACAGATTGTTACAAAATTATAAAAATATTGCAAGTTGCATGGTTAACTATACTATACAGGTCGATGGCAGAGAAATACTTAAATAGCTAAATGTGCGTATGATATAAGTGAGGGTAATAATAGTTTACTTAATATATAAAATAACTGTACAGGTAAATGTACAGTTAAATGTACAGGTAAGTGAATATTTGCATATTTACATTAACTGTACGGGTAAATGACAGGAAGAGATACTTAAATAGCTAAATGTGCGTATGATATAATTTAGGGTAATAATAATAATTCCCTTAAAATACAGTCGTTAGTGCAGGGTTTAATTACAGATAAAGTTTCTCCCATTCTTCTCTGCAGATCCTTTCAAGCTATGTCCGGTTGGATGCTATTTTCAGGTCTCTCCAGAGATGTTCGATCAGGTTCAAGTCCGGGCTCTGGCTGGGCCACTCAAGGACATTCAGACACTTGTCCCGAAGCCACTCCTGCAATGTCTTGGCTGTGTGCTTAGGGTCGTTGTCCTGTTGAAGGTGGACCTTTGCACCAGTTTGAGGTCCTGAGAGCTCTGGAGCAGGTTATCATTAAGGATCTCTCTGTACTTTGCTCCATTCATATTTTCTTCAATTTTGACTAGTCTCCCAGTACCTGCCGCTGAAAAACATCCCCACCGAATAATGCTGCCACCACCATGCTTCACCGTAGGGAGGGTGCCAGGTTTCCTCCAGACGTGATGCTTGGCATTCAGGCTAAAGAGTTCAGCAGACCAGAGAATCTTGTTTCTCATGGTCCAAGAGTCTTTAGGTGCCTTTTGCAAACTCCAAGCGAGCTGTCATGTGCCTTTCACTGAGGAGTGGTTTCTGTCTGGCCTCTCTACCATAAAGGCCTGATTGGTGGCGTGCTGCAGAGATGGTTGTCCTTCTGTAAGATTCTCCCATCTCCACAGAGGAACTCTAAAGCTCTATCAGAGTGACCATCGGGTTCTTGGTCATCTCCCTGAACAAGGCTCTTCTCTCCCGATTGTTCAATTTGGCCGGGCGGCCAGCTCCAGGAAGAGTCTTGGTGGGTCCAAACTTCTTCTATTTAAGAAGGATGGAGGCCACTGTCTTCTTGGAGACCTTCAATGCTGCAGAAATGTTTTGGTACCCTTCCCCAGATCTGTGCCTCGACACAATCCTGTCTCGGAGCTCTATGGACAATTCCATTGACCTCATGGCTTGGTTTTTGCTCTGGCATGCACTGTCAACTGTGGGACCTTATATAGACAGGTGTGTACCTTTCCAAATCATGTTCAGTCAATTTAATTTACCACAGGTGGACTCCAATCAAGTTGTAGAAACATCTCAAGGATGATCAATAGAAACAGGATGCACCTGAGCTCATTTTCAAGTCTCATAGCAAAGAATCTGAATACTTATGTAAATACATTTTTTATAAATTTTCTAAAAGCCTGTTTTTGCTTTGTCATTATGGGGTATTATGTGTAGATTGCTGAGGATTTTTGTTTATTTAATCAATTTTAGAATAAGGCTGTAATGTAACATAATGTGAAAAAAGTCAAGGGGTCTGAGTACTTTCCGAAGGCACTGTATATGTTACCCCTTGGCAACGTTATCAGAAAGCCCAGCATTGGTTTTCAGTGCTACGCAGACGATACACAACTTTACGTTTCTGTGTCACCGGCTAAATCAAGACAAAACAGAGGTACTTATTGTTGGACCCAAAGCACAGAGAGCTTTTTGAACTCAATTTCGAATCACAAATTAGAAATGTGACCAAAATAGCTTTTTACCATCTGAGGAACATTGCCAAGGTACGGCCGTTTCTCTCTCAGGCTGATACAGAGAGACTCATCCATGCTTTTATTACAAGCAGGCTTGACTTCTCTCCTGTCTGCTCGACCCAAGAAAGCCATTGGTCAACTGCAAAACATACAGAATGCTACAGCACGAGTACTGACCAAGACCAGACGGAGATCACATAGTACACCAGTTTTAAGGTCTCTGCACTGGCTGCCTGTGAGTTTTAGAATTCATTTAAAGATGATTCTATTGGTTTTTAAATCAATCCACGATTGTGCACCTCAATACATGTCAGACATGCTTTGAGTTATGTACCCAGTCGGTCCCTCAGGTCCTCTGGGACTGGCCTTTAAACAATTCCAAAGCCTTGGACCAAGAGGCCTGGAGAGGCAGCCTTTAGTTAATATGCCCCCAGTCTTAGGAATTCCAATATTCCTTGTTTTATTGTTTTTTTTCTTCCTGTGAAGCACATTATGTTGCATTCCATGTCTGAAATGTGCTGTATAAATAAAGTTTGGTTTGGTTTGATAAATTAAATCAAATAACCTAGTACACACACCAAAACTTTTCAAATGTTGAAATCAAAAGGTTATTTGCGCAGAAAAGTTCAGAACCGCCGGACATCAACATAATAAATGAAAGATCACTGGGAAGGAGATTAGAATGACTGCTAAGGCTTGATTCATAAGTGAAATTAGATAGCCTAACCTACAAACTAAAACAAATCAAAAGGCCTGATTAACATGACATCAATAACGCAGCCACACCCCGAGTCCCTGGTGCTGACACATTCAGACATCAAAAGTTGGTTTAGTATTTTGTTTAAAAGCCCTGACGAAGGCCAAGAGAACAATATACACTTTTCAATAAGAAAACAGAAATCCACTTTGGGTAAAAAAAAAATCTAAAAAAGACTTCTGTTTTCCTTATCATATTAAGAATAACAAAAAACGACTTGGCCTACGTTTGAACACCACAGCAGAAGCTTCGCCGTTCCGCATCTTCCCAATGAAGTAGCTTCATTTTGTTGTTTGGCTACTTGAAGAGAACTAGGGTCCTTCACTCGCAACCCAACTCTTCCAATGCATTGTGGAAAAGTCTGCATCAACGTCTACTAGGTGAAGAGCCGAAATGAGTGAGCCTATAACATCCTGGCATTTAAACCATACTCGATTTTCTAAAATTCACATACTATAAAATATTATATTTTCCCATACTGAGATTTACTCATGCGCGATTGCGTTGTTTCCCGCTATTCGTTGATTTTGGTAGCGCTTCCCCATATCTACTCTATCAAAGCCAAAATGAGTATGCCTTGCGGGCATTTAAACTAGGCTCCATTTTCTAAATGCATACAATTAAACAAGAAAAAATGGGTGTACTCAAATTGCCTACCATTTAGGACTAAAGCATGGGTATTCAGACAGTTTATTATTTGTCTTCTAGTGTCCCTGTTGAACCCAGTGCTGGAAGGAAGGGTCCCCCCACTCTCCAGTAATGGTCCAGTCCAGGGCCCACTGAACCCTACTGGGTCTGAGGATCAACCGAAGCCTGCTCCATTCATGTTCGGGGACAATGTCAACCTGCAGTGGCTGAGCTGGAATGGTTCTCTCCCCACTGCAGCTGTTGGCATCTACAACGGCTACACCAAACGCACAGACTACATCTGCAAATGCAACTGCGAAGCCGGCTTCTACACTCCTAGCAAGGGGCCGTACTGCCAATACCCCTACGGTGAGAGAGAGTACTACGCTCCAGAGTTCGAGATCCTGACCAACAGAGACAACTTTGAGTTTGTGGAGTGGAAGGAGGACTCGTATGGGTCGGTGCCCAAAAACTCAGTTAGAACCTGCTCTGGAGTGGGCACCTACGTTGGGAAGAACAAGTACGGCTTGGGGAAGGTGGTCCCTCAGTTCGAGGCCTTCTTCCTGCCCTGGGAGGGTGATGAGTACTGGTACAAGAGCTACCAGGTCCTGGCCATCAACAGAGACGCCTACACTCAGCACATCTCCCACGTCAAGTATGGCATTGATGAGGTGGAAATGTTCCACTACCCTCCTGAGACCATGCGCCTCTCCAGCTTCACCAACAACGAGTGCCAGACGGTAGTGAAGACGGTGACCGTCTCCAAGACGTCAGAGGTGGAGAGCACCTGGAACATCGGACGCACCACCATGCTGGGCATCACCGCAGGCATCACAGCCAAGATCCCCCTGATCGGCTCCGGCGGGGTGGAGTTCAGTGGGGAGAAGAGCCTGCAGTTCAACAGGGGCACCACCATGGTGGAGGCCCTCAGCCACTCTGTGTCTGTGGAGCTCAAGGTGCCACCTAACCACTCGTGTACCGTGCGCATGGAGGGACGTAAGATCACCGCAGACATCCCCTTCACAGCCAGGCTGAGCCGTACATACCGCAACGGAGAGACCCAGTGGACCTCCATCTCTGGGGTGTACGATGGCATTCAGATCGGCGAGATCCGGGCCGTGGTGGACCGCTGTGAGCCTGTCGTAGACGCCATACCCTGTCCTTAAGACTGATATCATCCAAACTAACTCATGAATCTAAACCTAATAAATCTATCTACACTCATAAGTGTACTATACTGTTTATGTTCCAATGTATGTGGTCCAAACTTCCTGTAACTCCCAAGGCTATACCAACACTAATTAATCTGATGGAAGTATTGTTCAGTTTGTGGTTCCTGACCAGGTGTAAACTACAATGCAGTGGTAAAAATGACTCCTGTGACTCTTCTGTTCTAAAGGTTTTACACAATTTATGTTTGAGATTGGAAATTACAGCAAATACACACATGCACCTTTATCTGTTTCACATGGAAATATTTCACTTTATAATTATTGAATTCTTTGTTATTGTCTTTTTATCTACAATATGGTAGGCCTAACAAATTACTACTACTGACTTTACTGTATTTGAAAAGGGTCTCATAACAGCTCTGAACTTTGCCTCCACTGCAGTTACTACAATAGATCAGCAGAGGGCAGCAACAGCTAATGGATTTTGGAGAGCGGGAGTAGTAGACAGCTGGCCCGAGATAGGAGTTGGGATCAGATTACACAACCTGTGTGTGTGTGTGTGTGTGTGTGTGTGTGTGTGTGTGTGTGTGTGTGTGTGTGTGTGTGTGTGTGTGTGTGTGTGTGTGTGTGTGTGTGTCCTCTCAACAGTATCAATAAGCACTTACTGCATACTGCAACTATATGCTGTGTCTAAAACGAGAGGTGTATCAGGGTCCTACATGAAAGGTGTGTTCAGCTGCGCCCCAACCCAGAGTTGCTGTTGACAGTTATTGACGGCTACACAAGTGCTTTCTTGGAGATGGTCTGTACAGTAGAGAAGACAATGATGTGGTTGATGTGGCGGCCAGTCAGTACGAAACCTCTAACCTAGAGGAGTGGACCGGCAGCCTCCTACTTCCACTGTGACTGCACTTACCAGTGGGATGAATAAAAGATGTCCCATGCCCTCTGTTCTCCCTCTTTCTCATGGCTGAGATGAAATGCTCCAGTAATTTCCCCTCATGTGGAATAATGGACGAGGTGTGCTCAGTATCACTCTGAATCCCCTCATCGATTGCATTAGGGCTGGGGCTGGTCTCTGTAGCCGTTGGAATGGGAATGATGCTTGGAATCAGATGTGAGCTTCTTGTATGATGTAATGTTACCACAGTAACTCAGAACTATAGATTTGAGATTATTCCAGAAAATAGGACACTCTCAATCCTGAAATGTATAATTTTTTGTGTCTTCTATAAATAAAAAGACACCAGGATGTACATAAGAGAATTTCTCAAAGTACTCAGTTGTTATGGAATTGACTCGCTCTAACACTGTTATGTTTTGTGTGAATCTCTGTCCATCTGCTAGTACAGTGTGGTCTGATAGGGTTAGCCCTCAAAGGCCCTAAAAGGGTCCAGTATGGTCGAGTGAACAGTTCCAGCTGGGTCAGCAGATAGTTGTGTGCACGGTGGCAAGGACAAGGCAGAGGGCTTCTTCAAACTTCACATTTTCTGGAGAGCTTATAAAGCCGTGTTAGTTTTAATTAGATCCTAAAGGTATCCCTGAATGATCCAAGTGCCCATGGCATTTAGCTTGAAGATGGTCCCCATAATCACTCTAGTTTTGCAAGGATGGAGGGTGTGTGTTTGTGTGGGTTTATTGTTTGTGTAGTCAGTAGGAGCACAGCTGTGTAACCAGAAAGCAAACTGCACACACATACACACGAATGTGCACACACACACACACACACATACACACACACATGCCCATGTGCAGTTCCTCAGAGGAGGAAGGGAGGACCATCCTCCTCAGTGAATTTCATTTTTTTTTTTTAAGTGAAACATTAAAAAAGTTATCCTTTTAAAATAAAACTATGCTGAATGTCACCAAATAAATTATTAAAACACACTGTTTTGCAATTAAGGTCAACAGTAGCACCATGGTGTAGCCTGAGGACAGCTAGCTTCTGTCCTCCTCTGGGTACATTCAATAGAAAACCTAGGAGGCTCATGGTTTACACCCCCTTCCATAGACTTAAACAGTAATTATGACAACTTCCGGAGAATGTCCTCCAACCCATCAGAGCTCTTGCAGCATGAACTGACATGTTATCCACCCAATCAAAGGATCAGAGAATGAATCTAGTACTGAAAGCATAAGCTACAGCTAGCTAGCACTGCAGTGCATAAAATATGGTGTAGTAGTTGACTCAAACAGAGAGAAAGACAATAGTTGAACAGTTTTGAACAGAGCTATATATATATATATATATATATATATATATATATATATATATATATATATACAGTTGAAGTTGAGGTTTACATACAACTTAGCCAAATGCATTTAAACTCAGTTTTTCACAATTCCTGGCATTTAATCCTAGTAAAAAGTCCCTGTCTTAGGTCTGTTAGGATCACAACTTTATTTTAAGAATGTGAAAATTCTGAATAATAGTAGAGAAAATTATTTATTTCAGGTTTTATTTCTTTCATCACATTCCCAGTGGGTCAGAAGTTTACATACACTCAATTAGTAGCATTGCCTTTAAATTGTTTAACTTGGGTCAAACGTTTCAGGTAGCCTTCCACAAGCTTCCCACAATAAGTTGGGTGAATTTTGGCCCATTCCTCCTGACAGAACTGGTGAAACTGGTGAGTCAGGTTTGTAGGCATCCTTGCTCGCACACGCTTTTTCAGTTCTGCCCACACATTTTCTATAGGATTGAGGTCAGGGCTTTGTGATGGCCACTCCAATACCTTGACTTTGTTGTCCTTAAGCCATTTTGCCAAAACTTTGGAAGTATGCTTGGGGTCATTGTCCATTTGGAAGACCCATTTGCGACCAAGCTTTAACTTCCTGACTGATGTCTTGAGATGTTGCTTCAATATATCCACATAATTTTCCTTCCTCATGATGCCATCTGTTTTGTGAAGTGCACCAGCCCCTCCTGCAGCAAAGCACCCCCACATTATGATGCTGCCACCCCCGTGCTTCACGGTTGGGATGGTGTTCTTCGGCTTGCAAGCCTCCCCCTTTTTCCTCCAAACATAACGATGGTCATTATGGCCAAACAATTCTATTTTTGTTTAATCAAACCAGAGGACATTTCTCCAAAAAGTTTGATCTTTGTCCCCATGTGCAGTTGCAAACCGTAGTCTGCCTTTTTATGGCGGTTTTGGAGCAGTGGCTTCTTTCTTGCTGAGCGGCCTTTCAGGTTATGTCGACATAGGACTCGTTTTACTGTGGATATAGATACTTTTGTACCTGTTTCCTCCAGCATCTTCACAAGGTCCTTTGCTGTTGTTATGGGATTGATTTGCACTTTTCGCACCAAAGTACGTTCATCTCTAGGAAACAGAACGCGTCTCCTTCCTGAGCGGTATGACGGCTGCGTGGTCCGTGGTGTTTATACTTGTGTACTATTGTTTGTACAGATGAACGTGGTACCTTCAGGCTTTTGGAAATTGCTCCCAAGGATGAACCAGACTTGTAGAGGTCTACAATTTATTTTCTGAGGTCTTCAGACTTTCCCATGATGTCGAGCATAGAGTCACTGAGTTTGAAGGTAGGCCTTGAAATACATCCACAGGTCCAATTGACTCAAATTATGTCAATCAGCCTATCAGAAGCTTCTAAAGCCATGACATAATTTTCTGGAATTTTCCAAGCTGTTTAAAGGCACAGTCAACTTAGTGTATGTAAACTTCTGACCCACTGGAATAGTGATATAGTGAATTAGAAGTGAAATAATCTGTCTAAACAATTGTTGGAAGAATTACTTGTCATGCACAAAGTATGTGTCCTAACCAACTTGCCAAAACTATAGTTTGTTAACATGAAATCTGTGGAGTGGTTGAAAAATAAGTTTTAATGGCTTCAACCTAAGTGTATGTAAACTTCCGACTTCAACTGTATATTATATATATATATATATTTTTTTAACTTTCACTTAACTAGTGAAACAGAGAGGGATGCTTTGTGAGCAAGCTGAATTTGACCAATAGAAACTCTCATTTGCAACTGTTTGCACTAATGATTACACCCTAGATCAGCTAGATGCAGGCAAGAGTGTGCAAGGCGGTATTGAATGTGCAACTGTCTGTCACCTTGATTACTCAGAATTATCTCGACCTGTGCACCTACGTTGTAAAAGTTCATTCGGAGGCTAGGTTATAGCAAGCTCATGATGGGTACAGGGAACATTAGAGTATCATACAGTAACCTAAACCTATGGATGTTACACTGAGCTGGGTGAATGGAATATGAATGACAGTCATCCGATATGCTGTAATAGAAATAAGGCACAGGCATGCACACAAACATACACACACACACACAAGCTGTTGCCTGGGCCAACAGCTTCATAATTAAATCCACAAACAAGTAACTTCACTGAGACTAAACATTGTGTCTCACTGCTACAAACTCTGTTACCTGAAATAATCAGTTACATTTTGATCATCAATCAAACCATAAAAATGCTGCATCTGAATTCTTCTCTGCTCCCCAGTAGTGGAGCTGAATAACTTTTGGAGAGAGGTTCCCACTACAGCTACAGATTAATTACAAAATACAGATACAAAATACCATAAAGATCAATGTATTTTGTAATGTACTGTATTTTTTTAATGTAGTTAATTAAAATACATTTGCTTGTAGGCAAGCCGAACAGCAACAACATTCTTGTTAACGGTTACAAAATCACTTTTCTTGCTATGACTGAAATGTTGTTTATATACCTTAGATGAGCAGGTAAAAGAGTGTCTGCTAAATGAACAAAATGTAAATGTATATGTGAAAATGAACATACCAAAATGAACCGCAAAGCACACTGGGTATTATTTAGAGCGGAGCTCATTAGTTTTGGGGCGGAGCTCATTAGAATAATACTCAGCATGCTTTGCAATTGTTCACATTTCCATTTTAGTAATTTAGCAGACGCTCTTATCCAGAGTGATTTACAGTTAATCCATTCACCTTAAGATAGCTAGGTGAGACAACGACACATCACAATCCTATCAAGTACATTTCCCTCAACAAAGTATTTATCAAAGTTTGTACATATACATGTTATATTTTGTTAATTTTAGTAGATGCTCTTAAAACAACATAGTGCTATCAGACTTCTGATACAAATGCAGGGTGAAAGGGGGGCCACAAAATGTGAATCACTATTACAAAAATTGGTATAGAAAAGTATTTTGTATTTAGAAAATACAAATTACAGTATTTAAAAATACAAAATACATTGGAGTGTAGTTCAGCCCAGTGTAATTCAAATGACAAAATGTGTATTTCAAATACATGTAACAGAAATACTGCCCATCTCTGGCTACAGCACATCCCAGTGAGCACACACAGACTGTAAGTGCTCACTGTCACACAGCAGAAACATAGCTGCCTTGTTCCCCATTAAATATGCATTGACTTTGTCTTTCAGCACATTTGGATTTCAAGGCCTCAATGTTACCTGGCAGCCTCCATCAGAGCTGTGTGTGTGTGTGTTTGTTTGTGTGTGTGTGTGTGCTACTGTACATGTTTGTGAATGTATCCATGACGCATGAACGTGTGTGTAAGTTGTAGACCTAAACCATGAGCCTCATCCTCTCAGATAAGCAACTCTAATTAACTTTTTCTGCCACCTCTCTTTCAAGGCCCTCTCTCCCTCTCCCTTCCCCAGCTCAGCCCTCCCAGCTCAGGCATGTAACGAAAGCTGACCTGTCCTCCCTTTGAACCAGTTAAGCCCACACTCCCCATGCCATCTGATTTATATGCTCCCTCTCTCTTGATGCCTTTGTTTGTGTCTGAGGAAATGTTAATCTATCTGAGGAAAAATGCTAATGTCATGAATGCATATGAATGAGATTATCATTGGCGTAAGCAGTAAGGACAGTGGAGCAAGAGAGTGATGTCATAGAGAGACTCTAAGGGGGTGTCAGAAGGACAGAATTACTGGCTAACAACAGCTGCAGCATAGCTTATATAAGTACACAATGTATGTAAGTCACAGAATGCATGTTATTGGTGCTGAGATGTATGTAGTGGTGATCGAGGCTATGTACCACAGAGCAGGTGCTCTTAAGCTCTGTATCCTTTAATAGACTTCCAGTTCCTTTCCTCCAAAGAGAGGTTCCTCCTGGGATGTTTTCCTATGCGCTTCAATGGATACGGGGCCTGAATTCTCTGAAAAAGCCTCTTCTCAAAGTAGGGCCGTAGAACAACTGGGAGGAATACACCATCAAACAGAAACATTTTGATGAATTATTGATATACTGTTGGATCCTAGTTATGTGCTCTGAGTGAGTTTGGGGAGTTTGTAATCAGTTTGGACATGGATGGTATGGTAGATTGACTGAAGTCATGTAGCTCAGATTCACAAGCTCTGTTTGTTCATCTGTTATGGTACATGTGTTTGACAAAATTACATTTCTTTGTGCATATAAAGCATGTATTTCCTCCATTTCTGGGTAGCTTCTCCAGCTATGTCATAGATTATACAGTAAACAACTAGAAACCAACATACACACTGTATTTAGTGCTGCTTTGTTAGTATGTAAACTTAAAGCAAGTGAGGGTCAAATGTCAGAGTTCTCCAGGGGAATTCGGGTTAAAGTCAGAGACAGCACACTTGCGGTGTTGAATTTAGTCCAGTCAGTGCACTGAAACTATTGACCCTAAACAGAAAACCATGTTGAGTGGTCTGAAAGATGCAGATCTAGGAAATTACTGGAAACAAATGAAAAGGAAGAAAAAATACCTGTAACCCCGAAGACAGGCGGAAGACAGGTTCTTACTTTGTTTTGTCTACAGATGAGGGTGTTTTTCTAATGTCCAGGAGCTGAGAGATGTTTGAATGAATCCAGACTTTGAACCCTCATACCCAGACCCATTGGTGACGCATGGAGGGGGCGCTAAGTGGTAGCCTCCCGTGCGTTCTGACATCAGAGGCAGTAACTCGAGGCTAACTCTATATATTTTATAAACATTGGGGTTTAGGGGTTTGGGGGCAGCTATGAGGTCTGGTAAAGAGCCCCGACTAAGGCTAATACACTGGATCCCTCCAACATCATATTTCCTTGCCCGCAGCACTTTTGGCGAATTCAACTAAATCCTTTTACACCCACAATACTGAAACCATCACACTAAAGTCACTGTCTAGTCAGGAGCCTGACCTTTAATGGACTACCACCTATCCCTCTGAAGTTAACACCGCCATGCAATCTCCATAGACAAACATTGGCAGTAGAATGGCCTTACTGAAGAGCTCAGTGACTTTCAACGTGGCACCGTCATAAGATGCCACCTTTCTAACAAGTCAGTTCGTAAAAATTCGGAAACATCCAGGAGCAACAACGGCTCAGCCGCGAAGTGGTAGGCCACACAAGCTCACAGAACGGGACCACCAAGTTCTGAAGCGTGTAGCGCGTAAAAAAATTGTCTGCCTTTGGAAGCAACGTCAGCGCAAGAACTGTTCATCGGGAACTTCATGAAATGGGTTTCCATGGCCGAGCAGCCACACACAAGCCTAAGATCACCATGCGCAATGCCAAGCGTCGGCTGGAGGGGTGTAAAGTTCGCCGCCATTAGACTCAATGGAAACGCGTTCTCTGGAGTGATGAATCACGTTTCACCATCTGGTAGTCCAATGGATGAATCTGGGTTTGGCGAATGCCAGGAGAAGGCCCTTTCCTGTTTCAGCATGACAATGCCCCCGTGCACAAAACAAGGTCCTTACAGAAATGGTTTATCAAGATCGGTGTGGAAGAACTTGACTGGCATGCACAGAGCCCTGACCTCAACCTCATCGAACACCTTTGGGATGAATTGAAACACCAACTGCGAGGCAGGCCTAATCGCCCAACATCAGTACCCGACCTCACCAATGCTCTTGTGGCTGAATGGAAGCAAGTCCCCGCAGCAATGTTACAACATCTAGTGGAAAGCCTTCCCAGAAGAGTGGAGACTGTTATAGCAGCAAAGGGGGGACCAACTCCATATGAATCCCCATGGAGTGAGATGTTAGTTGAGCAGGTGTCCACATACTTGTGGTCATGTAGTGTATCCAAGCGCTTCCAACAGGCAGGGGAAGCTACTCGGAAAGTATAGCTTACCAAGCTACCAATTACTTCACACTGGAAGAAGTTAAGCTACACTAAAGCTACACTTAAGAAAAATATAGTTTACTTAAATAAAGTTACTTTGAAAAAGTAGTTCACTACATTCAAACTACTTTGTGATACATTATCATATCTAAATCTTACATGTCATCTAAATCTACACATTGCAAGAACAGATCCCTCTGGAGTTAGATGTTACCAGAGTGTCTCATTTAGCCTATTAAACACACATTTTCAAGTGATAATTAGGCAGGTCTGATGCCGAAAAATAAAGGAAATTCTTCCCTACTACACCCATATTTCCTTTTCTTTTTGCAAAAGAAAATGAGTGTGTAGTTCCAGTAGTCAGCTACACCGCTAAATGGTTAAAAAAAAGTAATTAACTACTGAAAACAACCTACTGCAAAATGTAGTTAAATTACTTGTTGAACTACATGTAGTTCACTACTCCCCAACATGCCAGTTAACTCCACCCAGACAGGTTTCAGATAGGAGTACATGACTGGTCTGGTTGCCCATGCAATGTGACCTCTCTTTATAAAGACCTATAAGTTCATTGATCTGGTTGCCCATGAGATGTGACCACTCTTTATGAAGACCTATAAGTTAATTGATCTGGTTGCCCATGCAATGTGACCTCTCTTTATAAAGACCTATAAGTTCATTGATCTGGTTGCCCATGAGATGTGACCACTCTTTATGAAGACCTATAAGTTCATTGTAGGTTGGGAAACTGGCAAACAAAGGAGTCAACCACAGCAACCCTTCTTCTCAACAACAGCAACCCTTCTTCGCAACAACAGCAACCCTTCTTCTCAACAACAGCAACTCTTCTTCTCAACCACAGCAACCCTTCTTCTCAACAACAGCATCTCTTCTTCTCAACCACAGCAACCCTTCTTCTCAACCACAGCAACCCTTCTTCTCAACAGCAACCGTTCTTCTCAACCACAGCAACCCTTCTTCTCAACAACAGCAACCCATCTTCTCAACAGTAACCCTTCTTCTCAAACACAGCAACCCTTCTTCTCAACCACAGCAACCCTTCTTCTCAACCACAGCAACCCTTCTTCTCAACAGCAACCCTTCTTCTCAACCACAGCAACCCTTCTTCTCAACCACAGCAACCCTTCTTCTCAACCACAGCAACCCTTCTTCTCAACCGCAGCAACCCTTCTTCTCAACAGCAACCCTTCTTCTCAACCACAGCAACCCATCTTCACAACAGCAACCCTTCTTCTCAACCACAGCAACCCTTCTTCTCAATAGAGTCAACCACAGCAACCCTTCTTCCCAACAGCTCTTTGGCTGCTGCGTCTCTAGTCTAAACTCTGGGAAGATCTCTTTCAAACTTGCCTCATACCTCATGCGTGGGTTATCTAGATGTCAATATTTCACCAAACTGCAGTTCATTAGAGCCTGCCTTGGGCTTGTTAGTCAACATCTGATTGGACAAAGCTGGAGCTAGCTGGATTCCACAAGCAAGAGGACTCATCTTGTCATCCTTGGTATTTTGGCATTAATTAACTGCAATGAGTGCTGAAGAACTGTCAGAAACTCTCATAATAACTGTGAATTGCAGTACTGTCTATAAGCCTTGTTATAAACATTGGACTACTTCTACCCCAATCTTATTCGGACAGTCACAAATGATCTTTAACATTCAAATGACCTCTTCTGACTGGTTGATGTTTGAGATAGACTCCTCAGCAACTGTATCAATCTGTATCAATCTGCCAGTCCCAGGAGCTCCTCCCATTCAGTCATTCAGTATGAGTGATCAGTTGGGACGGGCAGTGTCCAGAGGGAGGTTTTATGGGCCCAGGGTCTCCATAGACTCAGCACTGCCGCACTGCAAATCAATACCCGTAGCAGGGAGATAGTGTAGGGTTCTGTCAAGCCCATATCGAGCTCAGTTTTTTCTCGTTTTTTCTCGTATGATGGATTATGCATAAATGGTTATTGCTATAATCATGGAAAATAAGCCCCAAGTGCAGCAGCAGAGTTACACAGGGATGTAATGTAATGCAGCTGTGTTTGTAGGCTACTGTACTGCAGTGGAGGCTGGTGGGAGGAGCTATAGGAGAACGGTTTCCATATGATGTTTGATAACATTCTATTCTATCCATTCCACCCATTACAACGAGCCCATTCTCCTACAGCTCCTCCCACCAGCCTCCACTGCTGCAATGTAGCAAGCCTGCTGTTGCTCTTGTGGTCTCTTGTATAAGGATTCAGACATGCTTTGGGTTTAAAGTCATGTTCTCCGTGTCCCTCTGAATGAGCCCATGCGTGTACAAACACATCAGTGCTTCGGAACAGGGGACTTGTCAGAATGAGCGATACAGGATATGCACAATAACAGTTGGTGGGTATCATTATGCCAGGCCACATTAAACATTCACCAGCTTGTTAAATACTTGTCTTTTTCTCAGTTTTACTCAGTTAGGTCAGTCATGCATAAATCTGAGTTTTGGAATAACACAAACCCAGATGGAAGGAACTTTTATGAATCTTACATTTTCATAGACAGCAAAGAAGAACAATCAGAGGGAAACGTTATGGAGAAATAGTGAAAACCATATGATGGTTTTTCTTGAATAATATATACAGTTTTACCAACCCTTGAAAAAAGGCATTTATAAGTCAAAATGGTCAAATTGACTTTGTATAGATATTACATTTATTATAAGCATGCCACAAGCAATTCCAAAGACTCATGTTTCAGATGAGCGAACATCCATTGAAACCTACACGGTGAATCTACGTATTCACTTCAGAGGATGCAAAGGGTTAGTTAGTGCACCACATATTAAACAGGGTTAGTATCTGTGGACTGGACTTGTTAGGGGACCTTGACAACAAGTGTCCGTACCCTAATGTACGACATTACCGATTGAATCAATGCTAAGTAGATGACAACACTGGAGCCATGTTTGTTGAATTGAACTGTGAACAGCACAGCCAACGTTATTGGACATGCAATCAAATGAAAGAGGGGAGATAGAGGGAGGGGTGGGAGATAGAGGGAGGGGTGGGAGATAGAGGGAGAGGTGGATGGAGGGAGGGGTGGGAGATAGAGGGAGGGGTGGGAGATAGAGGGAGGGGTGGGAGATAGAGGGAGGGGTGGATGATAGAGGGAGGGGTGGGAGATAGAGGGAGGGGTGGGAGATAGAGGGAGAGGTGGATGGAGGGAGGGGTGGGAGATAGAGGGAGGGGTGGGAGATAGAGGGAGGGGTGGGAGATAGAGGGAGGGGTGGGAGATAGAGGGAGGGGTGGATGGAGGGAGGGGTGGGAGATAGAGGGAGGGGTGGATGATAGAGGGAGGGGTGGGAGATAGAGGGAGGGGTGGATGGAGGGAGGGGTGGGAGATAGAGGGAGGGGTGGGAGATAGAGGGAGGGGTGGGAGATAGAGGGAGGGGTGGTTGATAGAGGGAGGGGTGGGAGATAGAGGGAGGGGTGGGAGATAGAGGGAGGGGTGGGAGATAGAGGGAGGGGTGGGAGATAGAGGGAGGGGTGGGAGATAGAGGGAGGGGTGGGAGATAGAGAGAGGGGTGGGAGATAGAGGGAGGGGTGGATAGAGGGAGGGGTGGGAGATAGAGGGAGGGGTGGGAGATAGAGAGAGGGGTGGTTGATAGAGGGAGGGGTGGGAGATAGAGAGAGGGGTGGGAGATAGAGGGAGGGGTGGGAGATAGAGGGAGGGGTGGGAGATAGAGGGAGGGGTGGGAGATAGAGAGAGGGGTGGTTGATAGAGGGAGGGGTGGTTGATAGAGGGAGGGGTGGGAGATAGAGGGAGGGGTGGTTGATAGAGGGAGGGGTGGGAGATAGAGGGAGGGGTGGATAGAGGGAGGGGTGGATAGAGGGAGGGGTGGGAGATAGAGGGAGGGGTGGATAGAGGGAGGGGTGGATAGAGGGAGGGGTGGATAGAGGGAGGGGTGGGAGATAGAGGGAGGGGTGGGAGATAGAGGGAGGGGTGGGAGATAGAGGGAGGGGTGGATGATAGAGGGAGGGGTGGGAGATAGAGGGAGGGGTGGATAGAGGGAGGGGTGGGAGATAGAGGGAGGGGTGGGAGATAGAGGGAGGGGTGGATGATAGAGGGAGGGGTGGTTGATAGAGGGAGGGGTGGATGATAGAGGGAGGGGTGGATGATAGAGGGAGGGGTGGTTGATAGAGGGAGGGGTGGGAGATAGAGGGAGGGGTGGATGATAGAGGGAGGGGTGGATGATAGAGGGAGGGGTGGGAGATAGAGGGAGGGGTGGGAGATAGAGGGAGGGGTGGATGATAGAGGGAGGGGTGGATGATAGAGGGAGGGGTGGGAGATAGAGGGAGGGGTGGATGATAGAGGGAGGGGTGGTTGATAGAGGGAGGGGTGGATAGAGGGAGGGGTGGATGATAGAGGGAGGGGTGGATGATAGAGGGAGGGGTGGGAGATAGAGGGAGGGGTGGATGATAGAGGGAGGGGTGGTTGATAGAGGGAGGGGTGGATAGAGGGAGGGGTGGATGATAGAGGGAGGGGTGGTTGATAGAGGGAGGGGTGGATAGAGCCCAGGCAGACGCCAGAGCAGGGAAGTACAGACAGATGGAGAGGGCAAAAAAGGGAAAGAAAGTCACGAGACTGAAGTTAATTTCTTAGCAGTTGGGTTTGAATTCATTAGGGGAAGGAGCAGGAAGCATCAGACACTATATACAGTTATACATACCGTGTGGTGGGGATACATCTCCAACACACTTGTATCCCTGTAAACGGGACGTCCTAGGGATATTCAGCGACATTCCCATTAGGTCCCTTAAAGGTTTTTAGCGAGACGTTCTCCATAGAACATTCAATGACCACAAGGGGACGTCGCATGATGGTCCCAAGGGAATGTTCTCTAGAGGGCCTTTATGTAGTTCCCTGTAAGTTTCCAGGACGTCACTGAGGACCATGTCAGGACGTTATTAGGACTTTCCTTGAGCAATGTGCCCTTGAGCAAGGCACTTAAACCCAACTTGTTCCAGGAGCGCTGTACTAATATGGCTGACCCTGTAAAACAACACATTTCACTGCACCCATCCAGTGTATGTGACAATAAAACATATAAATACACTGGGGGCCAAAAGTTTGGACTTTTACTCATTCAAGGGTTTTTCTTTATTTGCACTATTTTTTACATTCCATATGTGTTATGTCATAGTTTTGATGTCTTCTTTATTCTACAATGTTTTTACATTGTAGAATAAAGAAGACATCAAAACTATGACATAACACATATGGAATGTAAAAATAGTGCAAATAAAGAAAAACCCTTGAATGAGGGAAATATTCCAATCTTTTGGCCCCCAGTGTATATACAGTTGAAGTCACACGTTTACATACAACTTAGCCAAATACATTTGAACTCAGTTTTTCACAATTCCTGATATTTAATCCTAGTAAAAATTCCCTGTCTTAGGTCAGTTAGGATCACCACTTTATTTTAAGAATGTGAAATGTCAGAATAATAGTAGAGAGAATTATTTATTTCAGCTTTTATTTCTTTCATCACATTCCCAGTGGGTCAGAAGTTTACATACACTCAGTTAGTATTTGGTAGCATTGCCTTTAAATTGTTTAACTTGGGTCATATGTTTCGGGTAGCCTTCCACAAGCTTCCCACAATAAGTCGGGTGAATTTTGGCCCATTCCTCCTGACAGAACTGGTGAAACTGAGTCAGGTTTGTAGGCCTCCTTGCTCGCACACACTTTTTCAGTTCCGCCCACACATTTTTTATAGGATTGAGGTCAGGGCTTTGTGATGGCCATTCCAATACCTTGACTTTGCTGTCCTTAAGCCATTTTGCCACAACTTTGGAAGTATACTTGGGGTCATTGTCCATTTGGAAGACCCATTTGCGACCAAGCTTTAACTCCTGACTGATGTCTTGAGATGTTTCTTCAATATATCCACATAATTTTCCTTCCTCATGATGCCATCTATTTTGTGAAGTGCACCAATCCCTCCAGCAGCAAAGCACCCCCACAACATTATGCTGCCACCCCCGTGCTTCATGGTTGGGATGGTGTTCTTTGGCTTGCAAGCCTCCCCCTTTTTCCTGCAAACTTAACGATGGTCATTATGGCCAAACGGTTCTATTTTTGTTTCATCAGACCAGAGGACATTTCTCCAAAAAGTACGATCTTTGTCCCCATGTGCAGTTGCAAATCGTAGTCTGGCTTTTTTATGAGGTTTTGGAACAGTGGCTTCTTGCTTGCTGAGCGGCCTTTCAGGTTATGTCAATATTGGGCTCGTTTTACTGTGGATATAGATACTTTTGTACCTGTTTCCTCCAGCATCTTCATAAGGTCCTTTGCTGTTGTTCTGGGATTGATTTGCACTTTTCGTACCAAAGTACATTCATCTCTAGGAGACAGAACGCGTCTTCTTCCTGAGCAGTATGACGGCTGTGTGGTCCCATGGTGTTTATACTTGTGTACTATTATTTGTACAGATGAACGTGGTACCTTCAAGCGTTTGGAAATTGCTCCCAAGGATGAAACAGACTTGTGGAGGTCTACAAAATAATGTCTGAGGTCTTGGTTGATTTCTTTTGATTTTCCCATGATGTCAAGCAAAGAGGCACTGAGTTTGAAGGTAGGCCTTGAAATACATCCACAGGTACACCTCCAATTGACTCAAATTATGTTAATTAGCCTATCAGAAGCTTCTAAAGCCATGACATAATTTTCTGGAATTTTTCAAGCTGTTTAAAGGCACAGTCAACATAGTGTATGTAAACTTCTGACCCACTGGAATTGTGATATAGTGAATTATAAATAAATAATCTGTCTGTAAACAATTCTTGGAAGAGTTACTTGTGTCATGCACAAAGTAGATGTTCTAACCGACTTGCCAAAACTATAGTTTGTTAACATGAAATCTGTGGAGTGGTTGAAAAATGAGTTTTATTGACTTCAACCTAATTGTATGTAAACTTCTGACTTCAACTGTAAGTGGTATGTTGTTCAGCTAAAATAGTTGTTGTTCAATAAAATAACAAAATCTTTAATCAATGAAAATATGATCACTTAGTACTGACTTTTCAATATGACCCCACCTGGTATTTGAACTTCCAACCTCTGGACTTGGGGAATGCTGATCTTTCTGTTGCGCCACAAAGTCTGTAGGATTTTGGAATACCTATAATGCATCTCTGCACTTAGAAATAGAGTGCCATCTGCTATTTTAGTTATCAGTTAAACTGACTATTGTCTCGTCATTGATTTAATTAACTTATTCCAACAATGTACAACGTCCCAAGAACCGGACACTAGACAAAACCTACAGGGGACCATGACACAACGTCCTGACGACTTTAGGCATACATTTTATGAATTTCCGGGACGTCCTAACAACTTATTTTTGTTTGCAGAGATGTTGTGACATTTTGGTGCAAGTTCTATGAGTGTGTTCAGGCCATCTTAGACTGATCAATATACAGTCGTGGCCAAAAGTTTTGAGAATGACACAAGTATTGGTCTCCACAAAGTTTGCTGTTTCATATAATTACAAGTATTCCAAGTTTCCTGGCCATGGACCCAAAATGTCGATGTTTTGTTCCCAGAGCCACTTAGTTATCACTTTTGCCTTATGGCAAGGTGCTCCGTCATGCTGGAAAAGGCATTGGTCGTCACCAAACTGTTCTTGGATGGTTGGGAGAAGTTGCTCTCGGAGGATGTGTTGGTACCATTCTTTATTCATGGCTGTGTTCTTAGGCAAATTTGTGAGTGAGCCCACTCCCGTGGCTGAGAGGCAACACCACACATGAATGGTCTGAGGATGCTTTACTGTTGGCATGATACAGGACTGATGGTAGCGCTCACCTTGTCTTCTCCGGACAAGGTGTTTTCCGGATGGCCCAAACAATCGGAAAGGGGATTCATCAGAGAAAATAACTCTACCCCAGTCCTCAGCAGTCCAATCCCTGTACCTTTTGCAGAATATCAGTCTGTCCCTGATGTTTTTCCTGGAGAGAAGTGGCTTCTTTGCTGCCCTTCTTGACACCATGCCATCCACCGAAAGTCTTCGCCTCACTGTGCGTGCAGATGCACTCACACCTGCCTGCTGCCATTCCTGAGCAAGCTCTGCACTGGTGGTGCCCCGATCCTGCAGCTGAATCAACTTTAGGAGACGGTCCTGGCGCTTGCTGGACTTTCTTGGGCGCCCTGACGCTTCTTCACAACAATTAAACCTCTCTCCTTGAAGTTCTTGATGATCCGATAAATGGTTGATTTAGGTGCAATCTTACCAGCAGCAATATCCTTGCCTTTGAAGCCCTTTTTGTGCAAAGCAATGACGATGGCACGTGTTTCCTTGCAGGTAACCATGGTTGACAGAGGAAGAACAATGATTTCAAGCACCACCCTCCTTTTAAAGCTTCCAGTCTGTTATTCCGACTCAATCAGCATGACAGAGTGATCTCCAGCCTTGTCCTCATCAACACTCTCACCTGTGTTAACGAGACAATCACTGACATGATGGCAGCTGGTCCTTTTGTGGCAGGGCTGAAATGCAGTGGAAATGTTTTTTGGGGATTAAGTTCATTTTCATGGCAAAGAGGGACTTTGCAATTAATTGCAATTCATCTGATCACTCTTCATGACATTCTGGAGTATATGCAAATTGCCATCATCAACACTGAGGCAGCAAACTTTGTGGAGACCAATACTTGTGTCATTCGCAAAACTTTTGGCCACGACTGTACAGTAACCCACTAGTGCTTCATGGGTTCCTGACGGGGTGATGGGGATAATGCAAGCGGACATGAACGGAAGACGAACCAGAACAGGAAAAGAGGAAAAATAACCCAACCATCCTCGAGCCACATCTCCACTCATAAATATTACACGTCCTTGTCTGTACAATACAGTGGAATCTCAGCCTCCATCTGAATAATTAATGCAATAAAATCTGTTTTTTTCGCTTCCCTCAAACTATCTTCTTTTCTTGGCCATTCTCAAAGTGGTAGCAGTGGGGAACAAGACTTCAGGGCCAGGCAACGTGCTGGGAGAGAGTAGAAGTGAAGGGGATGGTGTGTGTGTGTGTGTGTGTGTGTGTGTGTGTGTGTGTGTGTGTGTGTGTGTGTGTGTGTGTGTGTGTGTGTATGTGTGTGTGTGTGTGTGTGTGTGTGTGTGTGTGTGTGTGTGTGTGTGTGTGTGTGTGTGTGTGTGTGTGTGTGTGTGTGTGTGTGTGTGTGTGTGTGTGTGTGAGAGAGAGAGAGAGAGAGAAAGATTATTAGATAATAGACAAATGTTAGATAATACTTGATTCTGACTCAGTGCCTCTCCAGGCTGACAATTTGATTAATTGCATAGTCAATACCAGATTACTTGACGGCACTGTTTGGTGATTTCTCTACTATTGAGATCAGAAGTTCCAGCTCAAATCATTTGAGATATTTAAGGATTTCTAAAAAAACTGTTAGTGCTAAATTAATATGATAAAGGATTCTGCATTTCTATTCTATCTTTTTTTGTAAATGTATTTCTTTCTGAAGAAATACCATCACATTTGAATCAGCTCATCCGGTGGCCCCTAATAACTGTCAACTCATGGTAATTCTTCAGGGAAACCGACCAAGGATGCTTTAATCAATTACCTCCTACTGGAAATAACGATGACACTGTAGATGCACAGTTATTCTATCATGAAAGTCAATTGTGTGCCCTTTAGTAAAAGTGCGTCAATGATAAAACAACGCACCGCTGCTTTGCCGCATGGCCACATTTCGTCAGATCAGCAGAGGAAATGAATGCGCGCGTGGTCCGATGTCCTGCTAAGGTGCAATACATAGGGGACGGCATAGGACAACGCACGCGGAAAAGATAATACTTTACATGGTATCCACTGTACAATCACCAACCTTTTTTCTCTTTTTGGGGGCGTCATCGTTGTTTAATTTTAGCAGTTTATTAAAAAATAATAATAATTGTAAATGTGTTTTGCACCATTCGTGTCATTCTTCAGCGTTCCCCTATCAAATGTCCCTGATAGAACTGCACGGTAAGGAGAAAATGGACTTGGGAGCGCGGGAAATAATTCAGTTGCGCATAACCATTCTTGCATAATCATCCAAATTAACAGGGCAACTTGTAGGCCTACTAGAGTTATCTTTCAATTGTGCTTGCAAGCTCCCATCTCTTTAACCCTTTTTGGAAATGAAGACAGATGGGGATAAACGTGGGAAATTGTGATGGGTTTCTTTTAGATTAGACATGTTTTTCCCAAGGAAATAAAGTGCTTTAACACAGAAGATCCACAGGGATAGTCACTTTGTCGAGAGTTCCATTCCTCTCGGTTGAAACTCTATCAATCACCTTCAGGCGCGGCTGCCTTTGACCGTCACGTGGCTGCCACACGGATGCCCAGAACCGGTGTTGCGCGAGCCGGAGTCGCCGGGGAAGCGACATGGGACGATTCAAATACTTATAGAGGTAAGATTATAGCCTGCGTGTGAATAGTATATTTATTAGGAAGTTTGATTGGTCTAGTGTCTTTGTTTTAACATAATTAATTGATGGTCTTGCTTATGCTCATGTAGTTGGCTAAGATTGTCTAATTTAGGCATATTATAAAAACCTTTGCTTTTTGCATTTGGTTTATTGTATATTGAGAAAAGTTTGTGTTTCATTGTTCTCATATATTCGTGTGATTATTTTTAAATATCTGTACATGGTCTAAGGGGTACCCTAAAGACAGAAGTTTGAATCATGAAACTGGATAGATAAAGATATTTACCTGGCAAGGGAGATACCGTGATGATCTGATGAGACTGGAAAAGAAAGTGAAATGTGTCATGAAAGTGAAATAGACACTATCTAGACTTTCATAATAATTGAACACGACATGTATTTTATCAACCAGTTCAGCGGTCGCGTGCTCTGGGCACTTAGTGGCTGTCCATGGTGCTGATATGCGCTCCATGTAACCATTCGATTAAAACCTAAAGCAACTCTGTTCAGATTGATAGATTGGCTGAAGTGCGTAGCCTGTGGGGGATATTTTTCGCTCGTGGGGCGGATAGGCATCTCTGTCTTGGACAAAGCGATGTTATAGCCTATATCTTTTACGTGCTGTGGAGGTTTTAGCAATTTTGTTATCAATGGTTCAACACTACAATTATTTATTGTTGGTTAGATTCCTTGTAAACATGTGTTAAACAAATACATAATTGAACTCTCTCCAACGAAATAGCATTTTGTCAGTCTTAGGGAAACTTTCATGGTTAGTTGATGATAGAATACCAAGTCTAATAGCCTGTCCATTGACTTAGAGAGTTGGTCGAATGTCTTTAGAGCCTCTAGAGGTTATGTCAGACATTGTTCTCAGAAAAATCTATTTCAATAGATTCCAATATGACCGCCATGGTCAATACAATGCCAGCTCTACTGTGAAAGCAGTTGTGTGTGTCCTACAGTGTGGATCATCATGACCTTTTGAGTCAGTGATTTGTGTTTGATGGTAAATCACAGCAGTCGGCCGATCGGCGGAGCGGTCTCTGAGTGTGTGGGTGAAAATGACTCCCTACCCTAAGGGACACTGATGTCCATGCCAGGTCGTCATGGGAACATAATGCAATATGTTCGGTTGATTCTGGACCCTTGGGCTGATGAGGTGCTCAGGTCTGAGAGATGTGGCGAGCTGAGCAGGGAGGATAGGAGAAGTAATGGTCTGAGTCTTATCTGTCACAAGATATCGTCAACTCGGTTAGCCATTTTTCTGTTAGAGAATACAGTATCTGTGTGGTCATCGCGAGAAATTGTGCAGCTCTTCATACAAGCTAGTCTTTCATAGACATTCAGATGAGATACCAACTGAGTATATGACTATCAAGCCTATCGCACATCACTTCTAACTGCTTTAGAAGCGACCATTCCATTAACGTTTCCTTGACACTCAATAGAACAGTCCAGACATCTACAGCATCAATCATCTTCAACTTTGGTCCATAACTACTTTGGTCTGATGAAATATTCTGCAATACTCCTGTTTATTATTACGTGTGACTGGTTGGTTTGGCCTTTGATTGCTTTTATTTAGTAGGTGAGAATCACGGGGAAAACGAGTGTCTTATTGAAATTCACTGGGAGCCATTCTCTGTCTCTATGGTAGTGTTGTTGCTAATTCTGGGTTTGATGTCATTTCTGCTATGTAACTCCCATGCATTATTCCATGATGGTCCCAATGAGACGTTTCTACAACCTTTCCCACAGTATCAAACAGTCTCAGCAGTAGGGAAAGCAAATTGGGAATCATACAACCCTGTGTATTTATAGTATATGCCACAGTTCAACTGTCTTTCTTTTACCATGCTTCTGTGTAGACCATTAGATTTCTCTCTAAAACTAGTACATCTATGGCTTTTCAATATCCCCTCTAATGTACCTACTGTATTTCCATTCAATAGCTTAAAGCACTCATGCAGTGTTTTTAATTGCATTTTTAAGTCCTCGTTGTATGTTTAATAACATCACTGTGTTGGTGCACATTTAAATATATTAACATAAAGAGCCTTGATTGGAGGATAGGATCTTCTAGACCCCACTTACCCCTTCAAAGTAGGAGGACACATATGCAAATAAAACATGACTGGTCAGAATAATCAGATCAGATTATGATGTCATGTTGTGGGCCAAAAACTCCATCCCACCGAACAGGCTGAAATTCCAGCATGGAATTTACACTAAAATGGCATTATCACAATTTTTGACCCTTGAAGTTGACCAGATGATCTGAAGAAATGTGCAATTACTGCACTATGCCCAGTCCTTTGATTCAAAGAGTGGAATTGATCACTAAAAGCAGCAATATCAGATTCCCAATGAGGACTGTTGGCAAGGATACAAATCTACAGTATATAACTGACAATTAGATTATGTAAGTTTAAGCACCACTGTCAATCTCTCCCCGTCTCCTTCACCCTTTCCTCTATATTCCCGCAGAGTGTTGATGGAGAGGATTTCGAATGTCAGCCGGGACAGTGGTTATCTGTGGTGGAATTCTAGCTACAGTCATTTTGCTGACTATCGTTGCAGTACTGTGTTACTGTAGGTTGCAGGTAGGCTACAGTTTGGTCTAACTTAGCTATGATAAGGGCATGTATGCTCAGGCTTTACGGTGACCAGCTTGATGATTCTTTCATACGTTTCTCTCTGCAGTATTATTGCTGTAAGAGGGAGGAGCCAGAGAGGGAGGAGGAGGAGCAACCGGACCTCACCACCATGTCCTCTCTCCCCACACCAGTACACACAGCTGGTGACCTCGAAGTGATGACCACGCCCCCCTCTGAGCCCAACGGGCCCGCCTTTGTCTACACTCCACCCCTGGTCCGCAAACCAGTTAAACGCTCCCATACATTCTGCCCCACCTGCACACCTTACTCCCTGCCCTTTTACCTACAGCATCCGTCCGAGAGGCTGCGTAACGGCGGCGGTCGTATCAGCTACAGGACTGTGCAGCAGCAGGAGCTGGACCTGCCCATGGACCTGGCCAGCTTCAACCACAAGCTCAACCTCATCCGCTCTGTCACCATGAGGGAGGTGGTCACCCACAGCCATAGTGTCAGCACTGACGTGTAGCCCCCTGGTGGCTGGGAGGACTAATGTCAGGGACCTGACCTGGCTGAAACTCTTAGTGTAGATATTTTCCACCTCACCAAACCGATGGATAACGTGTAGATACAGTATATGGACACTTAGTCCTGAATTCACTTCCTGTTTTCTCACGTCGTCCTTTATCTTCCTTTGTCAATGTTTCAATCTGCTCGTCTTTCTTTAGAGAAGTATGATTCAGACAGAAATAACACAGTGCGGACATGGTGTGTGTGTAGGGGTGTGTGTGTGTGTGTGTGTGCGTGTAGGGGTGTGTGTGTGTAGGGGGGTGTGTGTGTAGGGGTGTGTGTGTGTGCATGTTTGTTTGTGTGTGGGGAAGCACATGAACAGTATTTTAAAAGGGCTTAATATCATAGGCAGCAAATAGGATCTGTGATTGTGAGGGAACATCTTTTTCTCAAGAGAAGCTTAAACTGGCAGAGCAGGGGCGCTGGAAAACGTGTGGCGAGTTGGCGTTTGCCCCAGTATTTTTCAATCAGGTGTGGCAGCGCCCCACGACTTTTGATTTAGTTTAATACAAAATATTGACGAGAAAAACGTTAACACAATAGGGCCGAAGTGCTGTTTTTCAACTCACTCACAATTTGTCCTTCACATCGGCGTGCTGTTTGCAGTTACTTGACAAAAAAGATTCACGGCAATCACAGATTGCGCGGGCCTGGGACACCGTTAGCGGAGTTACCATCAACCGGATGCACCCAGTTTTCGGGGGATACAGCTAATTCAACTTAGCTTCCTTTCCTGCTGAAAACCGGAGCTCCGCTCAGGCATTTATTTTACACTTGCTACATTAGGTTAGGCCAATCACAAAGCTCAAGGCGCTTCACTTTCCTCTGTATTTATTTAGCAAATGTGATAACACATAATTCCCGACAGACACAAGCAAAAACTCTTTACATAAATGTCGTAGCAGCCTACACCAAAACATTAGCGATCTGACATGCTGTATTGCATGGAAACGAGATGATTTTTCAGTCTTATCAACTGTAGGCTACTAACAACAGCAGCAGCAAACAGTCTCCTACATCTGTCCCTCTGGCCTGGCCCAACCGGCTGGCACATGGTGCTATTATTCCTTTTAGTCTGTTCATCCTCCATTCAGGCTGCGAGGGCATCGATTGCCTCCTTAACTAGCTTTAATGGCGAGCCGCCTGAAAACAAATGGAAAAATATGCGTACTGTCTTAATAAAAGGGAAACACTCTTTTCACGCCACTTCAAGACTGAATTTAAGTTTTCGTGGTAGGTTAGGAGAACTTACACAGCAGGTTAGGAGAATTACCGTAGCAGGTTAGGAGACTGAGGTTAAGGTTAGGAAAATCACTTTGTATCGAAGGGGCGTGAAGAGAGTGTGTCCCTTTAACCCCCTAGAGTCAATTTCCACTGCGGAATTGTAATGAGCATAATATAAAAATCCTCATAAAAATCTGTCTGTTAAAGATAGAGAGATCTGTTTTTTGCATTTAATGAGTTTCAATCCACCGCATTCACCGATGTTGCCCTTCCGCATCTGCAGTGAAAGGTGGCAGAGCTACAGCTGTGTTTGTCAGACCATGAGACATCCTGAAAATTGGTCTTACAAAAAATGTCTGTAGCGGTTTGACCTACACACTAATTTGACCCCTTCTTGACCTACACACAAATTTGAGACCCCTTCTTGTTTTGTTCTCGGACATCAACAAGCCTCACAAGACTCGTCTGAAGGTCCCCCGGTACCAGTCAAAAACTATTATGGAAGTAAATATGGAAGTAGTTTAGTGTCTAAAATAAGGGGTTAAATCGGTGTACATTTTTAAAAATAGTTTCCTTATCTTTCTCTCAGATAAAGGACAGACACTTCACAACAAACTTCCTTTAGATTTTTTGTCACATGCAGTGATTCTGTTTCATTAAATTAAAAAAAATGTATATTTTGGATACCTTAAGAGGTCTTAACATTCAAAATCAAATAGCTAAATGATTATTGGTATGACCATATTAAAACAATTCCATATGTTAGCTTAGTAACCCTCCACCCCGCAAAATTGGCCAAGCGTCGTCCGGGTTTGGCCGGTGTAGGCCGTCATTGTAAATAAGAATTTGTTCTTAACTGACTTGCCTAGTTAAATAAAGGTTAAATATGTACGAGCCGGTGGCCAGGGGACACAAGTGTATAGCCGGCTGCATACATTCCTGTTGGACGCAGATGACAAACGACGTAAAAGGAATATTAACGCCATCTGCCAACCGGTTGGTCTACCTCTGGCCAGGCGGTAGCATTATTTATTTATTTGTTTGTGTTAGGAGGAAATGTGAATGGGATCAAATTTGGTTTATATTCAAACTTTGGCTGACTAGGCTACCTAGACTTTTTCAATACAAAATTATTAACCTGAATTAATTAATAAAGACAATAGCTGACATAAACTGTGTGTCCAATATTTTATTAGGGCTACAGTTGTATAGGGCAGGCTTACGCGATGCAAACCTGCATAAAGCAAGCTCAGCCCTGTGAGTTCTATTGTCCAATCATGTTGCTGTATCTGTGTCTGTTTAGAGAAAAACCCTGTTAGTATAGCTTTCAAATATAATTAATATGAACAGGTTGCTGCAGTTTGACAGGGTTTTCATTCTCACAAAAGCTTTTTTACAACTGATGAGTCACGGCATACCATTTAAGGTCCAGAGTTGTACCTCGTTAGGTTACCAGATCAGGAAAAACTACAGGCCCCAGGAAAAAAATAATCGCCCAACCACTCTGGGACCTGTGGTGCCACCTCTGAGGCGTAGTAATAACTGTGTATATTGTGTGATATCTGTACTGTACATTCTCTTGGGGTTTTATGCAAAGGTGATAACACAAGGTACTAGAAGTTGCTAAACTAAGGGCAGAACCCTAATATCTGATTTCCAAATCCTCTGAAGTGTTTTTGTGTCAGTTTTGAGTGTCCTCTCAATATATTCTTAATAGAGAATGGAAACCTAACTATTTTAAGAGCTCATTTGGTTAAAACTTATATATATATATATATGTGAAGTGTAGCTCATTGTCAAGTCTTAAAGTTCAAGTTGCACAATAAAGTTAGTGTGTATCAATTGAGTTGGTTGCTCTAATAATGTGTGTACTGTTTACTTGTTAAAAGTATGGGTGGCCAAACACTTTTTGATTTCCCCAAAAATGTAACATGGCATGTCTTGTTGGTGTTTTGTCTTCCTAGTATTCCTAATGTTTTATTTCAGCAGTAAATGTGAGAGGGAAAACCCCATACAGAAACCAGCAGGTGGCATCAGGTCCTGGTACATGCATTTCCCATCAACTACTATGGATGAACCATATGTGTAATACAGCATTTTACATTGTACAAATAGTGTCAACAATAAACAGATGGAAAAATGAGTGCATGTTTTTTTGTATGCTGAACACAACATATCAATCAAAGAAACAGCTATAATTTACACGTTTTAATCGAAATACAGGTAAATACATTGAGGATTTCAGTTAACAACAGTACAAAAGCTCAATGATTACTTCTTTGTACAAAGAGATATCAGCTACACAAAAACAGTACACTAGATATATATTGTAAAAAATGAGACACAAACTCTTCAATGTATTTGAACCTTTTCAAGTGTCAAGAGTATTTCAGTCCATGAATGGGATAACTGTATGCCTTTAGTCTTAACCTCTAAATTCACACTTACCTGGCATTTAGTAACTTCAAGAATTATATGCCATGATTGATAAACTCATGTGTGATGAGTAATAAATAAATTGTATGTTCTGCAAAGAATAGCAGTATAAGCTTAATAATTAACAATTAGTCAGGATAAAATGGGGGAGTTACACATTTCTCATATCATAGTTAAGTATAACACTCATTATGGACACCTTTCCTGTGCCACACACTCATTAAAAAGATAATTAAATCATATTCATATTCAATATTTATCTTAAATTCAGTCTAGACATGCAGTATAGTCAACCGAGAAATAATTTAATATACCTTTCCACATCAGTGTGGACCATTCTTTTAATAGGTTGTTAATAGTTGGAGTAATGACAGCGATGGTTTAAGATATTTCTGGGGTAGGATTCTCTTTTCAAAAGACACAAATAGATGCACCAGTTCAGTCTTCGCTCTCTCATCTATCAAACTTGACCCTTGACCCTTAGGACTTCAGGGTTTCATTCTTTGCAGACGCCCAATTGACAACCTCTCCGAAAGAAAGGTTTGTGTGTGGTTGTGGTTCAGACTGAAGCCTTCATCATATTCTACTGTTGCTTCTCATTTGGATCAGGCCCTTTGGATATACAGTAGCCTACAGGGGTGTAGTAGAGTAGCCTACAGGGGTGTAGTAGAGTAGCCTACAGGGGTGTAGTAGAGTAGCCTACAGGGGTGTAGTAGAGTAGCCTACAGGGGTGTAGTAGAGTAGCCTACAGGGGTGTAGTAGAGTAGCCTACAGGGGTGTAGTAGAGTAGCCTACAGGGGTGTAGTAGAGTAGCCTACAGAGGTGTAGTAGAGTAGCCTACAGGGGTGTAGTAGAGTAGCCTACAGGGGTGTAGTAGAGTAGCCTACAGGGGTGTAGTAAAGTAGCCTACAGGGGTGTAGTAGAGTAGCCTACAGGGGTGTAGTAAAGTAGCCTACAGGGGTGTAGTAGAGTAGCCTACAGGGGTGTAGTAGAGTAGCCTACAGGGGTGTAGTAGAGTAGCCTACAGGGGTGTAGTAGAGTAGCCTACAGGGGTGTAGTAGAGTAGCCTACAGGGGTGTAGTAAAGTAGCCTACAGGGGTGTAGTAGAGTAGCCTACAGGGGTGTAGTAGAGTAGCCTACAGGGGTGTAGTAGAGTAGCCTACAGGGGTGTAGTAGAGTAGCCTACAGGGGTGTAGTAGAGTAGCCTACAGGGGTGTAGTAGAGTAGCCTACAGAGGTGTAGTAGAGTAGCCTACAGGGGTGTAGTAGAGTAGCCTACAGGGGTGTAGTAGAGTAGCCTACAGGGGTGTAGTAAAGTAGCCTACAGGGGTGTAGTAGAGTAGCCTACAGGGGTGTAGTAGAGTAGCCTACAGGAGTGTAGTAGGGTAACCTACAGGAGTGTAGTAGGGTAACCTACAGGGGTGTAGAAGAGTAACCTACTGGGGTGTAGTAGGGTAACCTACAGGAGTGTAGAAGAGTAACCTACTGGGGTGTAGTAGGGTAACCTACAGGGGTGTAGAAGAGTAACCTACTGGGGTGTAGTAGGGTAACCTAAAGGGGTGTAGAAGAGTAACCTACTGGGGTGTAGTAGGGTAACCTACAGGGGTGTAGAAGAGTAACCTACTGGGGGGTAGTAGAGTAACCTACTGGGGGGTAGTAGAGTAACCTACTGGGGGGTAGTAGATTAACCTACTGGGGGGGTTGTAGAGTAACCTACCTTGGGTGTAGTAAAGTAACCTAATGGGGGGACTAGTGGGGTATTAGAGTAACCTATAGTGGGGGTAGTAGATTAACCTACTGGGGGGTAGTAGAGTAACCTACTGGGGGGTAGTAGGGTAACCTACTGGGGGGTAGTAGATTAACCTACTGGGGGGTTGTAGAGTAACCTACTGGGGGGTAGTAGAGTAACCTACTGGGGGGTAGTAGAGTAGCCTACTGGGGGGTTGTAGAGTAACCTACTGGGGGGTAGTAGAGTAACCTACTGGGGGGTAGTAGATTAACCTACTGGGGGGTTGTAGAGTAACCTACTGGGGGGTAGTAGAGTAACCTACTGGGGGGTAGTAGAGTAACCTACTGGGGGGTAGTAGAGTAACCTACTGGGGGGTAGTAGAGTAACCTACTGGGGGGTAGTAGAGTAATCTACTGGGGGGTAGTACAGTAACCTACTGGGGGGTAGCAGATTAACCTACTGGGGGGGTAGTATAGTAACCTACTGGGGGGTAACAGATTAACCTACTGGGGGGTAGTAGAGTAATCTACTGGGGGGTAGTAGAGTAATCTACTGGGGGGTAGTAGAGTAATCTACTGGGGGGTTGTAGAGTAATCTACTGGGGGGTAACAGATTAACCTACTGGGGTGTAGTCGAGTAACCTACTGGGGGGTAGCAGATTAACCTACTGGGGGGTAGCAGATTAACCTACTGGGGTGTAGTCGAGTAACCTACTGGGGGGTAGCAGATTAACCTACTGGGGTGTAGTCGAGTAACCTACTGGGGGGTAGCAGATTAACCTACTGGGGGGTAGTATAGTAACCTACTGGGGGGTAACAGATTAACCTACTGGGGGGTAGTAGAGTAACCTACTGGGGGGTAGTAGAGTAACCTAGTGGGGGGTAGTATAGTAACCTACTGGGGGGTAACAGATTAACCTACTGGGGGGTAGTAGAGTAATCTACTGGGGGGTAGTAGAGTAATCTACTGGGGGGTTGTAGAGTAATCTACTGGGGGGTAGTAGAGTAACCTACTGGGGGGTAGTAGAGTAACCTACAGGGGGGGTAGTAGAGTAACCTAGTGGGGGGTAGTAGAGTAACCTAGTGGGGGGTAGTAGAGTAACCTAGTGGGGGGTAGTAGAGTAACCTACTGGGGGGTAGTAGAGTAACCTAGTGGGGGGTAGTAGAGTAACCTAGTGGGGGGTAGTAGAGTAATCTACTGGGGGGTAGTAGAGTAACCTACTGGGGGGTAGTAGAGTAATCTACTGGGGGGTAGTAGAGTAACCTACTGGGGGGTAGTAGAGTAACCTACTGGGGGGTAGTAGAGTAACCTAGTGGGGGGTAGTAGAGTAACCTAGTGGGGGGTAGTAGAGTAACCTAGTGGGGGGTAGTAGAGTAACCTAGTGGGGGGTAGTAGAGTAACCTACTGGGGGTAGTAGAGTAACCTACTGGGGGGTAGTAGAGTAACCTAGTGGGGGGTAGTAGAGTAACCTAGTGGGGGGTAGTAGAGTAACCTAGTGGGGGGTAGTAGAGTAACCTACTGGGGGGTAGTAGAGTAACCTACTGGGGGGTAGTAGAGTAACCTACTGGGGGGTAGTAGAGTAATCTACTGCGGGGTAGTAGAGTAACCTACAGGGGGGGTAGTAGAGTAACCTACTGGGGGGGTAGTAGAGTAACCTACTGGGGGGTAGTAGAGTAACCTAGTGGGGGGTAGTAGAGTAACCTACTGGGGGGGTAGTAGAGTAACCTAGTGGGGGGTTGTAGAGTAACCTACTGGGGGGTAGTAGAGTAACCTACTGGGGGGGTTGTAGAGTAACCTACTGGGGGGTAGTAGAGTAACCTACTGGGGGGTAGTAGAGTAACCTACTGGGGGGTAGTAGAGTAACCTAGTGGGGGGTAGTAGAGTAACCTACTGGGGGGTAGTAGAGTAATCTACTGCAGGGTAGTAGAGTAACCTACTGGGGGGTAGTAGAGTAACCTACTGGGGGGGTAGTAGAGTAACCTACTGTGGGGTAGTAGAGTAACCTACTGGGGGGTAGTAGAGTAACCTAGTGGGGGGTAGTAGAGTAACCTAGTGGGGGGTAGTAGAGTAACCTACTGGGGGGTAGTAGAGTAATCTACTGCGGGGTAGTAGAGTAACCTACTGGGGGGTAGTAGAGTAACCTACTGGGGGGTAGTAGAGTAACCTACTGGGGGGTAGTAGAGTAACCTAGTGGGGGGTAGTAGAGTAACCTAGTGGGGGGGTAGTAGAGTAACCTACTGGGGGGTAGTAGAGTAACCTACTGGGGGGTAGTAGAGTAACCTACTGGGGGGGTAGTAGATTAACCTACTGGGGGGTAGTAGAGTAACCTACTGGGGGGGTAGCAGATTAACCTACTGGGGGGTAGTAGAGTAACCTACTGGGGGGTAGTAGAGTAACCTACTGGGGGTTAGTAGAGTAACCTACTGGGGGGTAGTAGAGTAACCTACTGGGAGGTAGTAGAGTAACCTAGTGGGGGGTAGTAGAGTAACCTAGTGGGGGGTAGTAGAGTAACCTACTGGGGGGTAGTAGAGTAACCTACTGGGGGGTAGTAGAGTAACCTACTGGGGGGTAGTAGAGTAACCTACTGCGGGGTAGTAGAGTAACCTACAGGGGGGGTAGTAGAGTAATCTACTGCGGGGTAGTAGAGTAACCTACAGGGGGGTAGTAGAGTAACCTACTGGGGGGTAGTAGAGTAACCTACTGGGGGGGTAGTAGAGTAACCTACTGGGGGGTAGTAGAGTAACCTACTGGGGGGTAGTAGAGTAACCTACTGGGGAGGTAGTAGAGTAACCTACTGGGGGGTAGTAGAGTAACCTACTGGGGGGTAGTAGACTAACCTACTGGGGGGTAGTAGAGTAACCTACTGGGGGGTAGTAGAGTAATCTACTGGGGGGTAGTAGAGTAACCTACTGGGGGGTAGTAGAGTAACCTACTGGGGGGGGGGTAGTAGAGTAACCTACTGGGGGGTAGTAGAGTAACCTACTGGGGGGGTAGTAGAGTAACCTACTGGGGGGTTGTAGAGTAACCTACTGGGGGGGTAGTAGAGTAACCTACTGGGGGGGTAGCAGATTAACCTACTGGGGGGTAGTAGACTAACCTACTGGGGGGTAGTAGAGTAACCTACTGGGGGGGTAGTAGAGTAACCTACTGGGGGGGTAGTGTAGAGTAACCTACTGGGGGGGTAGTAGAGTAACCTACTGGGGGGGTAGTAGAGTAACCTACTGGGGGGGTAGCAGATTAACCTACTGGGGGGTAGTAGAGTAACCTACTGGGGGGGTAGTAGAGTAATCTACTGGGGGTTAGTAGAGTAACCTACTGGGGGTTAGTAGAGTAACCTACTGGGGGGGTAGTAGAGTAACCTACTGGGGGGGTAGTAGAGTAACCTACTGGGGGGGTAGTAGAGTAACCTACTGGGGGGGTAGCAGATTAACCTACTGGGGGGTAGTAGAGTAACCTACTGGGGGGGTAGTAGAGTAATCTACTGGGGGTTAGTAAAGTAACCTACTGGGGGTTAGTAGAGTAACCTACTGGGGGGGTAGCAGATTAACCTACTGGGGGGTAGTAGAGTAACCTACTGGGGGGTAGTAGAGTAATCTACTGGGGGTTAGTAGAGTAACCTACTGGGGGGGTATTAGAGTAACCTACTGGGGGGTAGTAGAGTAACCTGTGGTTGGTTTTTAGTGGTTGGAGGTAAGAGGTTTGTGGGGGTCTGTTGGAGGTAGGGGGTAGGGGATGTGGGTTGGAGAGCTGCAGGGTAAGGTTTTGGGGGTGTCAGGCAATACTAAGAGGTGTGCTGGGCCCTGCAGGAGTGGCAGCAGGCCTTGCTGTAGTACCAGTGGCTGCACAGGTTCACCTTTAGAGCCAGAGAACAGTTGGTGGTGGGACGGTCCTGACAGCTCTCATCTGCATGGCAGAGAGACATATATGATAGATATGTTCAATGATATGGAAAAAGTAGCTTCTCATCATGACACGAGAAATACTGTAATGATAAATCTATTAACTAATTAATTAATCAATGCCTTTTAACCTCAATTAATACAATTAAAAACAGGTGCTTTAAACATGCTGTGTTCCCCGTTTGACTTTTGCCTGTGACTAGACTGTAACTTTCCTAAAGTTACCAGAGGCTGTGGTGAGGTGCTGCTTACATAGCCTGATCCAAGATCTGTTTGTGCTGTCTTGCTAACTCCTATGGACATTGGAGTGGGCAAGAGAGCACAAACAGATCTGGGACCAGGCTATTGCTTCCGTACCTGGGGGTTCAGTAGGACAGGGTTGCAGGGCGCAGGTCTGCTTGGCCACAGGCTTGGTCATGGGGTCACACCCTCTCACAATCTCCCTGCCCTGGTAGCACTTCACGTCTCTCATCCGGGCACCCACACCACACGTCTTAGTACACTGGGGAGTGAACACACCACACGTCTTAGTACACTGGGGAGTGAACACACCACACGTCTTAGTACACTGGGGAGTGAACACACCACACGTCTTAGTACACTGGGGAGTGAACACACTACACGTCTTAGTACACTGGGGAGTGAACACACCACACGTCTTAGTACACTGGGGAGTGAACACACCACACGTCTTAGGGCACTGGGGAGTGAACACACCACACGTCTTAGGGCACTGGGGAGTGAACACACCACACGTCTTAGGGCACTGGGGAGTGAACACACCACACGTCTTAGGGCACTGGGGAGTGAACACACCACACGTCTTAGGGCACTGGGGAGTGAACACACCACACGTCTTAGTACACTGGGGAGTGAACACACCACACGTCTTAGGGCACTGGGGAGTGAACACACCACACGTCTTAGTACACTGGGGAGTGAACACACCACACGTCTTAGTACACTGGGGAGTGAACACACCACACGTCTTAGTACACTGGGGAGTGAACACACCACACATCTTAGTACACTGGGGAGTGAACACACCACACGTCTTAGGGCACTGGGGAGTGAACACACCACACGTCTTAGGGCACTGGGGAGTGAACACACCACACGTCTTAGGGCACTGGGGAGTGAACACACCACACGTCTTAGTACACTGGGGAGTGAACACACCAGGGGTGTAGTGCTGCCGGTGCTCCCTCACTTTTTTCAATTTGAGAATGCATAGAGGTGGCCATTAAAATGTATTCTAATAAATTATAAATACATTCTATTTAATTACCACAAAAATTCCATGAAAATTATAGAACGACAAACTAAATAAATATGTAGCAGCCTATAGGTAGGAATGGTGGTTTCTTTTCTCTCTCTGGCGGTGGTGCGAATTATGAATAACTGTAGGCGTGTGTGCAGAGGCCCGTTTTGTTGGGAGGCTTGACAACTTTGAGCGGGCCAAATCCCACGTAACAAGGACAGCCACAGACAGAAAACTCTGCCAGGGGTTGCTAAAACGGCTGTCCTCAAAACAGTTATGTTATGGACTTGGGGCTCATGTACGACACACTTGAACTGGCCCTACTGTCTGAGTGCTTAGCTTAAGGAAACGTACCACGTATATTGCATATGCAGACAAACTGATCCAGGATCCAAATTCACGGCGTGTCTGCCTTGATGTTCATAAAACTCCACCGAACACCTCTTGCGCAGTGGAACCCAGAACGATACGTGACCACTCGGTTACGCTGCTGTCCTTTCACCACCACGATTCGAAAGGAACTCAAATCGCTTAAAATAACCTTCATCAAGATCTGTTGCCTAGGTTACGCCTATAGTCCTACTCATCAGTCATCACTCATTATTATTATTACTATAACTGTTTTGATTATCACTTCTCACAATGGTGCTCGTTTAAGATCAAAGCTGAATCAATGTCTCCCAAGATCACAATGATTCATTAGTATTTTCCATAACAGAACCGAATATAATAGCATACTGTATACCGTAGCATAGTAGGCCTATAATACATTACACCAAAAACACCTCCTCAGTCATTTCTTATCTGAAGCTGAATAGTCTCATTGTTTTCCTCACACGGCCAAAACATGGAGTGCGCCACTAGGCAGGATATATGCTTTGATTAACACTGAATAGGATTTCAAGCAGGGCTAATAGTGTGTTAACACCATCTGCTTCAAATCACTCACAAAACAGATCAAGAACATCTAAATATTCCCATGAAACTGAATGAGATCAAATGATTGGCATGCAGTTTGGACATTTCACCGGTAAAACGTGAATATTATCATTCTGTGATGATGGCCTATTTTGAAATGAGGTATGCCGAACTTAGTGTTTGAGGTTATAAAAAATGGACAACGTGTGGGCAGACGTTGCAATGTGAGGATGCATTTTATGCATAGGCTTATTCTACAATGATATTCGATAGGCTACATCTGCCGGTACAAACTTATTTTATTGTTTTTTGCGATCCCTCACCAAAAAGAAATAGCAGTACACCACTGGAACACACCACGTCTCAGTGCACTGGGGAGTGAACACACCACGTCTTAGTAAAATGAGGGAGTGAACACACCACGTCTTAGTAAAATGAGGGAGTGAACACACCACGTCTTAGTAAAATGAGGGAGTGAACACACCACATCTTAGTAAAATGAGGGAGTGAACACACCACGTCTTAGTAAAATGAGGGAGTGAACATACCACGTCTTAGTAAAATGAGGGAGTGAACACACCACGTCTTAGTAAAATGAGGGAGTGAACACACCACGTCTTAGTAAAATGAGGGAGTGAACACACCACGTCTTAGTAAAATGAGGGAGTGAACACACCACGTCTTAGTAAAATGAGGGAGTGAACACACCACGTCTTAGTAAAATGAGGGAGTGAACACACCACGTCTTAGTAAAATGAGGGAGTGAACACACCACGTCTTAGTAAAATGAGGGAGTGAACACATCACGTCTTAGTAAAATGAGGGAGTGAACACACCACGTCTTAGTAAAATGAGGGAGTGAACACATCACGTCTTAGTAAAATGAGGGAGTGAACACACCACGTCTTAGTAAAATGAGGGAGTGAACACACCACATCTTAGTAAAATGAGGGAGTGAACACACCACGTCTTAGTAAAATGAGGGAGTGAACACACCACATCTTAGTAAAATGAGGGAGTGAACACACCACGTCTTAGTAAAATGAGGGAGTGAACACACCACGTCTTAGTAAAATGAGGGAGTGAACACACCACGTCTTAGTAAAATGAGGGAGTGAACACACCACGTCTTAGTAAAATGAGGGAGTGAACACACCACGTCTTAGTAAAATGAGGGAGTGAACACATCACGTCTTAGTAAAATGAGGGAGTGAACACACCACGTCTTAGTAAAATGAGGGAGTGAACACACCACATCTTAGTAAAATGAGGGAGTGAACACACCACGTCTTAGTAAAATGAGGGAGTGAACACACCACATCTTAGTAAAATGAGGGAGTGAACACACCACGTCTTAGTAAAATGAGGGAGTGAACACACCACATCTTAGTAAAATGAGGGAGTGAACACACCACGTCTTAGTAAAATGAGGGAGTGAACACACCACGTCTTAGTAAAATGAGTGAGTGAACACATCACGTCTTAGTGCTCTGAGGAATGAACACAGCAGCATTGCTCATTGACTCTGTACTGTACAATGACTATGAGGTTAAAATGTGTTGGGGTTATGATATTTTTTAGCAGGTGCTTTTGTGAGTGTGACCGACTGCCTTTGTGAACAATGTCATGGTTGAAATGGTATCTCACCTCAGACCAGGGCGTGGTGTACCATTTGAAACAGGGCCTCTCGAAGCAGGTGTTCTCGTCCTCTGGCTTCTCACTGGCACCACAAGCCTCGTCATCGTGGGTCTGGAAATTTCCAGCAGTGATGCCGGCGCACTGCACAATCCTTCGCTTCACACCGCGGCCACATGTCGTGTTACACTGAGAGGAAAATAAGACTGCTTTCAGCTAATGAATCTCTAACCAAGAGAACATCATTAGAATAGCACCAAGAAAGCATATATAGAACATCAATAGAACTTAGAACAGAACATTGGGGTAACATTATCAAAACATCAAGAGAACACCAATAGAACATAATGTAAACATTGTCAAAATAGAACACAAACAGAGCATTAAGAGACCATCTATAGAACATCATCAGAACATCAATAAAATGACCCAGTTGCCTTACACTCTCCCAGTCCTGAGTGAGCCAGTGTGGGGCACAGTCCTTCTCCCCACAGGGGTGGATGGCCAGGGGCTTATTCTCCGGAGAGCACTGTGATTCAGGCACCACGCGGCCCTCTGGTGTCTTACAGTACACGTGGCGTACCATCTTCCCCTGGCCGCACGGCCCCGAGCACTGCAGAGGTCAAAGGTTAATGGGGTTGACACTGCAAACATAGTATTACTGATCCAGAGAGACAGTCAGTCTCTATTCGTATCAGTACTCAATGTACCATAGAAATGTAGTAGTGAGTGAAAGCAGTGTACTCACCGGCCCCCACTCTGACACAGTCCACTGGCGCTCGCAGGGCGGGCCTGTGCAGTTCTTAGTGTTAAAGGGGTGGGTCAGGGGATCACATGACTTGGTATCATCTGAACACCTGACCTCCCGGGTCACCTGGGCCCTGCGGCCACACTTCGCTGGACACTACAGGAAAGAGGAGGGAGGACACACCCACCTTCAATATCATCTACAGCTGCTCAAACAGTTGGATGCAACAAGGTACCTACTACAGTGTTCCTACGCAGTCATTTCCGTACCTGCCATTGTAACTACAATAGACACACACATAAACACACAGACACAACCCTTGTCCCTCCATCCACTCCCACAGTATAGCTCCAGCCACCTCAGTCCACTCGGCCACCTCCCATTGGGGGCCACAGGTGGGGCTCTTACAGGCCCGGCGCTCCAGGGGCCTCTCCAGCTCTGCCAGGGTGCAGAGGTCACTGTACACAGAGCTGTCCAGTCCGGGGGACAGCATCTTCCAGCAGCGCACCAGACGGAACTGGAAGCCCTCACCACAGGTGCGAGAACACTCACTCCAGCTGCTCGTCTCCCACCTGAGGGTGAAGGTAGGCACACAGAGTAGAGTTCAGGTACAGTTAGTCATCTTCTGAAGTCAATGAAGTAGAATGGTAGTGGCCGACACCATTGTATGTTCCTGGTTAAATGTGGAAAAGACGCCAACATTGTTCTCAAAGAACTTTGCTGCACTTCAAGAATTGTCTGACTGGTAAACAGTCCTTTAAGTACTTTTTAAGTGTGTTGGTTTCTGGTGTATACCTGGGCTGGCACTCCCTCCCAATGCAGAAGTCGTGAACAGGCTCAGGTCGAGTCATAGTGTCACAGTGCATGTCATTCACCTCAACGCCGTCGTAGCGAACACACATGGCAAAGGACATTGACACTCCTGTAACAGAAACGATAGCTTACAATTTCATAACTAATCCATACATACTGTGTGTGTGTGTTTTTTTACCTGTAGAGCAGGTAGAGGAGCAGGGTTCCTGAGAAGACAGTTTCCAGCGGTACATGTCTGCAGGGCTCAGCTTGAAGTTCTTCTGCAGGAACCTCTGATTAGTCCTGTCAAACACAACATGACAATGGTGTTTCTCATGATGGGTCCTGTCAAACAAGACATGACCAGGCCTTCACAGTAAACCCACTGAACCCCAGCTCACACACACACACACACACACACACACACACACACACACACACACACACACACACACACACACACACACACACACACACACACACACACACACACACACACACACACACACACCATCACTGCTACGGCTGATTCACCTCACCCTCCAAATCATAACAGCCAGCGACATTCTGTTTTTCATTCATTCTCATAAATGTGACATAAACATTCTTGTCATATCACTGGCAGTTTTTTTTATAGCCAGAGCAGAGATGTTTATTTGAAAATACACAGGAACTTTCAATCATTCTTAACCGACATATCTCAGTGTTACTGTGACTAATTCCTGCACATTTTTCCCTAGAGGTGACTACAGTCTGACAGTATGTTTCTTCCCAGTCATATTTTTCACTTTGCCACAAATACCTTGAATTATTTGTTTTTAAGTGGACCGTATCCCTTTCTCCTCCTCCTCCTCCTCCTCCTACCTTCCTCTTTTTCCTCTCATCTGTCCTCCTCCTCCCCCTACTCCTCCTCCTCCCTCCTCCCCCCTCCTCCCTCCTCCTCCTTCTCCCCTTCCTCTTTTTCCTCTCATCTGTCCTCCTCCTCCTCTTCCTCCTTCTCCTCCTCCTACCCTTCCTCCTCCTCCTCTTACTTGTCCTCCTCCTCCCCCTCCTCGTCCTCCTCTCCCTCCTCTCATCTGTCCCTCTCCTCTTCCTACTTGTCCTCCTCCTCCCTCCTTCCTTCTTCTCCTCCAATCCATTCTCCTCCCCAAGGCAGGGGAAGACAGGGTGTGTCTAGTGATGTGTTTTATGGGGCTCTGGCAGGAGAACTGGCAAAGCGGTGTTTGGACACAGCGCAGGGAAGCCAACATGAATTATAAATATGATGGAATGCTACCCCGGCCAGCCCTGCGCTTTGGCTGTCTCCTCTCCATGCGATTCTTGGGATGTCTCAAGAAGAAAAAAGCAGCAAGGGATGGACGGGGCCAGAAGCCAGCCTGGAGCACATTCCATTCCCCCAGCCAACCCAGCCAGCAGCACGGGCCCTTTTCCTGAGGAGACTATCCAGCACTTTAACATGCCCCTCTGCTCCGGACCTTGAAATGACTCCCTCCAGTAGGACCGGGACGGTACCAGTATCGCGATACGCATTAGTAACGTGGCAAGGAAACAAAACACAAAGCAAATGTAACTTCTTTAGAAAAACAGCCTCATTATGGAAACCAACATCATTATGTTTTCATCCACAGTCACATTTATTTATTTTCCAAACTAAAGCACACAGTATTTTACAAAGGACCAAAGACTTTCGTCTGATCTGTGTTTTTTTGCGATTCTGGTATCGTCACAGCCCTACACTTCAGTCCTTACTCAGCAAGAGAAGGACTCCCCACTGGGCACAGACGTCAATTCAACTTCTATTCCAGGTTGGTTCAACGTAATTTCATTGAAATGACATGGAAACAACGTTGTTTGGACCAGTGTGTGCCCAGTGGGTCTGTAGTATTCACTCTAACCCCTCAGCAGTAGCATCACTAAGTGAAAAGAGTTGGTGTCTGCGAGGTGGAGGAGGAAGGTCAGAGGGCTTGTGGGTGGGATTCTGACGCCAGTTAGCTGACGTTGGGCCAACATTACGTCTTTACTTCTGCTCAACCTGGTGTGGATCCGTCCTTACTGTACCTGGTTCTGTTGGTACGGTTGTTGCTCCTCTTCCCCGTCAGCAGCGTCCTGTTGGGGAACAGCAGGTCTCCAGTATCATTCCTCCGTGGGCCCAGACTGAACTCCCCCAGAGAGCTGTTGATGGGGAACAGGCCTCCCTGCTCCACACTGCTATAGTCCACCTCCAATGGCCCCACCTCCGACGAGAACAGTCCCTCTCCCTCCGTGAGGAGCTGATTGGTTGAGATGTTGGTGGGCAGCTCGTCTGGAACAATCTTCTCGCCCAGCAAGTGACTGCTGTTGGCGTCTGTTGGAATAACAGGAAGGACGTGGATAGATAGAGAAATTATTAAAGTGGGAGAAAGCCTTATACTAAGTTGGACCAGAGGTGTTTCCTGGTCAGGTGGTCAGGAACAACTCCTGGTGCTTGTTTAATGTATTACAACAGGAGTTGTATGCACAGTTTGTGAATTACGACAAAACAGTACACAAAGCCTTTCAGCATATTCCTTAAGGCAGTAGAGGACCTCTCTCTCTCTCATCAGCTGCCTGCTACCTCTCTCTCTTTCTCTCTCTCATCAGCTGCCTGCTACCTCTCTCTCTCTCTCTCTCTCTCTCTCTCTCTCTCTCTCATCAGCTGCCTGCTACCTCTCTCGATCTCTCATCAGCTGCCTGCTATCTCTCTCTCTCTCTCTCTCTCTCTCTCTCTCTCTCTCATCAGCTGCCTGCTACCTCTCTCTCTCTCTCTCTCTCTCTCTCTCTCTCTCATCAGCTGCCTGCTACCTCTCTCTCTCTCTCTCTCATCAGCTGCCTGCTACCTCTCTCTCTCTCTCTCTCTCATCAGCTGCCTGCTACCTCTCTCTCTCTCTCATCAGCTGCCTGCTACCTCTCTCTCTCTCTCTCTCTCTCTCTCTCTCTCTCTCTCTCTCTCTCTCTCTCTCTCTCTCTCTCTCTCTCTGTGTGTGTGTGTTGTGTGTGTGTTACCTGTGTATTGTGGTGGGGTTGGGCTGTCCTGGTCACAGTCGATGGCTGCTGTCTCCTCATACACCTCATTGGTCTCCTGGCTCTTCTGGCCCTCGGCCCCTGCCGCCTTGGCCCCCTGCTTCAGCCCCTGGTTCTGCTGGGTCTCAGGGGCCTCTTTGTCATAAGTGCTCCCGTTGGGGGCCACCATACTGCCCATCTCCACGGAAACTCCATGGGCGGTGCTGTCGGGGCCGGTGTAGATGGGGGGTTGAGGGACGGGGGACAGGGACTCTTGCAGGACGGTGTACTCATACGTGATGTAAGGGATACGACCATTCTGGTTCCACACCTATGACGAGACATTAGGGGGAGTGAGGTAATGCTCTAAGTAATAATCTACATTGTGCACAAATACAGCACAGTCAAACAGAATTATTACTGACCAGGAATTTTTGGATGACTTAAGAGAGAACGTGCAAGCAGCAGAGACAGACCAGCAAAGCAGCAGAGACCGAGAGCTCACCATTCCCTCCTGCTTCCTCCATATACCGTAAATACTGCACAGTACATGACAGCTGTTAGAGTCAGCCGTCTAGCCTGCCTGCACTCATTCAGACGTGGGGCTTAGCTGCCAGTGAGTGAGGCCATGGAAGACAGATAACTGTACACTGCTGAGGTTTTATTGTAACGCAATAACGCAGAAAAGTTGCACAATGAAACTGAGGGAGCATTAACAGTTTGCAGGTATCTATCTTTCATAACTTTTCGTTTTGTACCCTGCACCTGCAAGTTACTGGCTACGTGTACACTACGTCCAAACTAGAGATTACCCAGAGGCCCTGGCTGCCAGACGAAGGTAGGGAGGGAGCAGAGCAGACCTCAGCAGGCTACAGTACCAGAATATTGATGGCCTGGTCGATGGGCCCTTTGGCTACGATGTACTCGATCCCCGTCTCATACACATCCATGGGCCGCCGGTACTTGAAGACGGTCCCCGCCGCATGGAAGTTCTGGGGGCTGTCCACCTTGTAGTTCCCATTGAAAAAGAAATTCCCCGCCTGATCGGTCACAGCTGTGGGGGGATAGAATAAACCAGTCTGACGGAGGGGATGCAGGACCATCGGAGGAGGACCGGTTGGTCACATCTCGGATGTTCACTGGACACTGGAATTTCTCCTACCCATACATGACCATAAATGGAGACAATAGTCCATTCAAGAGAATCACAAAGGAAATGAAAGTATATAGATCATCAGAGATTAATTTCAGCTGATTAACGTACTTCCTTTATTAACTTCCCACTGTCAAGATTAATAGGCATCCCATAATAACATTACACAGTACCAACAGATGTGTGTATACATGGCGTGGTGAGATGTGTGTATACACGGCGTGGTGAGATGTGTGTATACATGGCGTGGTGAGATGTGTGTATACACGGCGTGGTGAGATGTGTGTATACACGGCGTGGTGAGATGTGTGTATACACGGCGTGGTGAGATGTGTGTATACACGGCGTGGTGAGATGTGTGTATACACGGCGTGGTGAGATGTGTGTATACATGGCATGGTGAGAAGGAAGTACCCACCCAAAACATCAGCTGACTTCTTCCTCTCAATGATCTGGATGTCCCAGGAGCCCTCAGGGATTGATGTGATGAAGGAGTAACCTTGGAGACAGTAAACATTATGATGACTCCATTTTACCTGCAACTATATATCCTGAACATCAGAAGAGTTGGTTAATGAAGAACATGTTGAGTTGTTGTCAGAATCCACCCACCCGCCCGACCACTCACCCATCCATCCACTCACCCATCCATCCACTCACCCACCCAACCCCACCCATCCACTAACCCACCCACCCGCCCACGCACCTTCCCACCCACCGGCCCATCCGAACTCGCCCACCCACCCGAACTCGCCCAGTTTGTGGTTGACGTTGAATACACTCCTACCCAAAGTGGTGGCCCCGCGTCGGAAATTTCCATTGACCTTGCTGCAGCTGCTGCCATCCCCCTGACACACTCCACACTTATCCAGCGTGTTGGGTGAGAAAAGCACTCCATCACACCCGATTGGCTGCAGAAATGATGTGAAGACAAACAGGATGATTGAAACATTTCAGCACATGCAAATGAAGTTGAGTTGGAAGTATGACACAGAACCGAATATAGCAAGCAAGTAAACTGAATTATTTTACTGACACTCATGTGGCCAGGAAAATAAGCATTTCGGCCATTCTCACAGAATATGCAAAGCTATCTCCTCAGCAGGTGAAGAAACAAGCGTTCCCTGACCTCACATCTGCCGTCCACACAGACCCCTCTGTAGCTGCTGTACTTGCAGGACGTTCCGTCCCGAGCAGGAACCATCAGCTGTCTCTGGCCGTCGGCCGTGGTGCAGTGCAGGTCACAGGGGTTACTGGAGATATGGACATAGTCATCTGTAGATGGATGGATACAAAGGTCAGAGGTCACAGAGTAATAACGAGCCTCGAGGACAGGCCACACAGGAGGGAATGGGTTTATTATGGGTGTCATACCTGGATACAGGGGTTTCCAGTGGTAGTTCCTGCCATTGTAGACCTGTGAGTTGAACGACCAGCACTGCTCTTCCCTGAAGCTTCTCCCAGAAGAAGGGCAGTCCTGCACAATACAGAAAATATCATCATTTATGTCTGTTCCACGTCTTTTTATATTTTAGAATGGTTTTACAATACGTTATGAAAGGGTGTGACAACTCTGGAACAGAATGCTGTTCACCCTGTATCTCTCCAGGACCATGGTCTGTGACCGCTGTACTACAAAAAGAGCTGTGGCGTCTACATCGACTTCTGCATCATAGGCTTCGGGTTGTGGGGTGTGGTGCAACATGTATTTTGTGGCAGCAATAGATGGATATTAACCTTGGTGTTACAGAGGAGGTATTTTTTCGAAGTGCCAGTGCAGGTCATGTTGTCTCTACCAGCGGCTGCTTTCTTTCTTTGGATAGAAAACAAATTAATTTAGTAAATCTGCTTGTTGAGATTTGAAGATAAATAACACATTCATAGAGTAGAATAGAATAGAACAGGTCAGAATAGAATAGAACAGGTCAGAATAGAATAGAACAGGTCAGAATAGAATAGAACAGGTCAGAATAGAATAGAATAGAATAGAATAACAATAGAACAGAACAGTATAGAATAGAAACGTTCTGTCAGCGGACTGACCTCTGTTTGAGACAGTGCCTCTCCTGGGACATCACCCCCCCTCCGCAGGTTCGTGTGCAGGCGGTCCACTTGGCCCACTCCCCCCACCAGTACGTGTTGGACTCCAACTCATCCTCCAGACTGTTGGAGGCTGCCCCTTCCTCCTAAACACAACAAAGCACCCTTAGAGAGCAGCAGCAGAACAGGGCCCTGTATACACTATGACTAATTAGAAGCATGTCTAGCCACTCTGCCAATCTGGGTTAAGTGGAGACTAGTGTACTGTACTGTGCTCTCCTTGTAAAAGGTGTGAGAGAAAACAGCTGTGGGTTTTTATAAGAGAACTCATGCAAGAAAGAATAGTCCAGAGATGAGTGGCCAGAAAGAGGGAGCAAGAGGGAGCAAGAGGGAGCAAGAAGGAGCAAGAGGGAGCAAGAGGGAGAAAGAAGGAGCAAGAGGGAGCAAGAGGGAGCAAGAAGGAGCAAGAGGGAGAAAGAGGGAGCAAGAAGGAGCAAGAGGGAGCAAGAGGGAGAAAGAGGGAGAAAGAGGGAGCAAGAGGGAGCAAGAAGGAGCAAGAGGGAGCAAGAGGGAGAAAGAAGGAGCAAGAGGGAGCAAGAGGGAGAAAGAAGGAGCAAGAGGGAGCAAGAGGGAGCAAGAAGGAGAAAGAGGGAGCAAGAGGGAGAAAGAGGGAGAAAGAGGGAGCAAGAGGGAGAAAGAAGGAGCAAGAGGGAGCAAGAGGGAGCAAGAAGGAGCAAGAGGGAGCAAGAGGGAGAAAGAAGGAGCAAGAGGGAGCAAGAGGGAGCAAGAAGGAGCAAGAGGGAGAAAGAGGGAGAAAGAGGGAGAAAGAGGGAGCAAGAGGGAGCAAGAGGGAGAAAGAAGGAGCAAGAGGGAGAAAGAAGGAGCAAGAGGGAGAAAGAGGGAGCAAGAAGGAGCAAGAGGGAGAAAGAAGGAGCAAGATGGAGCAAGAGGGAGCAAGAAGGAGCAAGAGGGAGCAAGAGGGAGAAAGAAGGAGCAAGAGGGAGCAAGAGGGAGCAAGAGGGAGAAAGAGGGAGAAAGAGGGAGAAAGAGGGAGCAAGAGGGAGCAAGAAGGAGCAAGAGGGAGAAAGAAGGAGCAAGAGGGAGCAAGAGGGAGCAAGAAGGAGCAAGAGGGAGAAAGAAGGAGCAAGAGGGAGAAAGAAGGAGCAAGAGGGAGCAAGAGGGAGCAAGAAGGAGCAAGAGGGAGAAAGAAGGAGCAAGAGGGAGAAAGAAGGAGCAAGAGGGAGCAAGAGGGAGCAAGAAGGAGCAAGAGGGAGAAAGAAGGAGCAAGAGGGAGAAAGAAGGAGCAAGAGGGAGCAAGAGGGAGCAAGAGAGAGTGAACAACTGGCAAATAGAGAAAAAGAGAAAGACAGACAAACAGACAGTGTGACTGACTGACTGATTGAAATTATGTCAGTGACAGAGAGAGAGTGTGTGTAAGAGAGAGGCCAGTGTTGGGAAAGCATTTGGTAGAGAGAGAGGTAAAGAGAGAGAGAGGTAAAGAGAGAGAGAGGTAAAGAGAGAGAGAGAGAGAGAGAGAGAGAGAGGTAAAGAGAGAGAGAGGTAAAGAGAGAGAGAGGTAAAGAGAGAGAGAGGTAGAGAGAGAGAGAGAGAGAGAGAGAGAGAGAGAGAGAGAGAGAGAGAGAGAGAGGTAAAGAGAGAGAGAGGTAAAGAGAGAGAGAGGTAAAGAGAGAGAGAGAGGTAGAGAGAGAGAGGTAGAGAGAGAGAGAGAGAGAGAGAGAGAGAGAGAGAGAGGTAGAGAGAGAGAGGTAGAGAGAGAGAGAGAGAGAGAGAGAGGTAGAGAGGTAGAGAGAGAGAGGTAGAGAGAGAGAGAGAGAGGTAGAGAGAGAGAGAGAGGTAGAGAGAGGTAAAGAGAGAGAGGTAGAGAGAGGTAGAGAGAGAGAGAGGTAGAGAGAGAGAGAGGTAGAGAGAGGTAGAGAGAGGTAGAGAGAGGTAGAGAGAGAGGTATAGAGGTAGAGAGAGAGGTAGAGAGGTAGAGAGAGGTAGAGGTAGAGAGAGGTAGAGAGAGAGGTATAGAGGTAGAGAGAGAGGTAGAGAGGTAGAGAGAGGTAGAGGTAGAGGTAGAGAGAGGTAGAGGTAGAGAGAGGTAGAGAGGTAGAGAGAGGTAGAGAGAGGTAGAGGTAGAGAGAGGTAGAGGTAGAGAGAGGTAGAGAGAGGTAGAGAGGTAGAGAGGTAGAGAGAGGTAGAGGTAGAGAGGTAGAGAGGTAGAGAGAGAGGTAGAGAGAGAGAGAGTGTACCTGTCCCCTAGTTGAGAGGTTCCCTACAGACAGAGCCAGGGTGAGGAAACCCATTAACACCAGGCTGGTCTCCCCACATTGTTCCCATGACCAGATCCTCATCCTGACAAGATAAAATATACAGACAGACCTCAATGGGACAGAAAACTAGGAGCTGATACCCTTTAACTAGGTACAGACAAGCAGGTCAGGCAGAACACTGTGAAAATAACAGACATCTTTAATTAACTTATATTGGTATTTCTGATACAGTCAACTCCTAACAAAGGCATAATGCACTATACAATTAGTGGTAAGTAAACTCAGTTCACCAGTCCCAATTCAAATACACAGGCTTTTATAACAGTCCTTAGCTTTTGCATATATCAGGGATCTTGCCGTTAAAGCACTTAAAAGTGTTTAGGGGGAAACATATTCATGCCAGATCTGTGTGGGCTTCAATGTAAATGTCTTCAGACATTTTAGTGCACTGGCAATCACAGTATACTTGGATAAAACCTTCAGACGCAGTCAGGTGGTGACAAAGACAGGCTGTTGAGTGAGCACAGGTTTTGGAGACAGGATCTGAAACATGGAAGCAGCATGTAACAAGTCTCAGTGCTGGAGTGATTAAGGTAAGTTTCCTAACTCAAGTCTCAGTGCTGGAGTGATTAAGGTAAGTTTCCTAACTCAAGTCTCAGTGCTGGAGTGATTAAGGTAAGTTTCCTAACTCAAGTCTCAGTGCTGGAGTGATTAAGGTAAGTTTCCTAACTCAAGGCCTAGGCTTCCACACAGGTAGGCCTTTGTTTCCTCCACCTTAGTGTGAATGCACCGGCTGCCCCAGATGCTTACTGTAAGGTAACACACACACACACACACATTCATGCAAGCACACACAGACGTGATACACACATCCAGTCAGTGACACACACACGCTCCGACTCTAGGAAAGGCCCCCTTGCACATCCCCCTGTCCCGTCTCTCCTCCTCATCAGGCCCACAACTCCAGTTAGGTAGGTTTCTTAAAATAAGCAAACAGATCGTCTAGCCCTGTTTGCAGTCTGGCTTTTTCTGGCACTAAATATTGGTGACAGGTGTCTTAAACTACCCACTGGAACACCTGGAGTTCATTATCCTACCAGACACAGCTGGAGCGTGTCCAGCCCAAACTCTCTCTCTCTCTCTCTCTCTCTCTCTCCATCTCTCTCTCTCTTCATCTCTCTCTCGCTCTCTCTCTCTCTCTCTACCTCTTTCTCTCCATCTCTCTCTCTCTCTCCCTCGCTCTCCATTTCTCTCTCTCCCTCGCTATCCCTCCCTCCCTCGCTCTCTTTCTTTCTCTCCATTTCTCTCTCTCTCTCTCTATTTCTCTCTCTCCCTTTCTCTCTCTCCATTTCTCTCTCTCTCTTTCTCTCTCTCTCTCTTTCTCTCTCTCTCTCTCTCTCTCTCTTTCTCTCTCTCTTTCTCTCTCTCCATTTCTCTCTTTCTCTCTCTCCATTTCTCTCTCTCTTTCTCTCTCTCCATTTCTCTCTCTCCATTTCTCTCTCTCTCTTTCTCTCTCTCTCTTTCTCTCTCTCCCTTTCTCTCTCTCCATTTCTCTCTCTCCATTTCTCTCTCTCTTTCTCTCTCTCCATTTCTCTCTCTCCATTTCTCTCTCTCTCACTCTCTTTCTCTCTCTCCATTTCTCTCCCTCTCTCTCTCCATCTCTCTCTCTCCCTCGCTCTTTCTCTCTCTCCCTTTTTCTCTCTCCCACAGACCACGCAGTCTGTCGCCGTCGAGACAGGCCTTCCTCCTCACATGGCTTCCCAGGGCCACAGAGGAGAGTAAACACAGCCCTGCGCGTCTCCCCCTAGCCACACCCCCCCACGTTCCCCTTTCCCCTCCCGGCCCTCTGCCCCCCTGGGGCCCCCTGTTCAGGGGAGGAGGGATGTTTTTCTTTCGCTGGCAGCAGACAGACAGCAGGCTATCCCTGGGGAGGCTGTGGGGAGCTGGGGCTGGTCGGATCGGGGCTGTCTGGTCTGGATGGAAGGCCCAGGCAGACTCATCCTTTCTGGAGGAGCTGTTTAACCAGACTGGGGCTCCTTCCTCCTTTCACAGCAGCCTTCTCACGTTCATATGTGAAGTGGAAAATTGATGTTGCTCCCACTCAATCACCCGTTTCTCTCCACGAGTCCTTGACCTCGCTCTGCTTAAACATAGAGGCTGAGAGAAGTTAAGGAGAGGTCACTCACGTTTTGGAGTGGAGAGAGAGTGCATGTGGTATGTCTTTGCAGAATGAGTGACATTTTAGGTATTGTTTCTAGTAAACACCACTTTGGAGACTTAGTCATCTTTGTGATAGAGTGCCTTCCATTAGTTTGTTCCACACCTCATTCTGCATACATTATTTTCCCTCAGTGACCATAACAGTAATTAATGTGCCCTTTATGAGTATTGGTCAAATACTTCTCCTACACACTGAGGCACTTTCAAACAGCCTACGTTCCTCAGAGCAGCTGGTGGGAGTTTGTCCTTCATCAGGGAAACTTTCTGGAGCCGTGTAATTAACAGTCATGGATCATCATGGATCATCTCACTGGTATCACTCTATTACTTCCCTATATATATTTTGTTCTGATATTGTACTTTTCCATGTGCTTTTTTCCCAAGAATTTTCCAAAAACTATCACCGTATCGCTCTCTCTTAGACTGGTGCTTTTTACAGTATTGATGACGCAATCATGGTGTCATCATCCGTGTACATTATCTACTCAAGCTTCTAATTCTGCTACAGTTGCTTCTCTGAGAACAAGATTTGGTCATCTTCACACTTTAAACTGAATACCAATGACCTAGAAATGACTGAGCATCTCTCTCTACTAAATAAAACAACTGACATCATCAAAACACAATGCATTTAGTACGGTATATAAGACATTATCACCTTTTCAAATCACCTTTTCATTGTGGAGCACCAAATTATTACCAGTTTCAGAACTTGAATTAGAATGAAACTGAGCCTTCACCGCATCAGTCTCTCCCACAGCAGCAGAGTGCTCTCCAGACAGAGTCTGGCATCAGCACACACACACACACACACACACACACACACACACACCGCTGTAGGAAAGTAAACATCATTGTGAGGATTTGGAACAGGAGACAAGTCTCATTGGCTCGCCTGCCACCTCACAAAAC